>CM035101.1:46777205-47374705 GCA_020205505.1 Panax japonicus | reverse complement strand
TTATATTTTGTTAGAATACCGTAGGGTATACCTGAGCTATAACCACCTGTGGGGGTACCACAAGCATGTCCTCTTGGCACCGAGGCATGACACCTTCCGTGGCGGTGTGATCAGTCCACGACGTCTTCGTTTTGTGCTCCGGTGGGAGTTGGCCATTTGGTGTTTTGTTGTGGGAGGCGTATGGGTCGACCCTTGTTTTTCTGTTCTGTTCTATGGATTGGTGATGTTTGTGCCAAACACGCCTTTTGATTTTACATGCATTGGATTCGCGGTCCAATGTGTGTGACTTGTCCCGTGTGGCATTATTTGACTTGCCTATGTGGCATTATTTGACTTGCCTGTGTGGCAAGGTATATTTCTATTTTATTCTGAGCTCGGTATAAAATAACACCCAGCCATTTGTTTCAGCCTATTATTTTGTTGTGTTAGATTTGTTATTTTCGTTTCAGTTCGTTTCGTCTCTTTTCATTTAATTGAGTTAGTTATTTCGGTTCATTATTTGTATTCTATATCCGTACTGGGCATTTGGCTCACGCTGTATTTTTCTTCCTGCAGGTAATCAGGGGAATCAAGGGAAAGTGTGATGAGAGCTCCATTCATTCCAATGATTTAGAAATATTATGTTTAGACTTGATGTGTCAGTTTACTTGGAGTTGTAATAATTATTTCAGATTGTGGTTTGAGCCAGTGTAGCATTTATTATGGTTTGTCTTAAGACATTTAATTAGTTTAAGACTATTCTTTTGTGGATTAGAGCCTTGTTATTAAATTCATCAGTTTTGTTATGTTTTGAGTAACCTCTCTTTCTATTTCGGAAAGGGGTTGTTACATCAGTTCTGGAGTTGAGCATGTCTTCTTGGCTAAAAGAAAATATTTGCTTTTTCACTAGAAGGATTCTATTCATCTTGTGTTCATTATGTGCTTTACAGTGGAGAGTGTGGAGCACGACGCAAGTGTGGACATTTGGAGTCTTGGTGTCCTGTGCTATGAGTTTCTTTATGATGTCCCTCCATTTGAAGCAAAGGAACATTCAGACACATACAGAAGGTGAGCAAACTGAATTCAAAAATTTGGTCTTTTCGGTTTTTTCAGTATTTATCGAATTCAAAATTTTCATTACCAGTTATCGGTATCGAAAAGTATAAAAAAAACAAAAAACCGAAACCAAAAAAACCGGCACCGCCGGTATTTTTTGAGCACCCCTACACAGCACATTAAGATTATCCTAAATTCTTATGGTTACGAGTACATACAAGATGGACATCAAACTTTTACAAAAATCCAATAATACTGAACCAACTAAAATCTAAGAGATGCAATTGCATTTAATAATACACAACATAACATTATCTCATACTACTTTCATCTACATCTATGGCATATCACTACATACCAAACCAGAAGAAATCATCTACCCATGTATCTATTACAAACCTAACAGATTCCTTACATCTCTCCGCAATAAAATCACAAAACTAGAAGAATATAATAAAATCGCAGCAGCTTTTGTTATTAGCATTTTACCCTAATTCATTGTGAATCTTCGTAACTACTTACCAATATTTTGCCCCAATTAATTGTGATTATTCACAGCGTAATTTGCCCCAATTCACTGAATTTTCGCAACAACTTTTGTTACCAATATTTTACCCCAATTTATTGTGAATTTTCGCAACAGCTTTTGTTATGGGGCATAATGGTCCAAATTTTTTTAATCATGTCCACTAGAAATTCTAGCGGACGAGGAGAACAATTTTTAATCTCAGCCATTCAAAATATATATAACATTAGATTGTCTAATTCATACATCTCACTATATGTCTCTGTTATATGTCAATCAATTGTTATTTTATTTTGAGTTAATCGTTTTTGATACATTTTCTTATTGTGTTAGTAATGATGAAAATTGATCGACACATACATGCTTATATAATTCACATAAAACTAAATAACCTCAATGTAACTCATGCGATGCTGAATTAGGTTACTTCCTCCATACACAAGTCGCCGCCGACCTTTTTTTTTCCTCTTATCGTCTGACAAGTTTCTTCCTCTTGCCTAGGGCATATTAGTTCTTGCTTGAAAGACTTATTTTTCTTTCTGTATCTATGGAATGTGTGCATCCCAATACACAACCAGATCTGGCCGATGCATGCCAAAATTTGAATCTGAATGATGTCGAATCAGAAGGTCTTATTCTCGATGATGATCTAATCCTATCTCTAGTGGATGAATACCAATTATGTCTAGTGGGTCGCTTCCTCACCAAGAAGAAGATGGATTTTGAAGCAATGAAGAATACTCTTATTCCGATTTGGCAGCCGTTAAAGGGCATAGATGTGAAAGAGCTTGGCCAGAATCGCTACATCCTTCAGTTTTTTCCATGAACGGGATCTATGTCGTGTGCTTAATGATGGTCCTTGGTCCCTCAGAAACCAGATTCTCATTCTTCGTCGCCTGCTTCCCGGCGAACAACCGTCACAAGTCCCATTGGATCATGTTGAGATGTGGGTGCAAGCATATGATTTACCACTGGGTTATCTGTCAGAGAAAGTTGGTCGGGCAATGGGGAACTATATTGGTAAATATGTTCTTTCTGATGAACGTAACTTTGATGGTCAATTGAAAACTTTTATGCGCATTAGGGTTGCGATGAATATTTACAAACCTCTAGTCTGTAAAATGAAAATGAAGAGACCTAGTGGAGAGTGGTTTTGGATTCAATTTAAGTATGAAAGATTGCCCACCTTTTGTTTCTATTGTGGTTTTATGGATCATTCAGAAAATTTCTGACACCTCCCATTAAAAATCTCATTTCTTCGTCAGAATTCCCTTTTGGCTTGTGGCTCCGCGCCCAACCCCGTCGTAATAACAACCGAATGACTGATAAGTAGCTCCAGACTTCCCTCAAAGACCGCCCTCCTTCGACTACCGGCGAGTCCAGTACGGGTGTTGACATGGATTTGGGTTCTCCGAGTAATCCTGGTACACCTAGGACAGTTGTCTTGCACGACAAGAGTCTCTCTAATTATCAGGTAAAAATGCCTCATTTGACAACTGCTACCAAAATTTCCCTTGATTTATAAGATCTCCCTGCTGGAACGTCAATCAATCCCATTACTGGTCCTATAAATGTGGAAGCTGCTGTGGATAATGGGCTTATTATTACGGATCAAAAATGACGTCGTACTGATGGAGAATTAATAACACCTGATATATCGTTGACTGATGTTACTGTTGATGAAAGCTCTGATATGATGATGGTTAATCCGACACCAAATAATAGATTGAAGGTGGGTTCTAGCATCCAGGCCCACCGAGCTCAATGACGACCTTAATTTGAATTGTCGTGGTTTGGGTAATCCACGTACAATTCAAGTTCTGGTGGATTTATTCCATCTCTATAAGCCCATAGTTTGTGTTTTTTATTGAAACAATGGTTCCTCGTGACAGGATTTTAGCCATGAAAAATAAGCTAGGGTTCGATGGCTTCTTTGTTGTGAGTAGTATCGGCCATGGAGGGGGTCTTGCTCTCCTTTGGAAGGAAAAAAATAGTGCCAAGCTCCTTAGCTACTCCTATAATCACATTGATATTGAGGTATCTTTGTCGTCAATGTCTGTGTGGCGCCTCACTGGATTTTATGGGCACATGTCACGAGCTCAATGTCAATTATCCTGGAATCTTCTTCATTCTCTGAGTCTTAACTCCACTACTCCTTGGTGCTGTCTAGGGGATTTTAACGATCTACTCCATCCTTCTGAAAAACTTGGTAATATTCCTCATCCTACTCGTTTGTTGGAAGGTTTTCGGCTTGCTGTGGAAGACATCGGGCTTCTAGATATTGGTATGGTTGGGCACCCTTTTACTTAGGAAAGGCGTAGGGGTCTCTTGGATGGTGTTGAAGAGCGTCTTGATTGTGCTCTTGCTTCCTCATCTTGGTGCTCTTATTTTCCTTATGTCAAGCTCTGTAATACTAAAGTTACTATATCTGATCACTCTGCTATTCTTCTAGATTTCCTCCTTTCTTCCCAGGTGTACAGAACCAGCACCTTTAAATTCGAGAACGTCTGGCTAAGGGAACCATAATGCAGAGGTGTGATTGAGTCTAGTTAGGTGAGTACTGCAGGTATCCCAATCCAACTAAAATTATAAAGATGTAGAGAGGATTTATTGTGTTGGGGGAAGTCTTTATCTCGTCGATTTAAGGAGCGTATTAAAGACTGTCGGGCTCAAATGAACTCCCTTCGATCCAAATATAACTCGACCTCTATCCACCAATTTGAAGAGGCTAAAAGGAACTATAATAAACTCCTAGCTCAACAAGAGGTCTTCTTGAAGAAAAGATCAAAACAACATTGGTTAAAGGAAGGTGACTGCAATTCTCGCTATTTCCATATTTCTGCCTCTGCCAGGAAAAAACGCAATTCTATTTCTCAGTTAAAAGACCAAAATGGATATTGGAAGACTTGGGATTCTGGTCTTGCTGACTTGCTCATATCGTATTTCAAAGAAATATTTTCTTCTCGTGGCTGTGTTGTCGACGAGATTATTAATAGCATTGACACTTGTTTATCTGAGGAGAAACAAAACTTTTTGATTGCAGAATTTACCAATGATGAAGTGAAAGAGGCTCTTTTCTCTATGGGTACAGATAAAGTTCCAGGTCTGGATGGTATAAACCTAACATTTTACAGAAATTTTGGTCTATTATTGGTGCAAATGTCTCTTCTGTATGTCTGGATGCTCTTAATAATTCCTCCCTCCCGATTGGTCTTAATCATACCAATCTTATCCTAATTCCTAAGAAAAACTCATCGAAAGTGGCATCTGATTTACGGCCTATTGCGTTATGTAACGTCCTTTATAAGATGATTTCGAAGATGCTGACAAATAGACTCAGAGTTTTTCTAAGCAGTTTAGTCTCCGACTTCCAAAGTACTTTCATACCGGGGAAGATTGATAACTGATAATATCATGATTGCTTACGAGGTATCTCATTATTTGAAGAGTAAGCGTCAAGGTCATGATGGTTATGCAGCCTTGAAGATTGACATGAGCAAAGCCTATGATAAACTTGAATGGGCTTTTTTAGAGAGGGTGATGGTGGGATGGGGTTTCCTGATTAAATGGATTGATTGGATGTTAATGTGTATTCAGTCGCTGACTTATTCAATTGTTCATGGGGCTTTGAAACTGAAAAATTCACTCCTTCTCGAGGGTTAAGGCAAGGTTACCCCCTCTCCCCCTATCTATTCATCTTATGTGCAGAAGGTTTCTCGGCCTTGTTGAGAAGATATGAATGGCGGGGACTTATTCATGGCTGTAAAATTGCCCAAAGCGCTCCAGTTATATCTCATTTATTTTTCGCCGACGACAACTTTTTATTCTTCTGGTCAAATATACGTGAATGTGACATCATCCGAGCTTGCATCAATGAATATGAATGAGCCTCGGGTCAACAAATCAACTTCCAGAAATCTTCTATTTCTTTTAGTGTGAATACTCCTTTGCCTTTATAGCATTTAATTTGCTCTTCCTTGAATGTTCAACGAACTACAAGCCATGGCAAGTATCTTGGTCTACCCTCGTTTATTGGAAGAAATAAAACCCAAATTCTTTCTTTTCTTAAAGAGAAGTTTTGGTCTCGTTTGGCAAGCTGGAAGAAAAGATTTCTATCAAAGGCCGACAAGGAAATTTTGATTAAAACAGTTGCCCAAGCTCTACCAACGTATGTTATAAGTGTTTTTCTTCTTCCTTTGAATTTATGTGCGGATCTTGAAAGAATTATGAGCATATTTTGGTGGCGATCTAACTCTGGAGAGTCATCGGGTATTCATTGGAAGAGCTGGAATACTCTCTGTGCTCGCAAACAATTTGGGGGACTTAGCTTTCGTAAGCTCCACGAATTTAATTTAGCTATGTTGGGAAAAAATGGTTGGAGACTGTTAATTTCTCCCAATTCTCTAGTTGCCCGTGTCTATAAGGCTAAATACTATAGAAGAACTAATTTTCTGCATGCCAACAAGAAGAATAATGCTAGTTTTATTTGGAGCAGTATCATGGCTGCCCAGGATCTAATGAAGCAAAATGTTAGATGGCGAGTGAGAGATGGTTCATCTATTAATATTTGGGCAGACGCTTGGCTCCCTGATGAAGCTAACCCTCGAATTTCCTCTCTTCAGATTCCTGGGTTGCTGAGTGCGTCGGTACAGTCTTTAATGATCCCAAATGAACAATGTTTGGATATGTATCTAATCAATGATCTCTTCATTCCTCGAGATTGTGCTCTAATTCTACAGGTACCTCTTTCTGCTCTACGTTTCTGTAATAATATTTTCTGGTGTAAGGACACAAGTGGTATGTATTCAGTCCTTGTCTATCGAACTCTCACCGCTCATTTGAATTCTATTAATCCTGCTCATTCCTCTCAAATTTGGAAGAAATTATGGTTGCTAAAGATCCCTTCTAAAGTGCGGAATTTAATTTGGCGCATTTGACAAGGATGTCTTCCAACCAAAGAGAATCTAAGAGAAAGACGGGTTGATGTAGATTCCTCTTGTTCAGTTTGTGCTCAGTCCATGGAGACGACTTCACATCTATTTCTTCATTGCCCAATTGTTGTTGAGTGTTGGAGACTTTCAGCTTTACTTCTTCCCTCTCTCAATGGTGATGATATTATCCAATGGATTGAAGCTCATATTATGGGCAACAACAGTGAGGCCATCCAACTGTCTTGTGTGATTTTAATGGTCTCTATGGAAAATCAAAATGATGTGATTTGGAAAAACTTGCGTAAATGGCCTTCGACGATTATCATCCTGGCTGGTTCCATTCTTACTCAATGGCAACATGCCTAAATCCTCGTAAATGGTGACCTACTCTCCGATCAAAATTCTGGCGTTGTGAGCTGGTACAAACCTGCATGCGGTTGGCTGAAATGTAATGTAGATAGAGCTGTATTCTCATCAGAAAGTAAGTTGGGTTTTGGTATGGTTCTTCGCAACTCTGAGGGGACGATAATAGCAGCTCGATGTGGTTCAATTTTGGGTCCTGTAGATTCTGTTTTGGCCGAGGCGATCAACTTTAGGGAGGCTTTAAGTTGGCTTAAAAGACTTGGTGCTTCACAGATAATTGTTGAATCCGACTATTCCATGTTAATACAAGGTATTCAGGCTTCATCTTCCTCTCCGAATTATGTGGGTTTGGTGGTGAATGAATGTAAGGATTTGGTTGCTTCTATAGTCGATTGTCGCATCTATTTTGTTAGGAGGTCAGCGAATTTTGTTTCACATCTCATAGCTTGTGCTTCGAATTCTATGTCTGATTTTCAGGAATGGGTCTCTATTCCCCCTCCTTTTATTTGTAATGCTCTAAGCTTTGATCTCCAGTTATGAAATTCAATTTCTCCTAAAAAATAATAATATATAATTCACATAATCTATTTTATTATAGTGTTGAATGAAATATTTAATGATTACAACAAATTTTAAAACTATGAATAAGATTTACATTTTAATATAGGTTTTATGTGCTAGACATTTATCATAACAAAATAATAATCAATTGGCATATAACAAATATAAAGAATGAGATATATGCATTGAGCAATTTAAGATTCTAAATTTGATGGTATTGTGATTTTTTTGTTCTTTAGAAGTCGTTTGAGTGAAATAAAAGGATTATTCTAAAGTTAAAAATTTTAAGTGATGAATTAGATGAAATAATTTGATTATGTGAGGATTTCTTGTGAGACCCCAAATTTTATGAATAAATATTAATTTTTTCGAAATAATTTTTTTTAATATTATGGTGTGGATTTGATATAATGTTATAGTTGTGCATAGTATCTATAAACTTTGCAAAGTAAGCAAGTGGTTATATAATATTCGATTAGTCGGGGAATATTCGTTTTAACATGGAATATTGTACAACGACACAATCATTGGTGGACCCCATAACAGAAGTATTGTCGTATTAAGAAAACGAAAAAAATTATCTTTCTATAAAAATAACGGCGGAGGTTTTACCGTTAAAACTGTTGAACTACCCGATAGTAAAAGTACAGTAATACGTGTGGTTGCATAGTAGCACACGGTATTGATTATTGATGCTTATGTGAGAAGTCACTCATGTGGACCCCAGATTTTATGAATAAAGATTTAATTTTCTCGAAATAATTTTTTTAAATATTATGGTGTAGATTTTATATAATGTTATAGTTGTGGGTAATATTTATAAATTTTACAAATTACACAAGTTATATAATATTCGATTGGTCGGGGAATATTCTTTTTATCGGGGAATATTCGTACAACTGGTACAATCATTGGCGGACCCCACAAAAGAATTATTATCGGATTGAGAAAATGACAAAAATACTTTATGAAAATAACGGTAGAAGTTTTACCGTTAACTGTTGAAACACTCGGTGTTAAAAGTACAGTAATACGCGTGGTTGCATAGTAGCACACGGTATTAATTATTGATTCTTACGTGAGAAGTCACTCAGTTATACTCAATTATTGCTACAGTAATTGCTGCATCATATCTCTCATATTATTGATTCAACTATTGTCACAGTATCTTCTGCATAATATTTATTATTATTAAATCAATAATTGAGACGACAAAGTTATTTATATTATTATTTGTAATATTGACAATGTATAGAAGTTCTGTCAAGGAGAGGTTTGGTCACCTAATTGCGCGCAAATAAGGAGAAATCCTTATCGGAAAGCCCCCTCTTTCCTGGGAACGACCAGGTTGTTAAATATTATGAGTTATAATATTAATAATGAATAAGTTGTGTTGATTAGAGATGAAATTGATTGTTCCATTGTATTGGGATTATTAGTGTTAGTGGAAATTGACATTTATTTCGATGATAATTGATGTCTGGAGGTTATATTGTTCACTCGGGTATTCGGAGCACTTTTCGTGTCGGAGTACTATTCACGAGTTACTATTCACGAGTTATTATTCACGGGGTACTATTGTAAGACCCCAACTTTTATAAATAAAGATGAATTTTCTATAAATATTATTTTTGAATATTATGGAGTAAATTTGATATAATGTTATAGTTGTGGGTAATATTTATAAATTTTGCAAAGTAAGTAAGTTGTTATAAAATATTCGTTTGGTCGGGGAATATTCTTTTTGTCCGGGAATATTCGTACGACGGCACAATCATTGGTGGACCCCACAATGGAATTATTGTCGGATTGAAAAAATGACAAAAATACTTTATGAAAATAACAGCGGAGGTGTTACCGTTAAAACTGTTGAACTACCCAGTAGTAAAAGTACAGTAATACGCGTGGTTGCATAGTAGCACACTGTATTGATTATTGATGCTTACGTGAGAAGTCACTCAACTATACTCAATTATTTTTACAGTAATTGTTGCATCATATCTCTTATATTATTGATTCAATTATTGTCACAGTATCATCTGTATAATATGTTATATTATTAAATCAATAATTGAGACGACAAGTTATAAATGATTAATAATTGTTGAAAGATTAAATATGTGTTGATTAAAAATAAAATGATTTGTGGTAATATTTATTCAATCCTTGATGTATATAAAGAGTCTATTATGAGACGTTTGTGGTAAGTTTGGTTATTTTATGGGGGGGTCATATGTCATCATCTAAGAGTCTCTTCGTCAATATTAATTACCTTCGTCAATAGTAATTACCTTCATCAATAGTAACTACCTTTACCAGGCGTCAAACCACTTGTCGTTTCATATTACAGGACGTCGAACCAATTGTCGTTTCACATTACAGGCGTCAACCCACTTTTCTTTTCACATCACCAGTCGTCAAGCCACTTGCCTTTTCACATTTCAAGTGCTAAGCTAGAAATCTTCTATAAATAGAGGCCTAGTGCTTCATTATTTTTCACGAATTCATTCAAGCTATAGAGAGAGAAAGTATAGAGAGAATAAGAGAGAAAGAATAAGAGTATTTTGTTACTACACTACTGCAGTATTCAATCTACTAATGTAATGGGTCTTATTCTTTCTTATTCATGAAGAGAATTGTTGTTATTCCATTGCTTATTATTCTGTTGGAATAACTTGTATACGCGGTTTACCCTATACTTGGTGACATTATTCTATTATTCTGTTGGAACATCCTGTCTGTGTGTTTTACACCGGGCCTGGTTTCGTCTTTATTATTATTCTGCTGGAACATCCTGTCTGTGTGTTTTACACCGGACCTGGTTCCGTTTTTATTATTATTCTGTTGGAACATCCTGTCTGTGTGTTTTACACTGGACCTGGTTCCGTCTTTATTATTCTGTTGGAACATCCTGTCGGTGTAAATTTTGCCTGACCTGGTTCTGTTATTATTATTCTGTTGGAATAACCTGTCTATGCGAAGTACCGCGTGCATGGTGATTTCTTTTGTTATTCCATTATTTATTATACTCAGTTGGTTAAAGTTTTGACTTCTATACTCCATGAAATTAGTAGAATATCCTTGATATTTGCGCTTCATCCAGTATCTTTTCATGGAAATATTCTTCTAATCATTCTTGAATTTTACTCTACAAAGCAGTATCATGTTGACAATTTGGACATTATTAGTTCCTGGATAAATTTATTCTTGAACTTGTTTTATTGAATTCTTATATCATTGTCATCATCCTCGTGTTTATATTTTGTTGAAAGTCATCTGTGGCCTGTAGTGCATAGATGGACTTGGTATGATTATGACCAGGAATTATTAGGTGTAATCTTGACCGTAATGTTACAAATGATGTGGTAAAAGTTATCATTGGCCCGTAGTGCATTGATGGACAATTGTTGGCATGATCATGACCATTAATGAATACACGAATGTCCTTGGCTGTAGTGCATGGATAATTTGTGGTCGTGATACTAAAGAATATCCTTGGCCGTAGTGCAGGGGTGATTCGATGATGTGGATTATTTATTAAGCTGAGTCCCAGCGATAAAAGTCATGAAAAACCTTTTAAATCATAAAAGATAGTAGAATTTATTCTCTACTTGACTCTTTTAATGGATTTCTTGTTCCGCTGCAGTTAAACTTGATGTTGTTATATTTTATCAGTTTAACACTGTTGAAGGATAACGATAATTTATTCTGCATTATCTTAGACATAATATTTCTTACTGGGCTAGTTGAGCTCACTCTTTCTTTCACTGTTCTCTTCAGGAAATGAGAACATGACAGGGACTAGTCGGGGAACGGAGAGACGGTCCAGAGGATATCATTAGTAGTCCTCACTATTCTGTGAAATAGTGTGTTAATAATTATAATGAGGACTCCTTTTGATTTTGTATAATCTCTAGTAGACAATAATTGTATTCAAACTCACAGTTATGTTTTGTCGTATTGTACACGACAGTTGTATTAGTAAGTTATATTTGAATTTTGTATCATGTATCTGACGACCCAAGATGGGTGATGTATACCTAATTTTGGGGGCATCACAACTATTGATTCACATTCTTATACTATTAGGGGTGGTGGTGCAAGATTGATAATACTTGCATGACTAAGTTAAAAATGGAGGTATAATTGAAGGTACTATACTGTAATTAATTTTTTCACATGATTATACT
Organism: Panax japonicus; assembly: GCA_020205505.1. Taxonomy (NCBI): domain Eukaryota; kingdom Viridiplantae; phylum Streptophyta; class Magnoliopsida; order Apiales; family Araliaceae; genus Panax; species Panax japonicus. The sequence continues at coordinate 47,363,099 of CM035101.1, read as the reverse complement.
ATTTATTCACATGATTGTACTAATGATTCACATGATTTACTATTAGGGGAGTTGGTGCAAGATTGATAATACTTGCAGGACTAAATTAAAAATGAAGAAAAAGAGGAAGGTATTATACTGTAATATTTCGAGCCCCAAAATGTGCAATTATCGAAACTATATTTTCCTATAAATAGAAGCTCATTCTTCCTTCATTTCTCACCAATTCACAAAAGCTTTAGAACGATTATTATAGAGAGAAATTATAGAGAGAAAGAAGAAAAGTATTCTGCTACTTCATTATTCCAGTATCCAGTTTTTCCAAGGTAGAGAATATTATTTGTTGTACTCGTAAGGGGTATTATTTCTTTTGTATCCATAAAAAGAACTTATGTTATTCCATTATTTATTATTCTGTTGGAATAACCTGTATACGCGGGCTACCCTATACTTGGTGAAATTCTTCTGTTATTCCATTCTTTATTATTCTGTTGGAATAACCTGTTTATGCAAAGTACTGCATACATGGTAAAATTCTTCTAATATTCCATTCTTTATTATTCTGTTGGAATATCTTATCTGTGCGTTTTACGCCGGACCTAGTTCCGTCTTTATTATTATTCTGTTGGAATATTCTGTCTGTGCATTTTACGCCGGACCTAATTTCATCTTTATTGGTATTCTGTTGGAATAACCTGTTTATGCGAAGTACCGCATGCATGTTAATTTCTGTTGTTATTTCATTCTTTATTATTCTATTGGAACATCCTGTCGGTGTGATTTTTGCCTGACCTGGTTCCGTTAATTATTATTCTGTTGGAATAACCTGTCTATGCGAAGTACCGCATGCATGGTGATTTCTTTTGTTATTCCATTCTTTATTATACTTAATTGGTAAAAGTTTTGACTTCTATACTCCATGAAATTAGTGGAATATCCTTGATATTTGCGCTTCATCCAGTATCTTTTCATGGAAATATTCTTCTGAGCATTCTTGAATTTTACTCTACAAAGCAGTATCATGTTGACAATTTGGACGTTATTAGTTCCTGGATAAATTAATTCTTGAACTTGTTTTATTGAATTCCTATATCATTGTCATCATCCTCATGTTTATATTTTGTTGAAAGTCATTTGTGGCCTGTAGTGCATAGATGGACTTGGTATGATTATGACCAGGGATTATTAGGTGTAATCTTGACCGTAATGTTACAAATGATGTGGAAAAAGTCCTCATTGGCCCGTAGTGCATTGATGGAAAAATTTTGGTATGATTATGGCTATGGATTCTCTTCGGCCAAGGGTGCAAAGATGAATTTTTTTATGTCATGATCATGACCATTGATGAAAACATGATTATCTTTAGCCGTAGTGCATGGATAATTCGTGGTCGTGATACTAAAGAATATCCTTGGCCGTAGTGCAGGGGTGATTCGATGATGTGGATTATTTATTAAGCTGAGTCTCAGCGATAAAAGTGATGAAAAACCTTTTAAATCATAAAATATAGTAGATTTTATTCTCTACTTGACTCTTTTAATGGATTGCTTGTTCCGCTGCAGTTAAAGTTGATGTTTGTTATATTGTATCAGTTTAACACTGTTTAAGGCTAATGATAATTTATTCTGCATTATCTTAGTCATAATATTTCTTACTGGGCTAGTTGAGCTCACCCTTTTGCTTTCATTGTTCTCTTCAAGAAATGAGAATGTAGCTAGGACTAGTCGGGGAACAGAGTGATGGTCCTAGATGTTTGCATTAGTAGTCTTCACTATTTTGAGAAATAGTGTGATAATAATTGTAATGAGGACTCCTTTTGAGTTTGTATACTCTCTAGTAAACAATATTTGTATTCAAACTCACAATTTATGTTTTATCGTATTGTACACGATAGTTGTATTATTAAGTTGTATTTGAATTATGTACCATGTATCTTGCGACTCAAGATGGGTGATGTATACCTAATTTTGGGGGCGTCACAGTTGGTATCAGAGCTTAGGGATATTATCCCTGGCTGAGATGTGAGACAAAAACTAGGAGGGGAGAGATGGGGAATTCCTTCGCTAGTATGACCTACCTATGTTTATTTGTTATTTAATTGGTCGGTCAGAATATAGGGATAATATGTGATATGTTAATTAACCCTTGTTTTGTGATAGTGTTTGAAAATGGCATATGAAAATGCTGAGATAAGCAATGAAGCACATGAGACCGTTGAGTCAGCTCAACCAAAAGGTAACGACCAATAACACGATAATAATCATACCGGTGGCAACGGCTATTGGAACAATGATAACCATCATGGGGGAAATTTTCATGCCAAGAATGGTAACCACTTCGGTGGTAATCATGGCCAAGATAATAGAAGTGAAAATTTCAAGAAGAGAAGGTCATTTAGCTAGATTTTGTCGTATAGTGAAGTCAAGTCCAGCTGGGACTGTGGTACCAAAGGTGGATACGGACAAAATAAAGTCGGTGGTTTCAGGAAGAGTGTTTTTCGTGACTTCTCAAAAAAAAAGCGAGTGACCCGAACGAAGTTAACACGGGTTAGTTAATTATAAATTCTTACGAAGTCTATACCTTATTAGATACCGGTTCTACCCATTCTTTTATCTCTCTTGATTGCGTACAATGTTTAAATTTGACTTCGGAGAAATTAAAATTTGACTTATTGGTTGAAACTTCGATAGTAGAAACCTTCGTTACTTCCAATGTTTATAAATCTTGTTAATTCAAATCGACACTTTCACGTTACCTGTCGATCTTATCTCTTTGAAAATACTTACCTTTGATGCGATTTTAGGAATCGATTGGTTAACTACTCATCATGCTTTTCGTAAGGTTGTTAGCTTTCATATTCCTAACCAACCTGTTATGCGAATTCAAGCAACAAACCACTAAAGTCAATCATTATCATATCAAGCCATAAGTAAAGAGCCTCTGTCCTTTCGTTGTTGACTTCCTTGTGTGAAATGCACCGAAACCAGACTTTCTGTAGGTGACGTCGTGAATGACGATGTCAAGTTGATAGGTATCAATGTGACATATTATCCAAGTCTTGGATGAGAGTCACAATTTTGAATGATATTTCTATTGTTAATAAATTTTCTGTCGTATTCTTGAAGACTTCTTAGCCTACCCTAGAGCGTGAAATCAAATTTTGTATTGACCCCAGTACAAAACCCATTTCTTAAACCCTCAAATATTTTCTTCACCTAAAACAAACGTAACATGTGCCAAAGACGTTGGCTCGAGCTGTTAAAGATTACGATCATATCATTCAATACCATCGTGGAAAAGCGAACGTGGTAGCTGACGAGTTGAGTAGAAGATCGTATGCGTTTATAAGTGCGAATATATGAACCCCCGTGAAGATAACGAATATACGAGTAGAATTCGACTTTAATCGATAAAGTTAAAGTCGCTCAAGCTACACACCTGGAGCTGATGAATGTGAAGAATTAAGAAGGTTCAAGAGGGCGTTATTCTAGAAGCAAGAATCGATGAAGAGAGAAAATCTCAACCCTTGATTTAATTGACCCATTTGAAACCCTCGATACAGTAGGAACTGTGGCTTATAGACTCGTTTTACCGCCAAGTATGTAGCGTGTTCATAACTTTTTTAAGGTATCGACGTTATGTAAATATGGGGATGACCCGAACCACATTATTAATTTAGAACCGGACGAGATAGTGGATGATTTAACGTATGAGGATATACGTGTTAAAATCTTGGATAAGAAGGATTATATTCAACACTCAAAGGTTATACCTCAAGGGTTAGAATTTGAAGTGAGGTTAAGGTATCCTCACCTATCCGGCATACCAGGTACGTACGTAAATTTTGAGGGCGAAATTTCATAAGGAGGGGAGATTGTGAGACCCCAGATTTTATGAATAAAGATTTAATTTTTTCGAAATAATTTTTTTAAATATTATGGTGTGGATTTGATATAATGTTATAGTTGTGGGTAATATTTATAAATTTTGTAAAGTACGCAAGTTGTTATATAATATTCGATTGGTCGGGGAATATTCTTTTTGTCAGGGAATATTCGTACGACGGTACAATCATTGGTGGACCCCACAACAGAATTATTGTCGGATTGAGAAAACGACAAAAATACTTTATGAAAATAATGACGGAAGTTTTACCGTTAACTGTTGAAACACCCAGTGTTAAAAGTACAGTAATACGCATGGTTGCATAGTAGCACACGATATTGATTATTGATGATTGCCTGAGAAGTCACTCATTTATACTCAATTATTGCTACAGTAATTGCTGTATCATATCTCTCATATTATTGATTCAACTATTGTTACGGTATCATCAGCATAATATTTATTATTACTAAATCAATAATTGAGACGACAAAGTTATTCATATTTGTGACGCCCCCAAAATAGGTCCAATCCACCCAACCTATTCTGAGTCACCAAATACATGGTACAGAAACAACTACAACTTCATTAATACAATTGTCGTGCAAAATACGATAACACATAAACTGTGAGTTTAAATACAAATATTGTCTTCTAGACAATATCCACATGCAAATAAATCCTCATTATTGATACACTATTTTACAGAATAGTGAGGACTACTAAAACAGCTATCTAGAACCATCACTCCACACCCCGACTAGTTCCTATAATAATCTCGCTTCTTGAGAAGAAAAATAGAACAAAAGGAAAGGGTCAGCTCAACTAGCCCAGTAAAGAATGTTATGAACTAAGATAATGTACAATAAATTATCGTTAGTCTTCAACAGGGAAAAATCTGATATAATACAATAAACAACATGTTTCAGATTAATATTCGTAGCGAAAATAATAATTCATAAAAGAGTTACGTAGAGAATGAAATTACTATAATCTATGAATTAAACAGTCCATCATCAATATTTTATCCCTGTAACATCAATCAATATTCATCTCAAATCAAATATTCATCTTTGCACTACAGACCAAAGATATTCATCAGTCGGTCATGTTCATCTCAACACCTGTTCATCTTTGCACTAAAGGCCAAAGATATTCATCAGTCAGTCATGTTCATCGCAATACCTGTTCATCTTTGCACTACGGGCCAAAGATATTCATAAGAAAATCAACCATCTTTGCACTACAGGCCAAAGATATTCAGTAACATCATCATTTAGGACTAAGGATGATGAAAATAATTTTAAAGAAAACGAATCCAGTGAAACAAAAGAACAAGTATTAAGGATTCGTACTTTAAATAATCCAGTGTTCAAAAATACTTCATAAATAACCAGATTGGAGTAAAATTCAAGAATGAAGATCAAAACATAGATCCAATCAAAGACACTCTTGGACACAGAAAAGAAAACTTAATTTTTCTGTGAATAGTGTCGTATTCGTGAATAGTATCGTATACGTGAATAATGTCGTATACGTGAATAGTAACTCCGACACCAAAAGATAGAAATTTCACAAAAAAATCAATCATGCCTCATGAATAGTACTCGTGAATAGTAACTCGTGAATAGTAACTTATAAATAGTAACTCGTGAATAGTAACTCATGAGTAGTAACCCCGACATGAAAAAGTTCCAAATTTGATAAAAAGTTCCAACCAATATTTCGGCATAATGATATTGAAGAAATAATATCATTTTCGAATAAAATAACATCCCTTAACTCGCAAAAACAGTACTTCTGACTAGAATACTAGATATAGTGCTGAAAGAACTTGCACCGTATAGCAATACTCAAAGTACTAAAATACTCACAAAATACGCTCGATATATAGATAGAGAAAGAGAGAGAAGATTTCAGTTTCTGGTGTGATTTTCAATTTTAACCTAAGCACCCTATTTATAGGAAAATGCTTAGAACACCAAAGCAGAAAATTTAATATAATATTAATATATTATATATAAACTTCTACGCACACATTCTAAGATCTGAACCTCACCATCTTGCACATTCTAATGATTCCAACCAAGTATAAAAAATGTTTTTATTATTTAAAATAATTAAAACTTCCAAAAATCAATATTCAAGAATTTCAGAACTTCAATAATTCATAACAAATAGCCTTTTTGTCAGAAAATTCGAATCTCGCTCCTTTGTATAGGAAATTCAATTCTCTACAACTTTGCAGAAGAAAGTTTTTCCAAATTCCAAACAGAAATTGACCTGAAATCCATAAACGGGCGATTTTACAGGCTATAATCAAATTTCAGTCAAGAAATGGGGTCCGCCGACACACAAAATATGTGTTAATCATTTAATGCAACAAAAATATTCTTCCTCCTCATATACTCATATATCCCATATTCATTGTAAAAATATCATCATTAATATATTATTAAAATAATATATTTAAATTAATTATTTTATCTGAAAAAGATAAAATATTAATTTTTAACAATTGTCACTTTAAATTTTTTTTCCATCTATATCCACATAAAATCAATATTTCCCTCATCATATAAATCAATAATTAATTATTCACAAATAATATTACAGAATCACAGTACTGGCAACCAGGCCGTTCCAGGAAAGAGGGGGCTTTCCAATAAGAATTTCTCCTTACTGGCGCGCAATTAGGTGACCAAACCTCTCCTTAGACAGAACTTTCTAGATATTGCCAATAATGTTTTCTAATAATATTATTCAGATAATATGAATTATTGTTTCGATAATGGAAAATAATGTGTAGTGACAATTATTAAAATAACAGTAATATAAAATATCAACGCAGCAATTATTAAATTAATAAAATAAAATACTGAACAGTAATTACTGTAACAATTATTGAGTAGTTCCTTCTTACGTAAGAATCAATAATTGGTGCAATACCGTGTGCTACTGTCCAACAACGCGTATTACTGTGTTTTAACCACCGGGTATTCCAACAGTATTAACGGTAGCAACTACGCCGTTATTTATAACTAACTTATTCTTGTGGTTTTCTTCATCCAATCGCTTTCTGTTATGAGGCCCACACAAGGCTGCACCGTCATACGAATATTCCCCGACAGCAAGAATATTTCACGACCAAACGAATATTCTCCGACAACAATGAGTATTCTATAACCACTTGCTTATTTGAAATATTTGCGCATTTTATCCATAACTAACCACATTAATCAAATCAACCCTTATTATTTCAAAATGATAAATAGAGGAAATTAAATTTCATTTATTAATAATTTGGGGTCTTACAACCTCCCCTCCTTATGAAATTTCATCCTCGAAATTGACGTACGTACCTGGTGTTTCGAAAAGATGAGGATACCTCGCTTTTATTTTCGTTTCCAACTCCCAGGTTATTTTCTCAATAGCATGTTTTCTCCAAAAAACTTTAACTTGTGGTATGACCTTCGTGCGTAGGACATGCTCCTTCCTATCTAAAATCTTGACAGGTACCTCTTCATACGTTAAGTCTTCGGCTATCTTGTCCGGTTCTAACTCAATAACATGTTTCAGGTCGTCCACATATTTACGTAACATCGATACGCGAAAAACGTTATGAACACGCGTAATACTTGGCGGTAAAATGAGTCTATAGGCCACAGTTCCTATTCGATCTAGGATTTCAAATGGACTAATAAATCGAAGGTTTGAGCTTTCCTCACAACGCCAATTCTCGCTTTTGGAATAACAACTTCTTGTACCTCTTTCTTCATATTCATCAGCTCCGGTGTGTAGCTTGAACGTTTTTACTTTATCGATTAAAGTCGGTTCTACTTGTATATCATCACGTGAGTCCCTAGAGTCTTTAACTCTATATCTATCATTTGTAAGTTATATGAAATGGGTCTTTCACAATATCGCATTCGTACTCGAATACGATCTTTTACTCAACACGTCAGCTACCACGTTCGCTTTTCCAAGATGGTATGGTCAGAACATGTGCCGAAATGAGTCTCCTATTGAGTTCTTCAAAGCTCTTCCCACATTCCTTGCTCCATTCGAATTTTGTATCTCTACGAGTCAACTGAGTTAATGGAGTAGCGATTCGAGAAAATCTTTCCACAAAATCTTCGATAATAACCAGCTAAGCATAGAAAGCTACGTATTTCGATTACTGACTTAGGTTGCTCTCAACTGTGACTCATATTCCAATCTTGGATAGCACGTCACAATGACACCTATCAGTTTACTACAGCACGAATATGGCGTCCCCTACGGAGAGTCTGGCTTCGGTGCATTCCACAAAGGAAGTCACCAGAAAAAGGCTCGGGTACCAAATTCTATAGTTGAATTTTTAACTCCTGAAGTTCAATAGGAGCCATGAGATTTTAGAAATGAGTTTTGTACCGGGTTCAAAGTCAATACAAAATTCAATATCACACTTTGGGAGTAATCCAAGAAATTCTTCAAGAAATACATCAGGAAATTTACTAACAATAGAAATATCATTCAAATCTGACGTATTTTTGTTTAAGTCCATAACATGGGCTAAGAAAACTTGACATCCATTTTTCAATAAACGAATGACTTTATGGCTTGATATGAAAGTGTTTGACTTCAATGGTTTGGTTGCTTGAATTCGAATAACAGGTTGCTTAGGAATATGAAAACTAACAACCTTACGAAAGCAATCAATTTTGGCATGATGAGTAGTTAATCAATCAATCTCCAAAATCACATCAAAAGCAAGTATCTTTAAAGAAATAAGGTCAACAGGTAATGCGATGGTGCCAACTTGGATCAAACAAGATTTATAAACAGTGGATGTGATGAAAGTTTCTCCTAACAAAGTTTCCACAGATAGGTCAAAGTCTAATTCCTCCGAAGTTAAGTTTAAACGTTGAGCACAAGCAGGAGAGATAAATGAATGGGTAGCACCGGTATCTAGTAAGGTATAAACTTCGTAAGAATTTATAATTAACTAACCCGTGCTAACTTCGTTCGGGTTCCTAGCATTTTGACCAGTCACGAAAAACGTTCTTCTAGGAACCGTTGACTTTGACTTGTCCGGGACAGCCTTTGGAGTCACCATCCCCACTGGGCTTAGTTTTGCTACCGTACAATCTCGAGCGATATGTCCTTCCTTTCCACAATTATAACATACCTTGAACTGTTGTGGACAGTTTGGGCTGATGTGTCCCTCTTTTCCACATTTATAGCATACGACCGGTGGTCGTTCTCCTCCCTTAAAACCAGTTGATTATGGTGCTAACATCTTCGCAGTGTCATTGTTGAATCTCCTCTTTTTAAAATCTCCCCCCCGACTAGCTTCTTCTATTTTTATGGCCACGATTACCACCAGAGTGGTTGTCGCTCTTGTCCGTATTTTTCTTTCTCTGTTGGTTATCGTTGTTTTGATGTCTGCTGTCACCAGTATGATCCTGGTTGCAGTCTCTTGGTTGAACGTACTCGCTATCTTGCTCTAATAATTGAGCCATGTTGACAACATCTGAATATAAAGAAAATTTATGAGAGATAAGATATTGCCGAATCTCGGGTTTTAAACCTCTCAGAAACATCCTCGTCATTCGTTCCTCATTCTCTACCAAATGAGGTGCAAACCTGGATAACTCTGCGAACTTCGCCTCGTATTGGGACACCGCCATGTTATTTTGTCCTAGTCTAATAAACTCTACCTCCTTCATATGGCGAATACTTTCAGGAAAGTATTTTTCGTTGAAAAGTTTCTGAAATGTTTACCAAGACATGCGGAGTGCGGCAGGCTGGGTACGTTTCACAGACTCCCACCAGTAATCTGCCTCGCCACGGAACATAAAGGTGGCGGATGGAACCTTCTGTTCCTCCGTGCATCCCAAGACATCGAATATTTTGGTAATTTGCTTGACCCACGTTTCCGCCATGATTGGATTCAGCTTTCCCTTAAATTCTGGTGGTCCCAACTCTTTGAATTGCTTGGCTGTGACAAGTCGCGCATTGCTAGCATTTCCACCCGTATTTTATGCACGAGTCTCCCTCGTCTGGTTTTGCATGAATTGCAAAAAGTTCCTAAACATCCCGTCGTTCATCGTCTGCTCAGTGGTGTTGTTTACAGGAGGAATATTGCCTTCCTGTTGCACGTTCCCCCGGGTGGTGATTAAAGGTGTTTCCACGGTCTCATTAACTCCACCGTTAATATTCTCAGCTGCCATTCTTAAATATTGCCATAAAACAAGGGTTAATTAAACAAATTAACATATCACATATTAACCATATTGTTCGTCTGACCAATAAATAAGCTTAGGTATGACATACTAGCGAAGGATTTACTCGTCTCTCCCCTCCTAGTACTATTTCCCGATCTCCGCCAGAGACCATATCCCTAAGCTCTGATACCAACTGTGACTCCCCCAAATTAGGCCCAATCCACCCAACCTATTCTTAGTCGCCAAATACATGGTACAAAAACAACTACAACTTCATTAATACAATTGTCATGCAAAATACGACAACACATAAACTGTGAGTTTAAATACAAATATTGTCTTCTAGACAATATCCATATGCAAATAAATCCTCATTATTGATACACTATATTACAGAATAATGAGGACTACTAAAATAGCTATCTAGAACAATCACTCCACACCCCGACTAGTTCCTGCTATAATCTCGCTTCCTGAGAAGAAAAATGGAACGAAAGGAAAGGGTGAGCTCAACTAGCCCAGTAAAGAATGTTATGACTATGATAATGTACAACAAATTATCGTTAGTCTTCAACAGGAAAAAATCTGATAGAATACAATAGACAACAAGTTTTAGATAAATATTCGCAGCGAAAATAATAATTCATAGAAGAGTTACGTAGAGAATGAAATCTACTATAATCTATGAATTTAACAGTCCATCATCAATATTTTATCCCTGTAACATCAATCAATATATATTTGGAATCAAATATTCATCTTTGCACTACAGGCCAAAGATATTCATCAGTTGGTCATGTTCATCTAAACACCTGTTTATCTTTGCACTACGGGCCAAAGATATTAATCAGTCGGTCATGTTCATCTCAACACCTGTTCATCTTTGCACTATGGGCCAAAGATATTCATCAAGAAATCATTCATCTTTGCACTACAGGCCAAAGATATTCAGTAATATCATCATTTAGGACTGAGAATGAGGAAAAATATTTTAAAGAAAATGAATCCAGTGAAACAAAAGAACAAGTATTAAGGATTCGTACTTTAAATAATCCAAGTTCAAAAATACTTCATAAATAACCAGATTGGAGTAAAATTCAAGAATGAAATCAAAACATAGATCCAATCAAAGATAGGAATCATAACAGACAATCTTGGACACAGAAAAGAAAACTTAATTTTTCTGTAAATAGTGTCGTATTCGTGAATAGTGTCGTATACGTGAATAGTATCGTATACGTGAATAGTAACTTCGACACCAAAATATAGAAATTTAAAAAAAATCATCATGCTTCATGAATAGTACTCGTGAATAGTAACTCATGAATAGTAATTCATGAATAGTAACTCATGAATAGTAACCTCGACATGAAAAAGTTCCGAATTTGATAAAAAGTTCCAACCAATGTTTCGGCATAATGATATTGAAGAAATAATATCATTTTCAAATAAAATAACATCATTTACCTTGCAAAAATAGTACTTCTGACTGGAATACTAGATATAGTGTTGAAAGAACTTGCACCGTATAGCAATACTCAAAGTACTAAAATACTCACAAAATACACTCGATATATAGAGAGAGAAAGAGAGAGAAGATTTCAATTTCTGGTGTGATTTTTAATTCTAACCTAAGCACCCTATTTATTGGAAAATGCTTAGAATACCAAAGCAGAAAATTTAATATAATATTAATATATTATATATAAATTTCTACGCACACAATCTAAGATCTGAACTTAGCCATCTTGCACATGCTAATGATGCCAACCAAGTATAAAAAAATGTTTTTATTATTTAAAATAATTAAAACTTCCAAAAATCAATATTCAGGAATTTCAGAACTTCAATAATTCATAACAAATAGCTCCCCTTTTGTCAAAAAATTCGAATCTCGCTTTTTTTATAGGAAATTCAATTCTCTACAACTTTGCAGAAGAAAGTTTTTCCAAATTCCAAACAGAAATTGACCGAAATTCATAAACGGGCGATTTTACAGGCTATAATCAAATTTCAATCAAGAAATGGGGTTCACCGACACACAAAACATGTGTTAATTATTTAATACAACAAAAATATTCTTCCTCCTCCTATACTCATATATCCCACATTCATTGTAAAAATATCATCATTAATATATTATTAAAATAATATATTTAAATGAATTATTTTATCTGAAAAAGATAAAATATTAATTTTTAACAATTGTTACTTTAAAATTTTTCTCCATCTATATCCACATAAAATTAATATTTTCCTCATCATATAAATCAATAATTAATTATTCACAAATAATATTACAGAATCACAGTACTGGCAACCAGGCCGTTCCCAGGAAAGAGGGGGCTTTTCCAATAAGAATTTCTCCTTACTGGCGCGCAATTAGGTGACCAAACCTCTCCTTAGATAGAACTTTCTAGACATTGCCAATAATATTTTCTAATAATATTATTCAGATAATATGAATTATTATTTCGATAATGGAAAATCTGTGTAGTGACAATTATTGAAACAACAGTAATATAAAATATCAACGCAAGCAATTATTGAATTAATAAAATAAAATACTGAACAGTAATTACTGTAACAATTATTGAGTAGTTCCTTCTTACGTAAGAATCAATAATTGGTGCAATACCGTGTGCTACTGTGCAACAACGCGTATTACTGTGTTTTAACCACCGGGTATTCCAACAGTATTAACGGTAGCAACTACGCCGTTATTTATAACCAACTTATTCTTGTCAGTTTTCTTCATCCAATCGCTTTCTGTTATGGGGCCCACACAAGGCTGCACCGTCATACGAATATTCCCCGACAGCAAGAATATTCCATGAGCAAACGAATATTCTCCGACAACAATGAGTATTCTATAACCACTTGCTTATTTGAAATATTTGCGCATTTTATCCATAACTAACCACATTAATCAAATCAACCCTTATTATTTCAAAATGATAAATAGAGGAAATTAAATTTCATTTATTAATAATTTGGGGTCTTACAAATGGCATCAGAAAATGTTGGGATAAGCAATGAAGCACATGAGACCGTTGAGTCACCAACTGATCAATATCTAGGATAATGTGCAACAGGAAGACAATAATCCTCAGGTAAACAATAACACCGATGAAATGATGAACGGTGGGATGTTCAGAGGCTTTATGCAATTCATGCAACATCAGGCGAGAGAGACTCCTATTCATAATGCAGGTGAAAACAATGGCAACCCACGGTCGGTAACCGCTAAGCAGTTTAAGGAGCTGGGACCACCAGAGTTTTTGGGAAAGCCATAACCACTTAAGGCGGAGACGTGATTAAAGCAAATCACCAAGATATTTGATGTCTTGGGATGCTCCGAGGAGCAAAAGGTTCCCTTTGCCACCTTTATGTTGCATGAAGAAGCAGATTATTGGTGGGAATGTATAAAATGTACCCTGCCTGACGCACTCAAGATGTCTTGGGAGAAGTTCCAAGAGCTGTTCAACGACAAGTACTTTCCCGAAAGTATTCGTCGAATGAAGGAGGTGGAGTTTATCAAGTTAGAACAAAACAATATGACCGCCAAAGATGACTTTCAACATAATATAAACATGAGGATGATGACAATTCAATAAAACAGGTTCAAGAATAAATTTTAAAGATTTATAAGTTAATTTATCCTGAACTCAATAACGTCTAAATTGACAACGTGATACTGCTTTGTGCAGTAAAATTCAAGAATGCTCAGAAGAATATTTCCATGAAAAGATACTGGATGAAGCGCAAATATCAAGGATATTCCACTAATTTCATGGAGTATAGAAGCCAAAGCTTTAACCAACTGAGTATAATATAATATATTAAACTGCAAATGGATTTTCACCCGCCATGCGGTAATCCACGTATACAGATTATTTCCACAATTTAATAAGGAATGAATACACAGGATCATTCACCATGCATGTGGTAATCCGCATAGACAGGTTATTCTAACAGAATAATAAAGAATGGAATAACAGAAGGATTCACCATGCGTGTGATAGACTGCACCAACAGGTTATTCCCAACAAAATAATAAATAATGGAACCAAGTCCGGCTTAAACGCACTGACAGGATATTCCGACAAAATAATAAATAATGGAACCAGGTTCGGCGTAAACGCACAGACATGAATATTCCGACAGAATAATAAAGAACGGAATATTAGAAGAATTTCACCATGTATGCGGTACTTCGCATAAACAGGTTATTCCAACAGAATAATAAGAATGGAATAACAGAAGAATTTTACCATGTATGCGGTACTTCACATAAACAGGTTGTTCCAACAGAATAATAAAGAATGGAATAACAGAAGAATTTTACCAAGTATAGGGTAGTCCGCGTATACAGGTTATTCCAAAAGAATAAAAAAGAATGGAATAACAGAAGTTCTCTTCACGAATAAGAAAGAAAGAATACCCCTTATGAGTACAACAAATAATATTCCCTACCTTAGAAAAACTGAATACTGGAGTAGTGAAGTAGCAAATACTTTTCTTCTTTCTCTCTATAGTTTCTCTCTCTAGAGTTTCAGTGAATTCGTAAGAAATAATGAATGAATGAGCTTCTATTTATAGGAGAATGGACTGAATAATAACTAATTCGTGATTGGTCCATATTGATTTACTTTTAAACAGACGGTCCATATTGGTTTACTATTAAACTTAAAGCAACGGTCCATACTGATTTACTATTAAAACTTTAAACCAGCGATCCATATTGATTCACTATTATAACTTTCCACCAGCAGTCCATATTGATTTACTATTATATCTTTAACCAACGGTCTGAAAAATTAGCACATCTCCTCATGGAATAATATTGTACCCAAAAATGATTTGGACCGAAAAGAAATATATCTTACGGGTGAATAATATCCCGTAAATAGTAACTCGTGAATAGTAACTCATGAATAGTAACTCGTGAATAGTACTCTGACACGAAAAGTGTCCCGAATACCCAATTGAACAATATAATCTCCAGACATCAATTATACTAACACAAATAAGTCCAACACAATGGAACTATAAAATTCATCCTTAATCAACACAAACTTATTCATCATTAATATTATAATTCACAATATTTAACAACCAGGTCATTCCCAGGAAAGAGGGGGCTTTCCGATAATGATTTCTTCTTATTGGCGCGCAATTAGTTGACCAAACCTCTCCTTGACAGAACTTCTAGACAATGTCAATATTGCAAATAATAATATGAATAACTTTGTCGTCTCAATTATTGATTTAATAATATATCATATTATGTAGATGATACTTGTAACAATAATTGAATCAATAATATGAGAGATATGATGCAGCAATTACTGTAGCAATAATTGAGTATAAATGAGTGACTTCTCACGTAAGCATCAATAATCAATACCGCGTGCTACTATGCAACCACGCGTATACTATACTTTTACTACCGGGTAGTTCAACAGTTTTAACTGTAACACCTTCGCCATTATTTTTATAGAAAGATATTTTTGTCATTTTCTAACTACGACAATACTTCCGTTGTGGGGTCCACCAATGATTGTGTCGTCGTACGAATATTCCATGTTAAAACGAATATTCCCCGACTAATCGAATATTATATAACCACTTGCTTACTTTGTAAAATTTATAAATATTATCCACAACTATAACATTATATCAAATCCACACCATAATATTAAAAAATTATTTCGAGAAAATTAAATATTTATTCATAAAATCTGGGGTCTCACAATCTCCCCTCCTTATAGAATTTCGCCCTCGAAATTTACGTACGTACCTGGTATGCTGAAGAGATGAGGATACCTTGACTTCAGATTCTAACTCTTGATGTATAACCTTTGAGTGTTGAATACTATCCTTCTTATCCAAGATTTTAACACGTATCTCCTCATACGTTAAATCTTCTGCTATCTCGTCTGTGATGCCCCCAAAATTAGGTATACATCACCCATCTTGAGTCACCAGATACATGGTACAGAATTCAAATACAACTTAATAATATAACTGTTGTGAACAATACGACAAAATATAAACTGTGAGTTTGAATACAAATATTGTCTACTAGAGAGTATACAAACTCAAAAGGAGTTCTCATTACAATTATTATCACACTATTTCACAGAATAGTGAGGACTACTAATGCACCATCTAGGACCATCACTCTATTCCCCGACTAGTCCCTGCTACGTTTTCATTTCCTGAAGAGAACAGTGAAAGAAAGGGTGAGCTCAACTAGCCCAGTAAAAAATATTATGACTAAGATAATACAGAATAATTTATCATTAGCCTTCAGCAGTGTTAAACTTATAAAATATAATAACTATCAAGTTTAACTATAGCAAAACACGCAATCCATTAAAAGAGTCAAGTAGGGAATAAAATCTACTATCTTCTATGATTTAAAAGGTTTTTCATCCCTTTTATCGCTGGGACTCAGCTTAAAAAATAATCCACATCATCGAATCACCCATGCACTACGGCCAAGGATATTCTTTAGTATCACGACCACGAATTATCCATGCACTACGGCTTAAGATAATTATGTTTTCATCAACGGTCCTGATCATGCCATAAAACAATTCATCTTTGCACTACGGCCAAAGAGAATCCATAGCCATAATCATACCAAAAACTGTCCATCAATGCACTACGGGCCAATGAGGACTTTTTCCACATCATTTGTAACATTACGGTTATGATTATACCGAATAATCCTTGGTCATAATCATACCAAGTCAATCTATGCACTACAGGCCACAGATGACTTTCAACATAATATAAACATGAGGATGATGACAATGATATAAGAATTCAATAAAACAAGTTTAAGAATTAATTTATCCAGGAACTGATAACGTTCAAATTGTCAACGTGATACTGCTTTGTAGAGTAAAATTTAAGAATGCTCACAAGAATATTTTCATGAAAAGATACTGGATGAAGCACAAATATCAATGATATTCCACTAATTTGATGGAGTATAGAAGTCAAAGTTTTAACCAACTGAGTATAATAAAGAATGGAATAACAAAAGAAATCACCATGCATGCGATAAACTGCACAGACAGGTTATTCCAACATAATAATAAATAACGGAACTAGGTCCGGCGTATAACGCACAGACATGATATTCCAACAGAATAATAAAGAATGGAACCAGGTCCGTCGTAAACGCACAGACAGGATATTCTGACAGAATAATAAATAATGGAACCAGGTCCGACGTAAACGTACAAACATAATATTCTGACATAATAATAAATAATGGAACCTGGTCCGGCGTAAACGCACAGATAGGATATTCCGACATAATAATAAATAATGAAATAACAGAAGAATTTCATCAAGTATAGGGTAGCCCGCGTATATAGGTTATTCCAATAGAATAATAAATAATAGAATAACAAAAGTTCTCTTCATGAATACAAAAGAAATAATACCCCTTACCGTAAAAGAAACTGAATATAAGAGTAGGGAAGTAGCAGAATACTTTTATATAGTTTCTCTATAATTTCTCTCTCTAGAGTTTCAGTGAATTCGTAAGAAATAATGAATGAATGAGCTTCTATTTATAGGAAAATGGACTGAATAGTAACTAATTCATGAACGGTCCAGATTGATTTACTTTTAAACGGACGGTCCATATTGGTTTACTATTAAAACTTAAAGCAACGGTCCATACTGATTTACTATTAAAACTTTAAACCATCGATCCATATTGATTCACTATTATAACTTTCCACCAGCAATCTATATTGATTTACTATTATATCTTCAACCAACGGTCTGAAAAATTAGCACATCTCCTCATGGAATAATATTATACCCAAAAATGATTTGGACCAAAAATAAATATATTTTACGGGTGATCAATAGTACCTCATGAATAGTAACTCGTGAATACTAACTCGTGAATAGTAACTCGTGAATAGTAACTCATGAATAGTAATTTATGAATAGTAACTCGTGAATAGTACTCCGACACGAAAAGTGTCCCGAATACCCGATTGAACAATACTGAGTGACTTCTCACATAAGCATCAATAATCAATACCGTGTACTAATATGCAATCACGCGTATTACTGTACTTTTAACACCGGGTGTTTCAACAGTTAACGGTAAAACTTCCGCCGTTATTTTCATGAAGTATTTTTGTCGTTTTCTCAATCCGACAATAATTCCTTTACGGGATCCACCAATGATTGTACCGTTGTACGGATATTCAACGACTAAAAGAATATTCCCCGACCAATCGAATATTATATAACCACTTGCTTACTTTGCAAAATTTATAAATATTACCTACAACTATAACATTACATCAAATCAACACCATAATATATAAAAAAAAATATTTTGAGAAAATTAAATCTTTATTTATAAAATCTGGGGTCTCACATCGTCTAGTTATAATTTAATAACGTGGTTTGGGTCATCCACATATTTATGTAATATCGATACGTAAAAAAATCAGTTATGAACACGCGACATATTTGGCAGTAAAACGAGTCTATAGGCCACAGTTTCTAATTCATTGAGGATTTCAAATGGGCCAATTAAATCGAGCGTTGAGATTTCCTCTCTTTATCGATTCTTGCTTCTAGAATAACGCCCTCTTGAACCTTCTTAATTCTTCACATTCATCAGCTCCGGGTGTGTAGCTTGAGCGGTTTTAACTTTATCGATTAAAGTCGATTCTACTCTTATATTCGTTATCAACACGGGGGTTAGTATATTCGTACTTGTAAGCATACGATCTTCTACTCAACGCGTCAGCTACCACGTTCGCTTTTCTTACGTTGGTATTGAATGGTACGATCGTAATATTCAACCGCTCGAATCAACGTCTTTGGCACATACTACGTTCGTTTTAGGTGAAGAAAATATTTGAGGGTTTTAGAAATGGATTTTGTACTGGGGTCAATACAAAATTCGATTTCACGCTCTAGGGGTAGGCTAAGAAGTCTTCAAGAATACGTCAGAAAATTTATTAACAATAGAAATATCATTCAAAACTATGACCCTCATCCAAGACTTGGATAGTACGTCACATTGATACCTATGAACTTGCCATCGTCATTCACGACGTCGCCTACAAAAAGTCTTGCTTCGGTGCATTCCACACAAGAAAGTCAACAACAAAAGGACCAGGGCTCTTTACTTATGGCTTGATATGACAATGATTGACTTTAGTGGTTTGGTTGCTTGAATTCGCATAACAGGTTGGTTAGGAATATGAAAGCTAACAACCTTACAAAAAGCATGATGAGTAGTTAACCAATCGATTCCTAAAATCACATCAAAGGCAAGTATTTTCAAAGAGATAAGATTGACAGTTAACATGAAAGTGTCAATTTGAATTAAACAAGATTTATAAATAGTGGAGGTAACGAAGGTTTCTCCCAACTGAGTTTCAACAGATAAATCAAAATATAACTTCTTCGGAGTTAAATTCAAACATTGAACACAACTAGGTGAAATAAAAGAGTGCATAGAACCGGTATCTAACACGATATAGACTTCGTAAGAGTTTATAATTAACTTACCCGTGATAATTTTATTTAGGTTCCTCGTCAAAAAAAATGCTCTCTCTTAAACTACCGGACTTTGGCTTGTCTGGGACATCCTTTGGCATCACTATCCCAACTGGACTTGACTTTGGTGCACGACAAAATCGGGCTAGGTGACCTTCTTTTCCATAATTGTAACATGTTTTGGACTGCATCACACAGTTTGGACTGATATGTCCCTCCCCTCCGCATTTGAAGCATACGACCGGCGGTCATTCTCTTTCCTTAACAGGTGCTGGTGCTGTTGTCTTTCCATCATTATTGAACCTTCTCTTCTTGAAATTTCCACTTCTATTATCTTGCACATGATTACCACCGAAGTGGTTACCATTATTGGAATGATAATTTCCCCCACGATGGTTATCATTGTTCCGATGGCCGTTGCCACCGGTACGATTATTATCATGTTATTGGTCGTTACCTTTTGGTTGTGCTAAATCATTATCGTGCTCCAATAACTGAGCTCTATTCACAACATCTGAATATAAACAAAGTTTGTGAGAAATAAGGTATTGACGTATATCGGGTTTCAAACCTTTTAGAAACATTCGCGTCATTCGACTCCACATTATCGACCAAATGGGATGAAAATTGGGATGACTCGGTAAACTTAGCCTCGTACTGCGACACGGTCATATTATTTTGTTCCAACTTGATAAACTCCACCTCCTTCATATGACGAATACTTTCGGGAAAGTACTTGTCGTTGAAAGTACCTGAGGATTATTGTTTTCCTGTTGCACATTATCCTGGATATTGATCGTTGGTGACTCAACGGTCTCATGTGCTTCATTGTTTATCCCAACATTTTCAGATGCCATTTTCAAATACTGCCACAAAACAAGGGTTAATTAACATGTCACGTATTATCCATATACTCTGACCGACCAATTAAATACCAAATAAACTTAGGTAGGTCATACTAGCGAATGAATTCTCTGTCTCTCCCCTCCTAGTTTTTTTCTTCACATCTCAGCCAGTGATCATATCCCTAAGCTTTGATACCAACTGTGACGCCCCCAAAACAGGTATACATCACCCATCTTGGGTCGCCAGATACAAGGTACTGAATACAAATACAACTTAATTATACAACAGTGGTGTAAAATACGACAAAACATAGGCTGTGAGTTTTAATACAAATATTGTCATCTAGACAATAGCCACACTTAATGGAGTCCTCATTATAATTATTATCACACCATTTCACAGAATAGTGAGGACTACTAATGCACCATCTAGGACCATCACTCTGTTCCCTGACTAGTCCCAGCTACTGTTCTCCTTTTCTGAAGAGAGCAGTGAAAGAAAGGGTGAGCTCAACTAGCCCAATAAAAAATATTATGACTAAGATAATGCAGAATAAATTATCAATAGCCTTCAACAGTATAACAACTGATAGAATATAATAGACAACAAGTTTTAGATCAAAAACTGCAGCGGAATAAGCAATCCATTAGAAGAATTAAGTAAAGTATAAAATCTACTGTCTTCTATGATTTAAAAAGTTTTTCATCAACTTTATCGCTGAGACTCAGCTTAATAAATAAAATCGAATCATCCCTGCTCCACGGCCAAGGATATTCATGAAATCATCAATGGTCATGACTATACCGAATAATCCCTGGTCATTATCATACCAACAACTGTCCACCAATGAACTACATACCAATGAGTACTTTTACCACATCATTCGTCACATTAAGGTTATGATTATACCGAATAATCCCTGGTCATAATCATACCAAGTCCATCTATGCATGTAAGCCAAAGATGACTTTCAACATAATATAAGCATGAGGATGATGACAATTCAATAAAACAAGTTCAAGAATAAATTTTAAAGATTTATAAGTTAATTTATCCCGAACTCAATAACGTCCAAATTGACAACATGATACGGCTTTGTGCAGTAAAATTCAAGAATTCTCAGAAGAATAATTCCATAAAAATATACTGGATGAAGCGCAAATATCAAGGATATTCCACTAATTTCATGGAGTATAGAAGCCAAAGCTTTAACCAACTGAGTATAATATAATATATGAAACTGCAAATGGATTTTCACCTGCCATGCGGTAATCCACGTATACAGATTATTTCCACAATTTAATAAGGAATGAATACACAGGATCATTCACCATGCATGTGGTAATCCGCATAGACAGGTTATTCCAACAATAATAAAGATTGGAATAACAGAAGGATTCACCATGCGTGCGATAGACTGCTACCAACAGGTTATTCCCAACAAAATAATACATAATGGAACCAAGTCCGGTTTAAACGCACAGACAGGATATTCAGACAGAATAATAAATAATGGAACCAGGTCCGGCGTAAACGCACAGACATGATATTATGACAGAATAATAAAGAACGGAATATTAGAAGAATTTCATCATGTATGCGGTACTTCGCATAAACAGGTTATTCCAACAGAATAATAAGAATGGAATAACAGAAGAATTTCACCATGTATGCGGTACTTCGCATAAACAGGTTATTCCAACAGAATAATAAAGAATGGAATAACAGAAGAATTTCACCAAGTATAGGGTAGTCCGCGTATACAGGTTATTCCAAAAGAATAAAAAAGAATGGAATAACAGAAGTTCTCTTCACGAATAAGAAAGAAAGAATACCCCTTATGAGTACAACAAATAATATTCCCTACCTTAGAAAAACTGAATACTGGAGTAGTGAAGTAACAGAATACTTTTCTTCTTTCTCTCTATAGTTTCTCTCTCTAGAGTTTCAGTGAATTCGTAAGAAATAATGAATGAATGAGCTTCTATTTATAGGAGAATGGACTGCATAATAACTAATTCATGATTGGTCCATATTGATTTACTTTTAAACAGACGGTCCATATTGGTTTACTATTAAAACTTAAAGCAACGGTCCATACTGATTTACTATTAAAACTTTAAACCAGCGATTCATATTAATTCACTATTATAACTTTTCACCAGCAGTCCATATTGATTTACTAATATATCTTCAACCAGCGGTCTGAAAAATTAGCACATCTCCTCATTGAATAATATTGTACCCAAAAATAATTTTGACCGAAAAGAAATATATCTTACGGGTGAATAGTACCCCAGTGAATAGTAACTCGTGAATAGTAACTCGTGAATAGTAACTCATGAATAGTAATTTGTGAATAGTACTTCCGACACGAAAAGTGTCCCGAATACCCAATTGAACAATATAATCTCCAGACATCAATTATACTAACATAAATAAGTCCAACACAATGGAACTATAAAATTCATCTTTAATCAACACGAACTTATTCATCATTAATATTATAATTCATAATATTTAACAACCAGGCCGTTTCCAGGAAAGAGGGGCTTTCCGATAAAGATTTCTCCTTATTGGCGCGCAATTAGGTGACCAAACCTCTCCTTGATAGAACTTCTAGACATTGTCAATATTGCAAATAATAATATGAATAACTTTGTCGTCTCAATTATTGATTTAATAATATAACATATTATGTAGATGATACTGTAACAATAATTGAATCAATAATATGAGATGTGAGACCCCAGATTTTATGAATAAAGATTTAATTTTCTCGAAATATTTTTTTAATATTATGGTGTGGATTTGATATAATGTTATAGTTGTGGGTAGTATTTATAAATTTTGCAAAGTATGCAAGTTTTCATATTATATTCGATTAGTCAGGGAATATTCGTTTTAATAGGGAATATTCGTACAACGACACAATCATTGGTCGACCCCACAACGGAATTATTGTCGGATTGAGAAAACGACAAAAATACTTTATAAAAATAACGGCGGAATTTTTACCGTTAATACTGTTGAACTACTCGGTAGTAAAAGTACAGTAATACGTGTGGTTGCATAGTAGCACACGGTATTAATTATTGATGCTTACGTGATAAGTCACTCAATTTTGTTGGTATTATTAATGTAATAATACAGAAAACCTTTTTATATAAAATAGAATACTTTTATAAAGTTATTCTATAAATAGAATATATTATATTCTATTATGCATAGTGTTGCATAGTGTCTGTATAGTATTTTGCATAGTAAAATCTTTTTATATAAAACATAATACTTTTATAAAGTTATCTGTTTTATTAGACAATAATTAAAATATATTATATTTTATTATGCATAGTGTTTGTATAGTGCCTGCATAGTATTTTGCATAGTAAAATCTTTTTATATAAAACAGAATACTTTTATAAAGTTATCTGTTTTATTAGACAATAATTAAAATATATTATATTTTATTATGCATAGTATTTGCATAGTGCCTGCATAGTATTTGCATAGTAAAATCTTTTATAAATTTATTCGTTTTATTAGATTATAAATAGAATATATTATATTTTTATTTAAAAGATTTTGTTTTAAATATGGACCGTCAGATTAAAGTAAATCAATCAGGACCGTTCATGAGTTAGTTACTATGTAGTCCATTTTTCTATAAATAGAAGCTCATTCATTCATTATTTCTTACGAATTCACTGAAACTCTAGAGAGTTAAACTATAGACAGAAAGAAGAAAGTATTCTGCTACTTCACTACTTATATATCCAGTACTCTTCTTCTTAAGGTAGGGAATATTATTTGTTGTACTCGTAAAAGGTACTCTTTCTTTCTTATTTATGAAGAGAACTTCTATTATTCCATTATTTATTATTCTGTTGGAATAACTTGTATACGCAGGCTACCCTATACTTGGTGAAATTCTTCTGTTATTCCATTCTTTATTATTATGTTGGAATAACCTGTCTATGCAAAGTACTGCATACATGGTGAAATTCTTCTAATATTTTATTCATTATTATTCTGTTGGAATATCCTGTCTGTGCGTTTTACGCCGGACCTGGTTCCGTTATTTATTATTCTGTTGGAATATCATGTATGTGCGTTTTACGCCGGACCTGATTCCGTTATTTATTATTCTGTTGGAATATCCTGTTAGTGCGAATTTCGCCTAACCTGGTTCCGTTATTATTATTCTGTTGGAATAACCTGTCTATGCGAAGTACCGCATGTATGGTGATTTCTTTGTTATTACATTCTTTATTATACTTAGTTGGTTAAAGTTTTGACTTCTATACTCCATGAAATTAGTGGAATATCCTTGATATTTGCTCTTCATCCAGTATCTTTTCATGGAAATATTCTTCTGAGCATTCTTGAATTTTACTCTACAAAGCAGTATCATGTTGACAATTTGAACGTTATCAATTCCTGGATAAATTAATTCTTGAACTTATTTTATTGAATTCTTATATCATTGTCATCATCCTCATGTTTATATTATGTTGAAAGTCATCTATGGCCTGTAGTGCATAGATGGACTTGGTATGATTATGACCAGGGATTATTCAGTATAATCATGACCGTAATATTACAAATGATGTTGAAAAAATTCTCATTGGCCCGTAGTGCATTGATGGATTGTTTTTGGTATGATTATGTCTATGGATTCTCTTCAGCTAAGGGTGCAAAGATGAATTATTTTATGGCATGATCAGGACCGTTGATGAAAACATGATTATCTTTAGTCGTAGTGCATGGATAATTCGTTGTCATGATACTAAAGAATATCATTGGCCATAGTGCAGGGGTGATTCGATGATGTGGATTATTTATTAAGCTGAGTCCCAGCGATAAAAGTGATGAAAAATCTTTTAAACCATAAAAGATAGTAGATTTTATTCTCTACTTGACTCTTCTAATGGATTGCTTGTTCCACTGCAGTTAAACTTGATAGTTATTATATTTTATCAATTTAACATTGTTGAAGGCTAACGATAAATTATTCTGCATTATCTTAGTCATAATATTTCTTACTGGGCTAGTTGAGCTCACCTTTTCATTCACTGTTCTTTTCAGGAAATGAGAACGTAGCTGGGACTAGTCGGGGAACAGAGTGATGATCCTAGATGTTTGCATTAGTAGTCCTCACTATTCTGTGAAATAGTGTGATAATAATTGTAATGAGGACTCCTTTTGAGTTTGTATACTCTCTAGTAGACAATATTTGTATTCAAACTCGCAGTTTATGTTTTGTCGTATTGTACATGACAATTGTATTATTAAGTTGTATTTGAATTCTGTACCATGTATCTGGCGACTCAAGATGGGTGATGTATACCTAATTTTGGGGGCGTCATAGTTGGTATCAAAGATTAGGGATATGATCCCTAGCTAAGATGTGAGACTAGAACTAGGAGGGGAAAGACGGGGAATTCCTTCGCTAGTATGACCTACCTAAGTTTATTTGGTATTTAATTGGTCGGTCAGAGTATAGGGATAATATGTGATATGTTATTTAACACTTGTTTTGTGGCAGTGTTTGGAAATGGCAGCTGAAAATGTTCATAATGGAGTGAATGTGACCGTTGAGACACCTTTAGTCACTAATCAGGTTAATGCAGTGTCAGACGAAGAACAAATTAGAGATATCTACAGTGGTGAATGAAGAACTAATAGTTTCACCCGAGCTAGTTGCAGAGGTAGCATCTGAGAGTGAGGAAGAAGAGGAACCTGATGAGAATTGGTTAGACGAATTTTATGATCGAAATTTAGCATTACAAAATCATATTCACGAGTTAGAAGAGCAGGCTGAAGAACGGCAGGCGGTCGTGGAGGAAAGATATGTAACAATTCAAAATTGTGTTACCCGATGTTCGATGCTTGAACAGAAGCACTCTTTGGCAGAGTATAAGATATTAGAGCTGGAATCTGAGAATGCTATGATCAAAGTTCTGATCAAAGGAGAATAGATGATGCATGGGTAAAAGTCGCACGACGCGTTGATATTATCGAAAAAGACGTTCGATCCAATAAAGTCAAAATAGACGAAATGGATTTTACTTTTTGGACAACAATTGGGAGAATCCAACATCGAATTCGGAATTACCCTGTATAGAGCGGCCAACCCCAATTTAATATGGATCGGGGAGTAATGATTCAAATCATGGATCATGAATGGGACGAAGCACTTAAGGGTGGAATATACCCTATAGCAAAGTTAAATACAGTAGTTTAAGTGGGAACGTTTGTCGAGGAACCTGAACAAAGTTATTATGGGTAAGTTAATGATAAACTCTTGCGAAGTTTATACCTTATTAGATACCAGTTCTACCCACTCTTTTATTTCACCTAGTTGTGTTCAATGTTTGAATTTAACTCTAGAGAAGCTAGATTTTGATTTATCTGTTGAAACTCAGTTGGGAGAAACCTTCGTTACATCCACTATTTATAAATCTTGTTTAATTCAAATTGTCACTTTCACGTTACTTGTCAATCTTATCTCTTTGAAAATACGTGTCTTTGATGAGATTTTAGGAATCGATTGGTTAACTACTCATCATGCTTTTCGTAAGGTCGTTAGCTTTCATATTCTTAACCAACCTGTTATGCGAATTCAAGCAACCAAACCACTAAAGTCAATCATTGTCATATCAAGCCATAAGTAAAGAGCCCCGGTCCTTTTGTGGAATACACCGAAGCCAGACTTTCTGTAGGCGACGTCGTGAATGACGATGGCAAGTTGATAGGTATCAATGTGACGTGTTATCCAAGTCTTGGATGAGAGTTACAGTTTTGAATGATATTTTTATTGTTATAAATTTCCTGACGTATTCTTGAAGACTTCTTAACCTACCCTAGAGCGTGAAATGGATTTTGTATTGACCCCAGTACAAAACCCATTTCTTAAACCCTCAAATATTTCTTCAATCAAAATAAACGTAACATGCGCTAAAGACGTTGGCTCGAGCTGTTGAAGATTACGATCGTACCATTCAATACCATCGTGGGAAAGCGAACGTGGTAGCTGACGCATTGAGTAGAAGATCGTATGCGTTTACGACTGCGATGTTGTTAACACAAAGGCCTATTTCGTACGACTTATAAATGATGAAGATAGAGTTAAAGACTCTAGGAACCCAAGTGAAGATAACGAATATATGAGTAGAATCGAATTTAATCGATAAAGTTAAAGTCGTTCAAGCAACACACCCGGAGCTGATAAATGTGAAGAAGAAGGTTCAAGAGGGCATTATTCTAGAAGCAAAAATCGACGAAGAGAGGAAATCTCAACCCTAAATTTAATTGGCCCATTTAAAAGTCTCGATAGAGTAAGAACTATGGCTTATAGACTCGTTTTACCGCCAAGTATGTCGCGTGCTTCATAACATTTTTAACGTTTCGATGTTATGTAAATATGTGGACGACCCGAACCACATTATTAAATTAGAACTAAACGATATAGCAGAAGATTTAGCGTATGAGGAGATACGTGTTAAAATCTTAGATAAGAAGGATCATATTCAACACTCAAAGGTTATACCTCAAGAATTAGAATCTGAAATGAAGTCAAGTTATCTTCACCTCTTCGACATACCAGGTACGTACGTAAATTTCGAGGGCGAAATTTCATAAGGAGGGGAGATTGTGAGACCCCGGATTTTATGAATAAAGATTTAATTTTTTTGAAATATTTTTTTAATATTATGGTGTGGATTTGAGATAATGTTATAGTTGTGGGTAGTATTTATAAATTTTGTAAAGTATAAAAGTTGTCATATTATATTCGATTGGTCGGGGAATATTCATTTTAACAAGGAATATTCGTACAACGGCACAATCATTGGTGGACCCCACAACGGAATTATTGTCAGATTGAGAAAACGACTAAAATACTTTATGAAAATAACGACGGAAGTTTTACCGTTAATACTATTGAACTACTCAGTAGTAAAAGTACAGTAATACACGTGGTTGCATAGTAGCACACGGTATTAATTATTGATACTTACATGATAAGTCACTCAGTTTGTTGGTATTATTAATGTAATAATACAGAAAATCTTTTTATATAAAACATAATACTTTTATAAAGTTATTCTATAATTAGAATATATTATATTCTATTATGCATAGTGTTGTATAGTGTCTGCATAGTATTTTGCATAGTAAAATCTTTTTATATAAAACATAATACTTTTATAAAGTTATTTATTTTATTAGACAATAATTAGAATATATTATATTTTATTATGCATAGTGTTTGCATAGTGCTTGCATAGTATTTTGCATAGTAAAATCTTTTTATATAAAACAGAATACTTTTATAAAGTTATTTGTTTTATTAGACAATAATTAGAATATATTATATTTTATTATGCATAGTGCCTGCATAGTGTTTGCATAGTATTTGCATAGTAAAATCTTTTATAAAATTATTCATTTTATTAGATTATAAATAGAATATATTATATTTTTATTTAAAAGATTTTATTTTAAATGTGGACCGTCAGATTAAAGTAAATCAATCTAGATCGTTCATGAGTTAGTTACTATGCAGTCCATTTTTCTATAAATAGAAGCTCATTCATTCATTATTTCTTACGAATTCACTGAAACTCTAGAGAGATAAACTATAGAGAGAAAGAAGAAAGTATTTTGCTACTTCACTACTTATATATCCAGTACTCTTCTTCTTAAGGTAGGGAATATTATTTGTTGTACTCGTAAGGGGTACTCTTTCTTTCTTATTTATGAAGAGAACTTCTATTATTCCATTATTTATTATTCTGTTGGAATAACCTGTATACGCGGGCTACACTAAACTTGGTGAAATTCTTCTGTTATTCCATTCTTTATTATTATGTTGGAATAACCTGTCTATGCAAAGTACTGCATACATGGTGAAATTCTTTTAATATTCCATTCTTTATTATTCTGTTGGAATATCCTATCTGTGCATTTTACTGCCGGACCTGATTCCGTTATTTATTATTCTATTGGAATATCATGTATGTGCGTTTTACGCTGGACCTGGTTCCGTTATTTATTATTCTGTTAAAATATCATGTCGGTGCGAATTTCGCCTGACCAGAATCTGCTATTATTATTCTATTGGAATAACATGTCTATGCGAAGTACCGCATGCATGGTGATTTCTATTGTTATTACATTCTTTATTATACTCAGTTAGTTAAAGTTTTGACTTCTATACTCCATGAAATTAGTGGAATATCCTTAATATTTGCGCTTCATCCAGTATCTTATCATGGAAATATTCTTCTGAGCATTCTTGAATTTTACTCTACAAAGCAGTATTATGTTGATAATTTGAACGTTATCAGTTCCTGGATAAATTAATTCTTGAACTTGTTTTTATTGAATTCTTATATCATTGTCATCATCCTCATGTTTATATTATGTTGAAAGTCATCTGTGGCCTGTAGTGCATATATGGACTTGGTATGATTATGATCAGGGATTATTCAGTATAATCATGACCTTAATGTTACAAATGATGTTGAAAAAGTCCTCATTGGCCCGTAGTGCATTGATGGACAGTTTTTGGTATGCTTATGGCTATGGATTCTCTTCGGCTAAGGATGAAAAGATGAATTATTTTATGGCATGATCAGGACCGTTGATGAAAACATGATTATCTTTAGCCGTAGTGTATGGATAATTCGTGGTCGTGATACTAAAGAATATCCTTGGTCGTAGTGCAGGGGTGATTCGATGATGTGGATTATTTTATTCTCTACTTGACTCTTCTAATGGATTGTTTGTTCTGCTGCAGTTAAACTTGATAGTTATTATATTTTTATCAGTTTAACACTTTTGAAGGCTAACGATAAATTATTCTGCATTATTTTAGTCATAATATTTCTTACTGGGCTAGTTGAGCTCACCCTTTCTTTCACTGTTCTCTTCGGGAAATGAGAACGTAATTGGGACTAGTCGGAGAATAGAGTGATGATCCTAGATGGTGCATTAGTAGCCCTCACTATTCTGTGAAATAGTGTGATAATAATTGTAATGAGGACTCCTTTTGAGTTTGTATACTCTTTAGTAGACAATATTTGTATTCAAACTCATAGTTTATGTTTTGTCGTATTGTACACGACGGTTGTATTATTAAGTTGTATTTGAATTATGTATCATGTATCTGGCGACTCAAGATGGGTGATGTATACCTAATTTTGGGGGCGTCACATGAGAGATATGATTCAGCAATTACTGTAGCAATAATAGAGTATAACTGAGTGACTTCTCACGTAAGCATCAATAATCAATACCGTGTGCTACTATTCAACTATGTGTATTACTGTACTTTTACTATCAGGTAGTTCAACAGTTTTAACGGTAACACCTCCGCCGTTATTTTTATAGAAAGATATTTTTGTCGTTTTCTAACTACGACAATACTTCCTGTTGGGTCATGATCCTTTTCATCATTGGGCCGGACTTAATGGGCTCCTCCCTTAAATCATGTTACTTTTGTCCTGATTGGTCCGAATGATTTGGACCCAGTTATTTGATTATTCTATTGGGTCCTTTTAATTGGATCCGGTCATATGGGTCATCTCTATTATTGGACTTAGTTATTAGAGTGACCAATTACATAAATTGTTACTTGACCCTTTTATTGACCGGTAATCATGATAAAAAAGATAGTTGACGGTTATGTCTGCCACCTTTTTGCATGGCATTAATGAGGATGTGACTCAGATGACCGGCAGTGGCAAATAGTGGTAGCAGGTAAGGAAGTAGGCTACATACTTTCGGCTGAGATGACCGGGAGTGGGAAAAGGTGTCAGGAGATAGTGAGTGGCATGGTAAACCAGGTCTGGAGTACGTATGGGGCTAGGATCACACAAAAAAGGTAAGTAACAAAACATTACTACACACAATCAGATTATTATTCTCTCTCAAGCACTAGACATTATTTTCCTCCATTGTTAACCTTGTGATCGTCGATACTGACTCTCACGCCGGAGCTATCCCTCGACGGTCAAGTCGTCAAGCTTTTGGTGTTGACTTGTTGAACTGTGCAGGATATCGGACACGTCTTGGTGATTGGGACGTAGGGAAAGATCTTGGTGTTAACATTGGCTGCTAGACGTAGAGCTGAGTTCTAGTGTCATGAGTATTTTTTCAATCACATACTGTGTTTATTCTACGTCAGTATTCATGGTTAAGAGTAGAACACCTACACCCGAAGGGCAGCCGATGGCTGTCAGTGAATCAGCACCACGAGTTTCTGCCAAAGATCGTTTGGGACCTACAATAAGTGTTCACGCCAGCACATCGTCCAAACGTTCACCTGAAGATTCTCGACCGAAGGCGGTGGGCAAAGCTAAGCGTAAGCTAATTTTCACGACAGAGAAGGGGTCTGGCCATGGTCGGAAACGAGTAGAAGGCACCTCGCCTAGAACTCGATACCGAGATGACCAAGACGCAAAGGCCTCCCAATTGGCTAAGATGGTAGATGAAGCAGATAGAGCTATGGAAGTATTTGTCAAGCAGCGACAGATATAGCTGAGCAGATGGCTCGAATGGTAGAGTTGAGGGATGAAGAGTTCAGTTATATTCAGTTCGAAGAGCAAGGGCATCAGAGTGGGAAGGAACCTGCTCATTCAGGACGTGAGTCTCAGGGCCAAACCCGAGAAAGAAGAAGATCCTGAAGCCCTACTCCTCAAAGATCGAAGAGGGTATATCACCTTATCGATTCTAAGGAACAGGGTCGAAGCGAACGAAGAGGTCGATCCAGAGATCGCACTCCTGAGAATACAAAGAAGGCATTTGTTGTTGCACATTCTCACCATAACGCCCGAGTTCAGGGACAAAGTATATCTAGAGGTCATACTCCTGAGAGTCTACTGAGGGTACACCACCTTGTGGACGCTCGTCATCGGAAAAGTCCCTCTAAAGTTGGAGGTTCTGTTGTAAGAAACCGGTCCACTTAGAAGAAGAAGGAGTCACCGAAAAAAGTAGCATCATCTCAACCAGAAGGTGTGGAGTATCTGGTTAAAGAATTAAAGGAACTTCGGAAGCAGCTTACCGAAGTACAAAAAATGAAAGATACTTCGGGAAAGAAGGCATCCCTTTTTTCCGCGGGAGATTCTAAAAGAGAAAGCTGACCCCACCAAGAAGTTGCCCCACATTGAAAGTTATGATGGATCGGGGGATCCCTACGACCACAGTCAGGCGTTCTACCGACTGATGGATTATTATAACTTTAGTGATGCTGCTAAGTGTCATACTTTTGTCACGACGCTCATAAAGGATGCCCGGAAGTGGATGGGGACTTTGCCCTTGGATTCAATTTCATTTTGGGCAGACATGTGCAGTAAATTTTACGCTCGCTTCGGGAGCAACAAAAGAAGGGGAAAACCAACTGGTTCGTTGGCTCAGGTTTGACAGTATTCGAATGAGTCTTTGGGCCAATATATGAAGCGGTTCCGTGAAGCAGTCGGCCAAGTGACAGACCTGAACGATCTGCAAGCTGTTGAACTGTTTCAGAATGGGTTAGATTTGGTTAAATTAGAGAAGTTGGTGAAGAAGTTAATGTTTCACCACCCGAAGAGTCTCGCTAAAGCCTTCGACAAAGCTGAAGGCTATATCGTGGTGGAGAAAGCCATGAACAGCCTTAAATGTCCTTCTTCAGACCGACTTAAGGAGACAGATCGAGACAAACCGATGGGGACCAGAAGAAGAATGAAGGGAATAAAGACTGCTATGAAGGCGGGTCGAAGAAATACAACAATTGGAGACAAGGTGGAGGACGTTCGTCCGCTCCCACCCAAAGAGTAAATAGGACGTACACAACACTTAACACTGATAAGGCTGTTATCTTGGATCAGATTAAGAATCAACCTATCTTCGAGCCACCTCGAGATAACATTAAGCCCTAGAAAAGGGAATCCTCGTAAGTATTATGATTACCATCAAGCCTCGGGCCACGATACGAACGACTGTGCTAGTTTGAAAGATTTCATTGAAAGAAAGGTACAAGGTGGGGCTTTAGTTCAGTATATGGCTGCCAGGATGAATCTACAGCAGGATAGAGGACCTGTTCCGACAGCTCAACCAGTTCAGCAAGCGTTGCCAGCTCCGGGACAGCCTGTAAGGCATGTGATAGATGTCATCACTGGGGGTACTTTTGGCAAACTTGTTGGAAAGAAGTGCCGAAGTTACTTGGATTCGGTCATGTCAGTGGCGGTTACCCTCCCGAAGACTGATAGACCTTATCCGAGTACGGTAATCTCCTTTACTGATGAGGATTACCCTTCGGAAACCATCGAACCGCATTAGGGATCATTGGTACTGACTGCGCAAGTGGGTTCAGGTGGATATGAAGTGAATGATGGTAGATAATGGGTCTTCTGTAGATATTATGTATGCCCACGCTTATCAGAGGATGCATCTAGACAGGCGGAAGATGGAGATAGGGCAGGAGGCTCCTTTGTACGATTTTAGTAATGATCCGGTCAAGGTGGCTGGAACCATTGAACTACCGGTCATCTTCGGAACAGCCCCTCAACAGGTATAAATTATTTGCAAATTTTATATTGTGCATGTAGATTCTGCTTATAATGCTATTTTGGGGAGGCCTACTTTAATTGCTTTACAAGCTGTGACCTCAATCCCTCATTTCAAAATCAAATTTCCTACGGCTCATGGGGTTGGTGAGGTGAAAGGAGATTTGGATCTGGCCAGAAGATGTTATAGAAATGATGTGATCACTTCAGGAGTGGGGATATCGAAGCAAAAGCAGACCATGACGATAGAAATCGAACCCTTCACTGAGAGTAGTTCCAAACCATTGGTCATGCCAGCTGAAGAAACAGAGGAGATAGAGCTCATCCCGGGCAAGGTGAACAAGACAGTGAAAATAGGTTCGGGTCTACCGGAACCTCTCCGGACGAACCTCATGGAGCTCCTGAGATGCTATGTTGACATCTTCGCATGAGAACCTCAGGATATGCCGGGAGTAAGTAGGGATATTGCTGAGCATCGGTTGGAAGTGGACCCGTCAAAGAAACCAGTTCGACAGAAGAGGAGGATCTTTGCACCTGAACGTCAGCGGATCATCGATGAAGAGATTGCAAAATTGTTGGCAGCTGACTTCATCTTTGAGATCGACTACCCGCAGTGGATGGTAAATGTGGTGCTGGTCCAGAAGCAGAACAGTAAATGGCGAGTCTGCATCGACTATACCGATCTGAACCAAGATTGTCTAAAGGATTTCTACCCGCTGCCCCACATCGATCAGCTCATTGATGCCACTTCGGGGTACGCTTTGTTGAGCTTCATGGATGCATTCTCTGGATATCATCAGATTTCCATGTGTAAAGAGGATATACCGAAGACGGCGTTCATTACGCATCGTTTGGTATATGCCTATAAGAAAATGTCTTTCAGCCTCATCAATGCCATAGCCACATACCAGAGGATGATGAACTATGTCTTCAGATATCAGCTGGGCAAGAATGTGGAGGTGTACGTGAATGACATGATTGTCAAAAGCATGTTAGTGCATAAACATCTGGACGATTTAGAATAATGCTTTCAGACAATTCGTCATCACAACTTTAGATTGAACCCCACTAAGTGCACCTTCGGTCTAGGGGCTGACAAATTTCTGGGTTATCTTGTCAGTCAAAGAGGAATTGAAGCTAATCCAGAGAAGATTCAGACGATCCTAAACATGAAGACTCCTCAGTCATTTAAAGATGTTCAACGTCTGACTGGAGTGGATTGCAGCTTTAAGGAGGTTCATGTCCAAGTCGGCAGAAAGATGTTTGCCATTTTTGATACGTTGAAAGGGTCGAAGAATGCAAAGACGTTCCAATGGACTTCGGAGTGTGAGGACGCCTTTCAGAGCATCAAGTCCTACTTATCTTCGGCGCCTTTATTGGTGAAGCCCGCTCCTGCTGAGCCTCTATATTTGTATTTAGCAGCTAGTTCGTTGGCGGTAGGAGCAGTTTTGGTGCATAAAGTTGGGGGTAAACAGCACCCGGTTTATTATGTAAGCCATGTCCTTTGGGATGCTGAAACAAGGTACCCAAACATTGAAAAATTTGCTTTTGCTTTAATAACTGCTAGTCAAAAGCTTAGGCAATACTTCCAGGGTAGATTGGTAGTAGTATACACAGATCAGCCTTTGAAGAAGATTATGGGCAAACCTGAGGTATCGGGGAGATTAGCTACATGGACGATCGAGTTGTCTCAATTTTTCATTGAATATCACCCCCGACCTGCCATCAAAGGGCAAGCCTTGGTTAATTTTGTAGTTGAATGCTCATTTTCTGAAGCTGATAAAGTTGTGGCAGAAGCTGAAGGATCTGAAAGAGCAGTTATAGTTCTTCAGTAGAAGCAGAGTTCGTGGACACTGTATGCAGATAGGTCTTCTACTACGGACTTCAGTGGAGCAGGGATTATTCTGATGAGTCCGGAGGGATTCAAGGTGCATCAGGCCATCAGATTTCAGTTCAAAGAGACGAACAACGAAGCTGAGTATGAGGCGGTACTCGCAGGATCACGACTAGCGAAGAGTCTTGAAGTGCAGAGAATAGTCATCTTCAGTGATTCTCAGTTAGTCATTAAGTAATTCTCTGGGGAGTACGAAGCTCGAGGCCCAAGAATGATCAAGTATTTGGCAGAATTGAAAGAAAGACTTCAGTATTTCCAATCCTACGAGTTTTAGGGGGTCAAGCGTAATAACAATTCCATTGCCGATGCACTCTCCAAATTAGCCACTACGGATGTTAACATCTTTGAAGGGTCGGTTTACTTAGAAATTTTGCAACATCCTAGTGTTCATCATGAATCGGTAATGTGCATTGACCGAACTAACTGCTGGTTAACTCCATATCTGGATTATCTGGCAGATGGCGTTTTACCTTCGGATAGGATGCTAGCCAAGAAAATCAAGTACAAGAGTGCTAATTTTGTTCTGATTGAT
Organism: Panax japonicus; assembly: GCA_020205505.1. Lineage (NCBI taxonomy): Eukaryota > Viridiplantae > Streptophyta > Magnoliopsida > Apiales > Araliaceae > Panax > Panax japonicus. Next base: position 47,326,643 of record CM035101.1, on the reverse strand, counting down.
GGGGATCTGTTCCGAAGGGCTTTCTCGTCTCCACTACTGAAATGTTTGACTCCATCTGAAGCCGAATATGCTCTACGAGAGGTACATGAGGGCATCTGTGGTGACCATATGGTTGTTAAGTCATTAGCCTACAAAGTACTTCGTCAGGGGTACTACTGGCCTACCATCTTTAAGGAAGCGACTGAATACATCAAGAAGTGCGAGAAGTATTAACTCAACAGTCGGATACCACATCAGCCACCAGAAGAGCTATACTCGATCTTATCTCCTATACCCTTCGCTGTCTGGGGGTTGATATACTGGGTCCGCTACCGAAAGCAAAAGGTCAAGTCAGTTTTGTTATAGTTGTCATCGACTATATGACCAAATGGGTAGAAGCAAAGCCACTTAGGTTAATAACGGAACAGGAATGCTTGAAATTTTTGAAAGAATCAGTAGTATTTCGTTTCAGAATTCCTAAGGTATTAATATCGGACAATGGGTGTCAGTTTGTGGGATCGAAATTTGAAGCATTTTTGATAGAACTGGGGGTCTAGCACAAAAAGACTTCAGTGGCTCATCCTCAGTCAAACGGACAAGTCGAAGTGACCAATAGAACGCTACTAAATGGGATCAAGCGCAGATTGGACGAAGTTAAGGGAAGATGGCCAGAAGAGCTGCTTAGCGTGTTATGGGACTATCGGACTACTCCGATGACTACAACAGGAGATTCACCTTTTGGACTGACCTATGGTACTGATGCCTTAGTCCTAGTTGAAATTGGATCTCCAAGTCTTCGAGTTAGTCAATTCAAAGAGATCTACGATGAAGAAGGACTGAAAGCCAATCTCGATTTGCTTGACGAAGTCAAAGAAATAGCCCTGGTTAAACTAGCAGCCTATCAACTGATAGTAGCCAAGCATTACAACAAGGGAGTAAAGCTTCGCAGATTTGAAGTGGGAGATTTTGTTCTCAGGGAAGTCGAAGCATCTACACCTCAGAATTTGGGAAAGCTGATACCGAACTGGGAAGGACCGTATGAAGTCACTGAAGTGCCGAAGCCGGGGACTTATCGGCTGAAGGCATTGGACGAGTCATCAATTAAAAATACTTGGCATGCCGGCAGACTTAAGAAATACTTTCAGTAAATATAATGTCAGTACATCGAAAGTCTGTAAATATTCACGTCATCATCAATAAAAGTCCCTTTTTTCTCAAACGAATCCTGTCTTCATTCTTGTTCAGTTCAGTGGTGTAAGGAGGTTCGGGTGGACTTGCTGACCATTTGATGGCAGCCTTAATGGCAGGTGGTCCTAATGGGTTTGTCAGGCCCTTCGTGGTAGGTAAACACCATCCCAAAGACGTTGTCAGGCCCTGCGTGGTAGGCAATTGTCGACATTTAGACCTTGTCAGGCCCTTCGTGGTAGGCAAGCGTCGTCCTCAGACGTTGTCAGGCCCTTCATGGTAGGCAACTGTCGTTCTTTAGACTTCGTCAACCCTTCGTGATAGGCAAATGTCATCTTGTGGTTTTATTAGGCCTTTTGGGGTAAACAAATTTCTAATGAAGCAGACCTGTCTCACACTTCGGTAACGAATAAGTCTCCCTTTACTTTATTGCCTAAATTTTTTCTAAGTGTTGAGTTCGGAGTGCCTCACTCTTTAACTTCATCTTATATGTTCTATGACATGCCTAGTTGTTACTTTACAGTTCGAGTTGAGTCCATGAAAGAGTATGTACATTTTTCAAGTTGAATTAATATTGAAGTATTGTCAGAAAATAAATTCACCAAATTCATAAGAACAAAGCCCATATTTCATTAATATATCGCCAATTGCAAGGACATAAATATGATTTTTTTTACAAAAACCCTATAAGCTAAAAAAAGAAAAACAGATATCCCTCTTCAGACTGCGGCTTCATCTTCAGACGAATCGAGAATGGTAGGATCAGCTTCGGCCGCGACAAGTTTTGCCTTGTCATTTCTTCGGCAATCATAATAAGCATCAGAAAACATCTGAACTACCTTCTCATTCAGCTCGTTTGACTTTCGGTATTCATCCCAGATTTATTCGCGAAGCTCTTCGATCAAAGGAGGCCCCAAAGCCTGCAAAGCTTCCAACTTACCCTGAAGCTCAAGACGAATGTTCAAATTCATTTCTTTATCAACACGAACTTCTTCCTGAAGATTATCAACTTGTATAGCCATGCTTTGATTGGCTATACAGAGTTCTTCATTCCGGAACCTTAGAGCATGATTCTGAGTGTCAAGTTCAACATTCAGACTCGTCATCTCCTGCTGACTGGCCTTCGTCTTCTTGAAGTCCTCTTTGCAGATCTTCAATTCCTCCATTCTTCGAGTTAAGTCCTTTTGAAGATTTTCATTATTGAAGAGAGCATCGCCGAGGTCAGTCCTTGCTTTATTCTAAGCTGACTTCAGAATTGTGTTTTCTCGACGAGTAGCATCCTCTTCGGCTTCTGTTTCTTGGTAGCGTGGAAGAAGACGCCCGAAGACAGCATTAGCCTGTGGATGTTTGCAGATAATTCGTTAGTTTACGAAGAAATGCATATAAATCCAAAAGAACAGACAAATGAGTTGAACTTTTACCTTGGCGTGATAGCTCATGCCTTCTTTAAGGAGATCCATGATTAAACTATTGCCGAACCGATGTTCATCGATTTCCCTGACAAATGAGTTGAAGAGATGGAAGGGGTAATTCGCATTAAAACTGAGGCCACAAAGTTGGGGATCCCCTGGCATCATTTTCAAACTCATCAGCAGATGGGATTGACATGAAAGGCGGCCGTTATCCATGCGAAGGGGATGATGAAGGATCCAGGTATATGTTCTCGAGAGATGGAGAACGAGCAGGAGTAAGTTCCCGGGTTGGCGAAGGGATAGGTGACAGATGAGTTTGGTCTGGAATTGATTCTTTGGGTGATGCTGGTTGATCATCCGAGGGATGTTTTCTTTTTCGAGAGGGAATCGAACTCTCAGGATGTTCTTCGTGATCCCCTTCGGCAGCCTGAATTTCCACTGGGCCAGTAGGAACCCGAAGCTCATCGGCCGACAGAGGAGTTATCTTGACTCGCATTTTCTTGATACGAAGGGCCTGCATCCGTTCGTTTGTAGGCATATCGATCAGGCTGCAAGTCGAGATTGGCTGAGATTCTTGGGAGATACCTCTTGGCTTTCGAATAGCTCTCTTCTTCTTATGAAGTCGGAGAGTTTCTTCTACAGCCTCTGATTCTACAGGAAGATCTTCGGCATCTGGGGCTTCAGAGGCCGGAATCTCTTCCTGGGGGGTTTCAGTAGCAGGAGGGGGTGATGAGGCTTTGTTTGAAAGAAACTTTTCTAAATCCCTTCAATCCATCGATGAAGGTTTGATCAAAGATACTGCAACAGAAAAATACATCCCGTTAGACCTGTTTGCAATAATAAAATCCAAAAATTTTAATTCGGTAAAAATTTGAGACTTACATTTGTGGTCGTATATCCAAGTTTATTTGGTGAGAAGATTGTAACTCCACTCCTTCTTTGGGAAGTTATCCAGAAGTTCAATCATCTCCTTCACACGCTCTTCAGCTATATCCCCAAAGTCGGTAGATACTTTGTCCAATATAGGGAGAGAGGCAATCTCAGGTCCTTTAACGAAGAACCACTGCTCATGCCATCTTTTGTTATTGGAAGGAGTATTTATCAAAGAGCGTCGCTCGAAGTCCTCTCCGGCTTTTGAAGGAATCTTACCTAAAAGTTTGAATCCCTTCTTTCTGGACTTGCTAACCGTGTATATGGAGAAGAAAAAGTCAAGGGTGGGGGCGACGCCCACTTCATGACAGAAGGCGATAAACGCCAAGATGTGAATATAAGAATTCGAGACCAGTTGGGCGAACTCGATGCCAATGAACCCCAGGAGGGTGACCAAGAAAACGTGTAAGGGGAACCGAACCCCTTTTTCTAAGAGTGTCAGAGGCATAGCGGTCCAGCCGTCCGGACACTGGTACATCCTCTCTGTGGTGGTGGGACGACGGAATTGATGGGTCGCCGGAACCTGGTATCGTTCGTATGCGTTCTGAACGTCCTTCTCAGTTAATGTTGAAGGTAGTATTGGCATGAGGGAACTGTGTTACGCTTTGGAAGAAGATGGAAGGGTTGGGAAGATGTTTTTTTGGTGTGCTTTTACTCGACGTACCAGTGGGATTAAGATTCAATCCCGAAGCGGCCTTGCTTGGGCTGGGTGTAGGAGGAATAGTGGTAAGAGGAATGGCTTGGATTGGGGTGACGTTAGCAGAACTGGAAGACACCATTGTTGTTAGTTTATAGAGAAAAGTAAGAAATTTGAGAGAGGATGAAGTCTAAAGCTCGCAAAGATGTTTGAAGTTTGAAATGGCAGGTAAAGTTGTCAATTTGGGGAAAAATTATCTTTTATACTGACGGTTACACGTTACACGAGGGTGGCACATTTAATTGACAGTAATGATGGCGAATGTAAAAGGGTAACGTCCGGTTTTGGGTTTAATATCTTAGCCGGATTGGACTTCTCTCTTTTGGGCCCTATTTTATTTGAATTATTGAATGACATTCATCAGTTGGGCCTCGACAGGTTCTAGATTGGACCCCTTGTGATTTATTACAACTCATTATATCATGGGCCTTTATTAATCACAGTCTTCCATTAAACACCCTGTTTAATAAAAAACTGGGGGCAATGTTGGATCATGTTCCTTTTCATCATTGGGCCGGACTTAATGGGCTCCTCCCTTAAATCATGTTACTTTTGTCCTGATTGGTCCGAATGATTTGGACCCAGTTATTTGATTATTCTATTGGGTCCTTTTAATTGGATCCGGTCATATGGGTCATCTCTATTATTGGGCTTAGTCATTGGAGTGGCCCATTACACAAATTGTTACTTAACCCTTTTATTGACCGGTAATCATGATAAAAAAGATAGTTAACTGTTATGTCTGCCACCTTTTTGCATGGCATTAATGAGGATGGGACTCAGATGACCGACGGTGGTAAATAGTGGTAGCAGGTAAGGAAGTAGGCTACATACTTTTCGGCTAAGATGACCGGGAGTGGGGAAAGGTGTCAGGAGATAGTGGGTGGCACGGTAAACCGGGTCTGGAGTACGTATGGGGCTAGGATCACACAAAAAAGGTAAGTAACAAAACATTACTACACACAATCAGATTATTATTCTCTCTCAAGCACTAGGCATTATTTTCCTCCATTATTAACCTTCTGATCGCTGATACTGACTCTCACGCCGGAGCTATCCCCTGACGGTCAAGCCGTCAAGCTTTTGGTGTTGACTTGTGAAACTGTGCAGGATATTGGACGCGTCTTGGTGATTGGGACGTGGGAAAAGATCTTGGTGTTAACACTTCCGTTGTGGGGTCCACCAATGATTGTGCTGTCGTACGAATATTACCTGTTAAAATGAATATTCCCCGACTAATCGAATATTATATAACCACTTGCTTACTTTGCAAAATTTATAAATACTATCCACAACTATAACATTATATCAAATCTACACCATAATATTAAAAAATTATTTCGAGAAAATTAAATATTTATTCATAAAATCTAGGGTCTCACATGAATGGTGAGTTTTGTACAATTAATACATCTTAGAGAGAGATTTTTGTAAAAATAAAAGTTAGAGGGTGAATTTTGCATAAATGATATAAATTATAGGGTCACTTTTGCATTGCAGTCGAGTGAACCGTGTATATATATGCAGCAAAAAGCACTTTTATCTCATTGTGGTTGTAGTGTTTTAAGCAATTAGCCACTGTGGTTTAAAAGTATTCAATTGACCCACTGTGATTTTTAAAAATGTACAATCAAGCCATTCCGTCCAATTTGACTAACATACGTCTAAAAATATTCTACGTGGCTTTTTGAAAAAAAATAAATATTACGTGTATTTGTTGACTAGGCGGGAGGAAGATTGGTTATCACACGTGGCTTTTTTCTTTTCCTTTTATCTCTTTCCAAATAATACAAATAATATATCAAATTGTTGCTAATTGTATCAAATTTTCTATTTTATGTTAATTATGTATCTACCTTTTTTATATCATTAAAATATATATTAGTATTAATTTTAAAAATAAAAATAATTATTAAAAGAAAGGAAAAGAATACAAATAAATAAAATGAATTAAAATATTTATTTTAATTTTATTATTATTTTAATTATTTTTTGCCACGTAATTAATGCTTTTTTATTTTTAATTTTTGTAGAAATTAATATAATATTGTAATAGATCTCATTGATACAAAAATTTTGATATATTATTTGTATTATTTGGAAAAAAAGATAAAAGAAAAAAAAAACCACGTAGGATAACCAAGTTTTCTCCCGTCCAGTCAGCAAATACATGTAATATTTATTTTTTTTCTAAAAAGCCACGTAGGATAAATAAGCTGCTTTTTTAGACGTCTGTTAGTCAAATTGGACGGAATGACTTGATTGTATATTTTTTAAAACCACAATGGGTTAACTAAATATTTTTAAAGCACAATGACTAATTGCTTAAAACACTACCACTACAGTGCTTTAAAGTGCTTTTTGCCATATATAGAGCAAGGATCAAGTGCATACCCCTTATCTTACTCACCCGTGCTTACCCTTCTTTAGGCGACGGTTTCGATCATACAACCGTCGTTTATACTTTTAGCGACGCTATATGTTGTCCGTCGCTAAAAGTATAGACGACAGTTGTATAACCGAAATCGTCGCCTAAAAGGGATAAGCACGAGTGAGTAAATAAGAGGTATGTACTTACCCGGACCGGCCATATATATACTCATTTAACATTCATATAGGCCGCTCTCCGTTGCTGCTGCTGGGGCTGAAAGGAGAGCGCTTTTCACCTTCCTCACCAAACCATCCATTGTTTTCACCTACTCTTTTCTGTCATATTAATACAATCCGCGTCTTTCTCGCAGACCCAACAGCACAATCTACTTGCTTAATTCTTTTGAAGAAATCGAATCTGTTCTTCAATTTTATGTAATATCCAGTTACCAAAAATGGATTCTTTGAATACCCATTTGGCGAAAATTGTCTCTTTTCCTTCTTTGTCACACACAAATTGCTCAGAACCATAGTTTTTTTTACCTTGGGGTTTGTTGTTAAACCCTAGCACAGAGAGGGTTTATTTATAAGGTTTGAATTAATGGGTAAAAGAGAGATGCAAGTTTTGGAGGGTAAAAGAGATGGGTTGTTCTCTAGTTCTTCTCAATTGGGATTTCAATGGAGTCTTCAAGATGGTAACTTTCACCCTGGTGGCTTATTTGCTAGTGTGGGTCAAGTGGGTGGCATGAGCTTTGGTGCTAATTCATCCAATTCCCGGGATAACAATGGCAATGGCGGCTTAAAGCTACCATATGCTGATTTATTTGTGAAATATGTGTCTTTGCCTGAGGGTTTTAAGATTTTTGGTGTTACAGAGGAGGGAATTGTGAAGAAGAATAAGAAGGGTGGGCTTAAACTTAAGGTTAAGATTGCTAATCCTTCATTGAGGAGGTTGGTGAGTGGGGCCATTGCCGGGGCAGTGTCGAGGACTGCGGTAGCACCATTGGAGACAATAAGAACTCATTTGATGGTTGGGAGTAGTGGGCACTCTACTACAGAAGTGTTTAACAATATTATGCAAACTGAGGGTTGGAAAGGATTGTTCAGGGGAAATCTGGTTAATGTTATTCGAGTAGCGCCAAGCAAAGCTATAGAGGTAAACATAATGTCTTTTTATTTTGATTGTGTACTACGTTAAATTTTGTTTATTTAGGCAATAGAAATTCTAATAGGTTGTTTGTCCTTGTAAAGCATAAGATGTTAGTTGGAATTAATCAGGCATTAAGTTGGTTTCGTTTAGGTACGTTTTGCAAGTAATTGGCTGATAAAGCATTATGTTGGTTTCTGTTAGATTGTTTGCATCACAAGTTCACAACAATGAGGTTGGGCCTCAAGTGTTTTTGCCGTCATTTTTGGTTGAACAGCTTTATCTTTGTGACTAATTATCTGCTCTTTTCATTTTGCAATTTTTATTTTATTTTTTGGCATAGTGGTTATTGTATTCAGGCATTGCTTGTTACAATTTGTTCTGGTTGCTGATTGAGTATTTGTTCCATGTGGGATGGATATGGTCATATATACTATGATGTTTAAACAATTCACCTTCATATGTGAACTTCACTCCTAATTGTATACTACAAATTTAACTGCTGGGGGTTCCATAATGATGAAGACTGGAGCAATGTAGGATGATACAATTAATGTTAATAGGTTTTGTGAAACTACTTGATGGTCTTCTAATTACTGTTTCCAAATAGGTGTAGTAAGATCATCACATGATTCAGTAGACTCAAGAAAAAGCAAATATGTTGGGATTCATGTTGGCAAAGCATATTACATTTTGGATTTTGCATTATGAGTTTATGATTATTTTTATGATGTTATAAAGAGAGATGACACGGATTTGTAACACTTATTGATAGACTCCACGACACGCTTGCGTGAGGTGGTCGTCGCCTCGATCGTTTCTAGCACAGTTGTTGGGTGAATTGCTTGCAACACCTTAACCCCTCGTCTATATGTAGACGGTAATCTTGGTACAATTGCTCGCATTCGGAAATCTGCGTTGAATGAACACAAACGACACCTTGACCCCTCGCTTATATTGAAGCGGTAATCTCGGTACAATCGACGATTGATGCTGTAGAAGACGCCACACACAATTATGAATTGTTGTATGATAAGTCAAATTGAACCTCAAAGAAATAACTAAGAAAATATTTAGGAATTCTTCAAAGAACCAAAAGTAGAGAATAACTCACAAATATATTGAATAATAATAATGAATAATGTGTTTGATTACATCAACTTGGACCTCTATTTATACTACTCAAAACAATCCAAATCCTAATAAGAATTTATAAACTATAACCCTAATTTCTATAAGGAAATAGAAATCAATTTGGAAAAGAAATTCTAATTAAAAGAAATCCTAATTATAATAGAATTAAAAATTAAGAATCCTTCGCTACGTGAACATAAAGTCTCTGCCGCGTGATTGAGCTGCTAAATTCTGTGTACTATTAAAATTGATATGGACCAGCTTGATGATTGTAAAGAAACTTGGCCCCACCAAAATAATATGCTGACATGCTGAATCATTGCTCCATGAATATTAACGTTGAAAAGCTACTTGAATTGTCCACGTGATGATCAAACAACCTTGCCAAGTAAACTGCGGCCCACATGAAATTAATTAAATCATCCCATTCGGTTGCATGTAATATATGTGGACTTTGCTAAAAAAATTGGGCTTGTATTAAATTGACCCAAATTTGTCTCTTGCTCTTTTGCCTCTTTAGATTTTCTTGCGTTAGCTTCAGCCCAAACATCTTGGATCAATCCATTGAGACCTTGTTTGAACCTCTTTGTCCTAGCCTTGCTTGATCCCCACGTCCCTTTAGTCTTGTTTGAATCCACGCATGCCATGTCCTCATCATTCTTCTCCTCTTGAAAAGGATTTGTCCTCAAATCGTCACCTACATCAAATGGACTTAGATCAGTAACGTTAAATGTAGCACTAACATTATACTCACTTGGCAAATCCAATTTATAGGCATTGTCATTGATACGCTCGAGAACTTGAAATGGACCATCTCCCCTCGGAAGCAATTACGAACGTCTTTGAACCGGGAATCTTTCTTTCCGCATATGTAACCACACCCAATCTCCGGGCTCAAAGATCACTTGATGTCGTCCCTTGTTCGCGTGCTTAATGTACTGTTCCGTCCTCCGTTCAATGTTTAATTTGGCTTTTTCATGAATTTGTTTAACAAGATCAACCTTTTTCTTTCCATCCATGTTAGTATATTCAGAAACAGGTAACGGTGATAAATCCAACGGTGTCAAAGGATTAAAACCATATACAATTTTAAATGGAGAAAATTTAGTAGCAGAATGAACAGAACGGTTATATGCAAACTCAACATGTGGTAAACATTCTTCCAATTGCTTGATATTCTTTTTAATGATAGCCCGTAACAATTCCGACAAGGTCCTATTTACTACTTCAGTTTGACCGTCAGTTTGTGGATGACAAGTAGTAGAAAATAACAGTTTAGTACCCAATTTACACCACAAGGTCTTCCAAAAGTAACTTAAGAACTTTGTATCTTTATCAGAAATAATAGTTTTAGGCATACCATGCAAACGCATAATCTCCTTAAAAAATAAATCAGCAACATGCGATGCATCATCAGTTTTATGACATGAAATAAAATGTGCCATTTTTGAAAATCTATCCACGACCACAAATATCGAATCATAACCATGCTTAGACCTAGGTAAACCCATCACAAAGTCCATAGAAAGATCAATCCAAGGTTCATTAGGAATAGACAATGGTGTATACAATCCATGGGGTTGAACACGAGATTTAGCTTGACGACAAGTAATACATCTATCACATATTCTTTCCACATCTCGTTTCATATGAGGCCAATAAAAATATTCTTTCAAAACAGCAAAAGTTTTATCAACACCAAAATGTCCCATTAAACCACCCCCATGTGATTCCCTTACTAACAACTCACGTAAAGAACATGGAGGTATACATAGTTTATTTTCACGAAACAAGAATCCATCAATTCTAAAGTATTTACCCACAACATTCTTTTCACAAGTTTTAAACTTTTCACCGAAATCAAGGTCATTATCATATAACTCTTTAATTCGTTCAAACCCAAGCAATTTCATATCAAGAGTATTTAACAAAACATACCTGCGAGACAAAGCATCTGTAACGACGTTCTCCTTACCTTGCTTATATCGAATAACATATGGAAATGTCTCGATAAATTCCATCTATCGTGCATGCCTTTTGTTCAACTTGTGCTGACCCTTCAAATATTTCAATGACTCATGATCGGTGTGGATCACAAACTCCTTAGGCCACAAGTAATGTTGCCATGTCTCCAAAGCTCTAACCAATGCGTACATCTCTTTGTCATATGTAGGATAGTTCAAAGCTCTCCCGCTCAATTTTTCACTAAAATACGCCACTGGTTTCCCTTCTTGCATCAACACAGCTCCAACCCCTAAACCTGAAGCATCACACTCAATCTCAAAAGTTTTAGCAAAGTTAGATAAAATAAGTAAAGGAATATTTGTTAATTTATCCTTAATCAAATTAAATGCTTTTTCCTGTTCATCACCCCACTTAAAGCCTACACTTTTCTTGACGACCTCGGTCAATGATGCTGTAATCTCACTAAAATTCCGAACAAAGCGTCGGTAGAAACTCTCGAGTCCATGAAAGCTTCGTACTTGACTCACATTGGTTAGGCTCGGCCAATCCCGGATCGCACGTATCTTCTTCTCATCAACTTGGACTCCCTGTGAGCTCACAACAAAGCCAAGAAAAACAACTCTATCCGAACAAAACGTGCATTTTTCCATGTTAGCAAATAACTTTTCTTTTCTAAGTACATCTAAAACAGATTTTAAATGCAATGCATGATCTTCCAAGTTTTTGCTATAAATCAAGATATCATCAAAATAAACTACGACAAATTTTTCAATGAATGGACGCAAAACATGGTTCATTAATCTCATGAAAGTGCTGGGTGCATTAGTTAAACCAAAAGGTAATACTAACCACTCATAAAGACTATATTTTGTTTTAAACGCTGTTTTCCATTCATCACCCTCTTACATTCTAATTTGATGATAACCACTTTTTAAATCAATTTTTGAAAATATGCAAGACCCATGTAATTCATCTAACATGTCATCTAAACGAGGAATAAGATGTCAATATTTTATCGTAATGTTATTTACCGCTCGACAATCGATGCACATTCTCCATTTTCCAACCTTTTTCGGCACTAGAATCACCGGAACTGCACACGGGCTCATACTTTCTCTCACGAATCCTTTCCCCATCAGCTCGTCAACTTGCCTTTGTAACTCTTTCGTCTCCTCTGGATTACTCCGATAAGCCGGACGGTTTGGAATCGTCGCACCGGGAACCAAATCAATTTGATGCTCTATTCCCCGAATAGGTGGTAGTCCTTGAGGAAGCTCCTCGAGAAATACATCTTTGAATTCCTGTAAGAGAGATGAAATAACACTAGGCAAAATTTCATTAGCGTTGGTATTCAAAAGCGCCTCTTTATACCGAAGTAAAATCATAGGCTATTTAGAAATCAAAGCTCTTCTCACATCACTTTTTTTTGCCAATATATTTGTTTTTCTCTCATCTTTCTTTTTCTCTATTTCTTTTCCTTTTTTTTTCTTCTTGATTTTTCTTTGCTTCACTCTCTTTTCTTTGTACATGATTTTTCTGCAAATGAATTTGATCATCATGTACTTGTTGTGGTGACAAAGGACGCAAAGAGATCTTTGTCGTGAACAAAGGAATATACGTTGGTAAACCCATCATGTTGAACCGTCCTATCAAACTTCCATGGTCTACCCAATAATATATGCCTTGCCTGCATAGGCACCACATCACACAATATCTCATCAACATACCGACCAATAGCAAATGGAACTAACACCTGTTTGGTTACTTTAATGTCTGCATTATCATTGAGCCACTGCAAACGATACGGCTGCGGATGTTTGGTAGTAGATAACCCCAATTTCTCCACCATCGTAGTGCTTGCCACATTTGTACAGCTGCCTCCATCTATGACTACACAACAAATTTTCCCATTCATAAGACATCGAGTATGGAATAGATTCTCCCGCTGTTCACTGCTCTCCTCCTTAACCTGCGTACTAAGTGCTCTTCTTCTAACCAGAATTTCACCATGTATCGCATCCTCACCTATCTCCTCTAATGGTGGCATAGAATCAGTGTCGCTTTCTTCCCCCTCGGTCTCCACATCTCCATTGTCAAGCAACAACATTTTCCTTTGATTTGGACATTGGGTAGAAATATGTTCCCTGCCTTGACACTTAAAGCATACAATATCCCGATTACGACCAAAAGAAGATTGTTCAGTTTTACTTTGTGTTTCTCGGCTAGTCGATCCGTGCTTAGGTTCCACCTTTGGTTTGAACGCAGCTGTCTTTTCCTCTTGCTTTGCCAAATTAGGTCTCCATGTTGAACTAGCATTAGATTGTCCTCGTTGTCCTCCTCGCCTCTTGAGTTGTTTCTTTGTCTTAGTAGCCATATGTACCAGTTCTTCTAACTCCAAATAATGTTGTCGTTCAACCAAGTCTGCAATCTCCCAGTTCAATTCTGCCGAGAACCTAACCATCGATGTTTCATTGTCCTCAATCAAATTAGCCCGATCCTTCAACATCTCCATCTCCCTGTAATATTCATCGACACTCTGACTTCCTTGTTTAAGAGTTTGCAAACTACGAATGATCTCCCGTTGATAGTATGCTGGTACAAACCTCATTTTCATGATAGCTTTCATCTCCACCCAAGTTGTAATCGGTCGCTCCACACCTTCTCCGATTAGCTGTCAACTGATCCCACCATATCAATGCATATCCAGAAAACTCTGTAATGGCCAGTTTGACTTTCTTAAGGTCTGAATAGTTGTGACAGTCAAAGATTCGCTCAATCTTGGTTACCCAATCTAAATAAGCCTCAGGATCACCCGTGCCTTGGAAAGCTGGAATCTTCATTATTATGCTATCCAAATTGCTATCTTCTCTGTCCTGACCTCTTCTTTCCCTAGCACCTCCGTGTCTTGATGTCAAAAATTAGATTCACGATCTTCTGCTGCTCTACTGTCCTCACCGTAAGGGTCTTCCTTTCTTGCGTCAGTTTGTTGTGTCCTCGTCTTGTTTTGCATCCCCTGAGTGTTTTGGGATAGCTCAGCCATAGACACCCTCATCTCTTTTAATTGTTCTTGCATTTGTTCCATAGTTTTTCTCAATCTTCGATCCCATTCTTTATGCATGGCTTCCATCTGGAATTTCAATTCAGTTGTTGAGGGTTGTTCCTCATAAGTTCCTTTATCCTTCGAGTTGGACATATTTCCTACAAAATAAGGGTTAGTAGAAAACAATTTCCTCACCACTCTCTTACGTGTTTCGCTCGAATCAATGGTTCACTCGTGTATACTCTCAATAAATTGGCTTTTAACCTCAATTAATCTCACCACTAAGCCTTTTACCTCAAATATTCTCTCTAATAGGTTCTTATTGAATTCCCTAGCAAAATTCTTGGTTTTACTAATCAATTCAAAATTACTTATCACGAAACAAAAATATAAATGGTGTAACTATCAGAATACCACAAAATCACCTATCGATTGTCTTGTACTCCACTTGTATGCTTCAGATTTGTAAATTGTAGCTCCGTTTCAGAATTGATGATGATGGAACGGTATGAAATATTTGTTGGAATTTGATGATTTGATGGTGTGTTACTAGTTTGGTTAGCACAATGAAAATAGAATATGAATTCTTTTTCTTTTTTTTCCTTTTTTTTCTACAATATATATTTCGACAGAAAATTAAAGATAAGTAACTTGCTAGAAAGGCTTAGCTTTGATACCAAATGATAGACTCCACGGCACGCTTGCGTGAGGTGGTCGTCGCCCCGATCGTTTCTAGCACAGTTGGGTGAATTGCTTGCAACACCTTAACCCCTCGTCTATATGTAGACGGTAATCCTCGTCTATATGTAGACGGTAATCTTGGTACAATTGCTCGCGTTCGAAAATCTGCGTTGAATGGACACCGACACCTTGACCCCTCGCTTATATTGAAGTGGTAATCTCGGTACAATCGACGATTGATGCGGTAGAAGATGCCACACACAACTATGAATTGTTGTATGATAAGTCAAATTGAACCTCAAAGAAATAACTAAGAAAATACTTAGGAATTCTTCAAAGAACCAAAAGTAGAGAATAACTCACAAATATATTGAATAATAATAATGAATAATGTGTTTGATTACATCAACTTGGACCTCTATTTATACTACTCAAAACAATCCAAATCCTAATAGGAATTTATAAACTATAACCCTAATTTCTATAAGGAAATATAAATCAATTTGGAAAAGAAATTCTAATTAAAAGAAATCCTAATTATAATAGAATTAAAAATTAAGAATGCAAATAAAAAAAAGAATCCTTCGCCGCGTGAACATAAAGTCTCTGCCGCGTGATTGAGCTGCTAAATTCCGTGTACTATTAAAATTGATATGGACCAGCTTGATGATTGTAAAGAAACTTGGCCCCACCAAAATAATATGCTGACATGCTGAATATTTGCTCCATGAATATTAACGTTGAAAAGCTACTTGAATTGAAAAGCTACTTGAATTGCCCACATGATGATCAAACAACCTTGCCAAGTAATCTGCGGCCCACATGAAATTAATTAAATCATCCCATTCGGTTGCATGTAATATATGTGGACTTTGCTAAAAAAATTAGGCTTGTATTAAATTGACCCAAATTTGTGTCTCTTGCTCTTTTGCCTCCTCTTTAGATTTTCTTGCGTTAGCTTCAGCCTAAACATCTTGGATCAATCCATTGAGACCTTGTTTGAACCTCTTTGTCCTAGCGTTACTTGATCCCCACGTCCCTTTAGTCTTGTTTGAATCCACGCATGCCATGTCCTCATCACTTATGTATAGCCATATAAGGTAACACTCAATCCAGACATGTTTTATGTGTTTAGTTATTCATCTATTGGCTAATAAGAAACCATTCATGTTTGAAATTTAATCATGTTTTAACTTTGTCATTTATGCATTTCTATGTGGTCCTACTCGTAATACTCATTAAGAAGGCATGGAGGTTTGTGTTTCTGTTCTGTTTCATTGCAACGTGTCTTCATGTTGCAAACAGGGAAATTTCTTGGCCTTTATTTTTGCAAAAAATAAAAATAATAATTGACTATTAAATAAAACTAGAAATTGAAATTATTTTAAACTTTTTATGTGCGTTGTTATAGAATTTAAAGGAATTCGTATAAGTTTTATTTTGTAATGTTTATAACTAAAAGTAGTCAAACGATCCAAGAGAACTCCTACTCGACAATGTAGATAATAAACATATAGTTAATATGGTCTTTTCAAATTCTCTTTGATCATTGTGATGTGTATACACGTTTTGACTGACCAACATTGTTAAATAATAGTTCACATCAAAATGATTGTCTTCATATATGATGCTACTATTCTTCAATTTCTACATGATAGCTGCCATGATGTTGGATAATACTCATCATTATTGACTTTTGAAAGACAATTTAAGACATTTTAAAACTCAAAATTGAAATGATTCATTAAAATTGCAAAACAATAAATCTTATGTTATTAGTACTTTTCATACAGTTTATAATATTCATAATTGTATTGACTAAAATTAAATGAATCTATGTCAATTCTGAGTATGAAAATGTCTCTATTTACTATCATGCACATTCTAAAAGAAAACTAGGCCTCCATCTTGAAAGTCTAACCTTTAAACTCCCAGAAAGCTACCCCCAAGCGCATCATATTTTTTTAGAATTCGCAGCCTACCGCGTTGTAGTTCTGATTCATGTCGTGCAAACCATATTTATCCGCATTTTGGTTAACATTTCAACAATACAAAACTCTCTTTTGTGGTACCAATTTCCACTTAAATTTGTTCTATTCTCAATAATAAGATGCCGACATGTCTTTCAAAAGTAGGATATTTAGTTTCATAGTCCTTCAGAATTAGAAAATGATGCTAGACTACATACATATCATATATAATATATATACACAAAATATATAACATTAATTAATGCCTTCATGTATCATATCATCAATAATTCCTTCATATGTCACATTCCTTCATCTTACATGTCTCCTGGCTCTAATCTTCACTTGGTTGTGCATATCGGACGAAAACAAGTTTTTCCTAGTTTGTGCAAGGAAATCCTCCCTTAATAGTGTTAGGGTTTTGTGTTGGCTGAGGAGAAAAGAAATCCACGAAGAGTACAGAATTGATTGATGAATTGAAGAGAGGAGAAGAATATGTAAGCAATTACTCCAGTAACGCGTGACAAAACTCTTAAGATCCTAGAGTCTTCTTGAGTATCAAGTATCCAGAGAACCTTCTTGAGTGTCTAAGGTTGATAGAGAATCCGTCAGTCTCAAGTTTTCCAAATGTCCCTCCCTCAATGGAATGGAAGGAGTATTTATATAGTTTTTTTGGAAAGTGGTTACGTGTCAGACACGCGACCACGAGAGAAATTCCATAGATACTCTTAGTTACTAGAGTAATGTCCAGATCGTTCTGTCCTTCTAGTTGTCAATTCAATCTCTTAATCAATTCCCAAAATGTGTTGCCTCCATAAGCCTTCTGCCTTGGACTCATGGAGGCCCTTCCTCGGTCTCATGCTTCAAAGCCTTTGTTACTCGAACCATGCTTTCGTGCTCCTTTTTTATTTGAGAATCTCGTCGTCGAAAAACCTTAGAAGAACTCAGGGCGGGACACAGGAGGCCGCACCCTAGTGGGGCCGAACCTGTGGTTTGAGCTTCCTTCGGGTCTTTTCGTTCTCTTCAGCCTTTCCAAATGTTCCTCCCACAGACACTCCGAGGATGACTGTCTGCTGACTGAAGAGGAGGAGACTTAGACATTAAAGCCTCACGCTCAATAAGCCAACTGCTGGCTGACCAACGTTCTAAACGGGCATTGGTTTTAGGTGAACATAACATTTTGGCCCATTGGAGACGTTCGGGAGGAGAAGCTGGTATCGAAAAAATCAGGGTATCTTCATACCACATTTTAAGGTTGGTGAGCCAGTAGTTGCGTTCACTAGTATTATATCGCCCTCTCCGAGAATCATCTGGTATGACAAAAGAAGATGGTCGTAAGGAGCAGTCGAAGGTCTCAAAAACTTCCACGCAAATGAGGGTAGTTGGAGACGAAATTGAGGAGAACACTCTCATAATTCTCTTGACAAGAGTGGCCGAAAGGTCGATTTGAGTCAAATCCAAACTGCCTCATGACACTGAGAGGAGAATAAAGTACAGTGTCAAAACCGTTATCCTCAACGAAATATGAAAACTCCGCAGCCCGGAGAAAGATGAACCATAAAAGTGAAGAACCACTCAATTCTTTGACGCTCGAGTAGGAACGAAAGTCATTCCTACAGAGAAGACCGCCTTCTGGAACAATAGTATAGGGACGAGCAATGAAGCATGAAAAGTCATCAATAAAAAGTCGTAAATTTGAACTAGACCGATGATCAATCCAGGGAGTGGTGCGAGGAACAATGTTGGGCGATGAAAAAGGGGAGGGAGACTTCTTCTTGTAAAGGAGTACAGGAGTATAGTAGCCCCAAAAGCGCCCAAAGAGAAAGATATGAAGAAAGGAGTAGGGAATGAAGCAATTCACGTCATACTTGAATAAATGAGAAAAAAAATGTTGATAAGAAAAAAAAAGAGGGAAAAGTGCAGTACGAAAGATAGTTATCAAAAACGAAAAAGAGTTCCTTCCAACAGATTCTTTCAGGGCAAAGGCAGTTTCGTCCAAGTGACGATACAAGATCCCCAAGAAGAGAGGGGCAAGAGGAATCTCCAGACCTTGAGACAACGAAGTTGTCAAGCTAAACATACGGGTTGAAGGACCATTTATGGGTGGACCTGGGGAAGATAAAGCGGGACAACCACATAGCCAAATAAACATGAAATTAATATGGTAAGGGCATCATGGTTCTATAGGATACGAAGATCCCTACATAGCTGAATTCAATGCAGTATACCATCATTCTCTAGTATATCCATGTAATCAGAATTTCCGATGATCTCGTCGGTCCAAGGTTGCCATCCCTGAAGGCGACTAGATGAGACGGACAAGAAACGAATGGGACTGAAAGGGTACTCTTGTTTCTCTATGCACATGCGGGAAATGCGAGCAGAGCAGGGGAAGGTGTCCAAACTTTTGCAAGCCGCAACATACAGAAACAAGCCCTTTTTCTCTTGCGGAGGAAAAGTTGCACGGTCATAAGTCTTTGCTCGCTCCTAGAAAACGTCAAAAGGCCCATAGAAGGGAGCTTTTCACCACTCACTGATGAAGGGGATCTCCTTGGTGGTTTTCAGGTTTGCGGAAAGGTCAATGGAATGGGCCTACAAATAAGAAAAACTTAGCATGACAATTCTAAAGAGCAAGAAAAGAATGTAAAAAAACATTTGAACTTAAGTGCTTACCATGGAAAGGAAGTCTGAGACTCAAACTTAAGAACACCTGAAAAGATGAACGAACAAAGTCGACAAAAGTTGGAAATCCTAAATACGCAAGAAATAATTTCCAAAAAAAACTTCGGGCTACCCAAACACATGTTTTCCAACCTTTTTGGACTTTTAACGGTGTCTGTTAGGGCCGAAGGCAATGAGTTTTGTAGGGCTCGTCGCAAGCTTCGATTCAATATATTATGTGCCCTGTAACTCCAAGCGGATCACAAGTTATAGTCAGAACAGCAACCACCCTTTTCAGACTTAGTTTTTTCCTTCATTTTCCTATTCGGGTTGTGTTATTTGGCCACCCTAAGGCTCGGCCTCCTAGGGTGGTCCCGCTGAAGGGCATTATTTCCTTCGTGGTTCGTTGTTTGATTGTTGGAGCAAAACGACGCTTTGAACTCACTAAAACATTGATCTGTCTTTATGATTCGTGGGAAAAACCAAGATTAGATATGATCAAGGTAATATGGCTAAAGAAAGAAAGATTAGAGTTACCTGGAAGAAGTAAGAAAGAGCACAAACAAAAGAAACCGTTCGAATAAACGAAGAATGAGAAAACGTAAAGGATGAGGACCAAGCCCCTAGGTTCGCCCCCCAATAAGGTTCGACCCCTAGGGTACGGCCACCTATAGAGCTTTCCCCTCGTACCTTCAATTCCTCATTGCTCGACGAATCAACCACTAGGAATGAATGCTTCTTTGCCGCGTAAAATTATAGCCTTTTCTTTGAGAATATTTAGAGAAAAAGCCAAAATTGTTAAGGTGAGATGGCCCGGAAAATAAAGACAACAATCACCTGGAAAAATTAAATAGATAAAGAAAATCAAAAAGAATTCAAAGAAATTATTCAAATAAACAAGAAAAGGGAAAGAAAGTAAAGACAAGAGAAAGGGGTGGAACCCCTAGGGTTCGGCTACTCCCTAGTGTTCGGCCCTATAGTGCTCAACCCCTAGGGTTCGGCTACCTAGGGAGTTCTTTTCCTTACCTTATGTTTGCTTGGACATAAGAACGCTTACTTGATGCCTTGATAATTTCATGTTTTTTAAGAGGAGAAGAATTCTAAGGGAAAACAAGATGAAAAGTGAAAATATGAGCAACTTGGGAGGGATATTTATAGTCTACCAAGTAGGGGTGACAAAAAAAATCGGTTTTTTCGATCTTTTGCCAAACCGTTCCGGTTCGAACTGATCGGTTCAGTACAAATAGTGAACAGTACGGTTTCGGTAAATTTAACAGGTAAATACTGGTTGTTCGGTACCGGGAACGGCAAGGAGTTTGGCTCGGTCAGTATATACCGAACCGAGCCGATTGTACAGGTTATCTAATTATTATTTTTCTTTTGAGTCTTTGTTTCAGACTTTCACTTTACAGTCTCTCACTCTCTCCAAGTCTCCATCTCGAACATTTCTCTCCATCTCACTATCTCAGACTTCAGACCATCTTGAAGCTTTCTCTCCATCTCCGATCCATCTTTCCCACCGGCCAAACCTCCGATTCTCTCGTTTATCTTCAGTCTTCACTACACCGTTGTCTACAACTCTAGACTCCCAACTCCAACTCCAACTTCAGTTTTTCTTGGGTAATTTTTTTAATTGGTGGTGGGATCAGCTCATATGGCATATTATCTGTGTTTATTTTGAGATTTAGTGAATGGATTGTTCTCTACTTATGTCGATTTGTCTATATATCATATATGGGTCTACTGTTTAGGATTTTTTCCCCTGGTGGTTTAGTGATGAGATCGGACATGATGGCTGTGACATTTTGTGAGGAGAACAGAATTTCAGGTCGGTATATTTACTCTTTTTTGCCTTGGTCTGGGTATGTTTTCTCTTTCCCCAATAGTGACATCTCTGGTCCATTGAGTTATTAAGCAAATAAGCACTGCTGTTAGACATGATTTCCTTGTAATTAGTTTTAAATGGTGAAATAAAGATGGAAGTGTTTTATACCATGATGTGATGAGTTGTCTTTGGTCTATTCCCTTTTGGAGTTAACAATTTATTTTCAATTTAGTCATGACTGTTCTATTGAAATATATTTCTTGTTGCAGTTGTGATTTTTAATCTTCATGAGCCTAGTAAAATATCAAGAACATTATGTGGAGAACCAGTTGGAACTTTGGTTGATCAGACGGGACAGATTAGCTAAATGTTTGCGGACAATCTCATTTATGATCCAATATATTTATTGACCTCTGAATGTCTTTTGGAGTGCAAAAACTATTCTTAAAGTTAATCTTAAAATAGCCAATAGAGGCAGCACTGGATTTGTCGATTTAGTGACGTTGTAATGGTTTACACTACCATCTCATCTTGCTTAAAATTTATGTAGTATTAGATTTAATTTAGTGGGCTAAAATAAAGGGAAAATATATATGATACCATAATAGATACAAAAGTAGGTAAAAACCGGTATCGAACTGGTTCCGGACCGGCTAACCGATCCGGTATACCGGTACCAGTTTCGGTACCCAATTTCGGGTGGATTCGGTAATCGGTCCGGTCCGGTTCGGACCGGTTCGGTTCGGTAATTTACCGATGAACACCCTTACTCCCAACAAGTATGCTTGCATCAGATATGGAAGCAATTATCCCACTCCTAATCAGGGAAGGATTTAATTTCATTTCCAAAATAGAAGAATATTTGTTTTCCTTCTAAATAAAATAAGGAAAGACCTTGTTTCCAAAATAAAATAAGGAAAATATTTGATTTCCAAAAGAAATTTTTTATTTTATTTCCAAAAGAAAATAAGATTTGATTTGGTAATATTTGATTTGATTCCTAAATAAAAAGGAAAGATTTGATTTTCGAATGAAATTTTTTCACAAGATTGAATTTTATTTGGTAATATATGATTTTCAAAATCTATTTATCTTTTTTTAATTTCCAAAAGATAGAGAAACAAAGATTGAGCAAGATTTGGAAGGATTCTACAGAAGATTTTCCAAGGAAGAGCTCCTCTAAGGCACGCCCCCAGGGTTCAACCCTTAGGGTTTGGCCCCCTAGGGGTTCCCTCTTTTAGGATCCCATTTTCTAGGCTTGCAAAGATCGAGTTCTGGGGATTGATCAGAGATTTAAAGCATAACTCAGATTTTTGAAGTATTTTGCACAATCGTCACTTCAAAGGCGTCACGTGTAGGGTGCAAATGTGGGCACAAGTGCAAAATAGGGCTCACATATGACCTAAGTGATTTAAATGAACAAGACCGCAATTAATGAACGAAGTATTAAATGCGCAAAAAGAGAATCCTAGGGTTTGGCCACCGTAGGGTTCAACCACCTCAAGGTGGGCCCTCCTTAAGGAAAAGATCAACCAACCTCTTCCCCAACTGGACTTGGTTTGAATTAATGGAACAAAACAAGGAAAACTGACAAATGATGAACAAAAGAAGCAAAAGTACCTCCTAGACACCTTAGGGTTTGGCCCCCTAGGGCGTGCACTATTTCATTCTTGATTTGTGTGCCAGACAAATGCAATGACAGAACAATGAGCCTGAACTACAAAAAAAACTAAGATCTTGTGAAATTCCAAGAAATGGATAACCTTAGAATCTCCATGATAAGAAGAGCTACTTACAAGACCGAGTATCATGAGAAAAGAATGAAAATTGACCAAGAAAGGCTGAAGCGAATGAAAAGAACCGAAGTAAGCACAAACCTAGGGTTTGACCCCACTAGGGTTATGCCCCCTAGGGTTCGGCCACCCTAAGTTCGGCCCTCTAGCCCCCCAGGGTGCGGCTCCCGTGCTTCGTGCTTAGTTCTTCCAAGGTTTTCCAACGACGAGATTCTCAAATAAAAAAGGAAGAGCATGAAAGCATGGTTTGAGCAACAAGGGCTTTGAAGCATGAGACCGAGGAATGGTCTCCATGAGTCCCAAGGCAGAAGGCTTATGGAGACGACTCATTTTAGGAATTGATTGAGAGATTGGATTGGCGGCTAGAAGGAAATGACGATATGGACATTGCTCTGGTAACTAGGGTATTTCTTGAATTTCCCCCGAGGTCACATGCCTGGCACGTGACTACTTTCCCAGAAACTCTATAAATACTCCTTCCATTACATTGAAGGAGGTACTTTTGGAAAAGTTGAGACTGACAGATTTTCTCTCAACCTTAGACACTCAAGAAGGCTCTTTAGATACTTGATACTCAAGAAGACTCTTGGATCCTAAGAGTTCTGCCACGTGTTACTGGAGTAATTGCTCACCTGTTCTTCTCCCTTCTTCAATTCTTCAATCAATTTCGTGGATTTCTCTCCTCTTCAGCCAACACAAAACCCTAGAATTCGTGAAGGGTACTCTTCGTGGGCAAGGTACGATTTCCTTGCCCACATTTCTTTGACGACTGTTGGGAGGTGTAGTATTCGTGAAGGGTATGTCCACAATTCGAAGTTGAGGAACAACTAATAGAGCTTCTCTAACCACAAGTATTACATCACCTGATCTAGCTTTGAGGCCATCAAATCAAGCTTTTCAAGGTGCAAATCTAGATATGGATAAACCCATCATAGAAGACACCTCAGAAGATGGAGATGCTGAAGGCATTGAAGGATGTACATGAGGGACAAGGAATGATGAGGTCCATAATATCTGAGATACAGAAGCAACAGGAGGAAATGAGGAGCTTTCATCAACAATTGATACAATTGCCAACTTTTCAAGCCAAAGACATTCAAAGTGTGCTTCCGATAATAAAAGGCCAATGAAGATTTCACCTGTGAATGCCTCTAGAGACTAAGGCTTAAGAGGTCTCACTGACAAAAGTTATTGAAAATGATAACTTTTGAAATAAGAAACCAAAAGCTCACCGATTAAAGTAACCAAGTAAAAAATTTAAGGAAATATTCCAAAAAGTTTTCTTTACTTTCGATTTCTCAAAGTAGAGAAAACTGGGGGCATTATGGACTCCATAATTCCTACTTTTCAAATCAAGGGGAATACATTATACAATTCCTTACATATTTTTTATTCATACATATGTACACGTGTTAATATATTAATGATTAATAAATCTTGTTCTGTTATAGGTTACTAGATAATATTTATGGAGAAATATTTTCGATAGAACATCCTCCAGAGTTGGCGAACGAGTATAATTTATCCTTTTCAAATGGTCTCCCCTTGAGAGGATGATTCAGGTGAAGGGGTTACCAAACTTAATATTGAAAATAGCTAAGAAGCAACCCCACAAGAGTACCTGAAGGACGTTTGAGCTCAAAAAACCCCTTAAGGGTTCAATTCACATAGGTCATATGTGAGCCCTATTTTGCACTTGTTCCCACACCTAGGTTCAATCATTGTTAGCTTTTCCTTCTTTCCTTTCGAATCCATCTCTTTTTGCAGGTAAACTTTTTGAAAAACCCTTGCTTTTGCAATATGTAGATGCTTCTTTTACTTTATGAAATCTACGTTGGCTCCAATAACAATATCTTCTGAAACTCTGGAGGATTTTTAACTTGTATTTTCACAAAATATTTGTTTAATTCCCATATAGATGCTGAAGATAGAATACTACAAAACTAAGCAAAAAAAAAACTGTAAGGTTGAGTGGAAAAAATGATTAATATGTTATGTGCCTTTCTCTAATCGAATGGGATCTAGTGTTTTGCCCTGCCATTGGTGTTCGAATAAAGAGCTTCTTTACCAAACAAGATCCCTATTACTTTTTTTATATTCAGTTTGTAGTTAAACAAAATACAAATAGCTTTATTAGGCCAGCATGTACAGATTTTCACTAACCTAGTTTTTGCTCAGAGAAATTGAATCTGCCTACTTGAAAGAAATAATTGTCCATTGATAAAAATTTCTTTTTTGAATGAAATAATTTTTTACATAAAAACTTATTTTCTCCTGTTGGAGAACTCGTTGAGTTGTTGTCCTCCTTTTATTATTCTCTCTTTTCCTTTTAATGTAAATTCTTCGTTTATCTTAAATAATTTAGAAGTGTGTGCATGGGTCATCTTTGCGATATATCAGTAATAATTATTTGTTCATGTTATGTTTTGAATTCGTAATTCTTTATTAGGCATTATTTCTCCATTGCTCTTTACCTCCGTTTCACAAGAAGAGTCTCATTTACAAAATTTGTGAGTATTTAGGATATATTTCTGTTCCACGTATACCCTTCTATCATGCAATGTATAGTGGGTAGGTTAGAAGTGTAGTATGATAGTGAAATAATAATGGCAAATTTGAGGATATTATGTCATTTTATACTACTACCAATAAAAAGTGGACCTTTTTTTTATGGAGCAAAGGTTTTGGTAAGTGTGACTCTTTTTGTGGAACGGAGGAAGTAATATTTAGGAATTCAAATAATTTATTACTGATATGTTTTAGTGCCTGTTGTGTGTTTTTAATAGATAATAACTCAGATTTCCTTTCATTACTGATATTAGTTGTGGCGTTTAGTGTGTTTTTATCTTCTTTCTTTTTCTCCACTGCAGCTATTTGCTTATGACACAGTCAACAAGAACCTGTCTCCCAAACCTGGTGAACAACCCAAGCTCCCTATCCCGGCCTCACTGGTGGCAGGGGCTTGTGCTGGAGTCAGTTCCACCTTGATAACATATCCACTTGAATTAGTCAAGACTCGGTTAACCATACAGGTAAATTTGAGACTCAAACTTCAAAATACTCTCTCCATTACATTTTATATTGCGGTTTAGAGAGTGAAATTTGTTCACTTTTATCTGTCATTTGTAGATTTCAAGGAAGCATTAATGACTTGGTTTTTCATTTTATCCCTACATTAAATACTAATTTGTTTGTCATTCATCTTTCCATTGAATTTTAGAAGGGTAATATTAAGATTTGATATTTCAATCAGACAAAGCATTAATTAAATTTCTTAATCTTTGTATTTTATACTGAAACGTCAACTAAAAAGGTACGGAAGGAGTAATACTCAAGAATTCCTCTATAAATATAATTCTAATATATAATTCTTGTATTTGCAGAAGGATGCCTACGATGGTTTATTAGATGCATTCGTAAAAATATTGCAAGAAGGGGGACCCCGAGAGCTTTACCGAGGCCTCACCCCCAGTCTAGTCGGAGTTATTCCATACGCTGCAACCAATTACTTTGCTTACGACACCTTAAGGAAAGCCTACCGGAAAATTTTCAAGCAAGAGAAAATTGGCAACATAGAAACCCTCTTGATTGGATCTGTAGCCGGTGCTATATCAAGTAGCGCTACGTTCCCTCTTGAGGTGGCACGGAAACAAATGCAGGTCGGCGCAGTCGGCGGAAGACAAGTATACAATAACGTGCTTCATGCTCTTGCCAGCATTCTTGAACAGGAAGGGATCCAGGGCTTGTATAAAGGGCTCGGCCCTAGCTGCATGAAATTAGTGCCTGCTGCCGGGATTTCTTTCATGTGCTATGAAGCTTGCAAGAGAATTTTGGTAGAGATTGATGATGATGCATAGAAGAGTTTTTTTTTTAAATTTATTTTTTATTTAAAGGATGTTTTTCTCTTTTTTGTTTTTCGTTGTTCTTTTTTGCCTATTTTTCTCCTTTTTTTCTTCTTCTTCTGAGATTCAGTCCAAGAAGCCTGGTTTTACCAAGGCCGAAGGTGTTTTATCTTGAAAAAAAATTAAGCAACATTGTGCTTTTTCTTGGGTTGGAAATGATCAGATAATGTTTTTAGTAGTTTGGTTCATTGGAATTATGTTCTAATACATGGAACCAGTTATGGCAATTGTCATAATTGGCTTTTTGAGTTTTTTTTAATATATATTTTCTAAAAAAAATAAATGTTGATATATATAATAAAAAATTATAATTATATTATCCTTAAATTCTTCAATTTAGGGGGTTTATTTATTTATTTATTTTGGTTGAGATGATATAATTTAGAGATAACTACAATCACTTGACTATATTTAACAATTTTCTTCAAAGAAGATACCATTATGGTGGACTTAATTTGTCCTCGAGTTAGAGTATCATTTTGAGATTGCTTTACGGATAGTAATGTTTAGAAAATTGATATTTTTAGGTGTTAAAATTTAGTCTCTCTTACATAGAGGTGAGACCCATTCATTATTTATGTAAAAGAGATAATGTGAAAATATTAAATTTTTTATACGGCAGTTTCCTAATGTATGTAGTGGTGGTCTAATTTTTACTCTCGTTATCATGTCATTCATTTTGGTTGAGTTATTGTTCATAGTAGTTATTTGGAAAAGAAAATGAGGCCCATCATCTCATATTTTGTCACAATATTGTCAAAACGTTGAAAAGTTTTGTTGTTCAGTTTTATTTTGTTGACGAGACATTTATCTATTTTCTCTAATATAAATGAGATAAATGGATTGACAGTTATTTTAGTATAATTTTATAACAATATAATAAATAATATGGGTTAATGGAGTTACACAGTTGTACAAACTCTTAAATGTACAAAGTCAACGATCGTAGAGTTAAGTCACATTACGAATGTAGAGTAGTAACTTTACTATATGAGAATTCACTCTACGTTTCTATAGTAGAGTAACTACTCTATGATATAGGCCAGGTGACTTGACTCTACGATCGTAGGGTGACTTAACTCTACGAACGTAGACTGTACATATTTGAAATTTACACAGCAGTGTACCTCCATTTTTTTTCTAAATAATATAATAAAAAAATCAAATTAATTTATTGAACACTATTCTCTCCATTACTCCCACATTCTACTCCAACTCACTCCGTTATATCTCTAATATCTCCTCCCTCTCTCCCTTCATTATTACAAGTTTCTCTTATTAATCATTTTTTATTTTTATTACTTTTTGTTATTAACATTTAAAAATAATTAACACATGTAAGCGTGTGTTAAAAATACTCCTTCCATCTTTTAATATAAGTCGTTTTAGAAAAATATGTTTCTCTCTTAATACAAGTCATTTAAGAATTTCAAGTAACCATCAATTGTTTAGTTTTCAATATTACCTCAAGTATTAAATGTAAGACACCAACTTTTATGAATAAAGATTAATTTTTCTCGAAATATATTTTTGAATATTATGGTGTGGTTTTGATATAATGTTATAGTTGTGGGTATTATTTACAAATTTTACAAAGTAAGCAAGTGGTTATATAATATTCGATTGGTCGGGAAATATTCGTTTTAACAGGGAATATTCGTACCACGACACAATCATTGGTGGACCTCACAACGAAAGTTTTGTCGTAGTTAGAAAACGACAAAATTATCTTTTTATAAAAATAACGGCGAAAGTTTTACCATTAAACTGTTGAACTACCCGGTAGTAAAAGTACAGTAATACGCATGGTTGCATAGTAGCACACGATATTGATTATTGATTCTTACGTGAGAAGTCACTCAGTTATACTTAATTATTGCTACAGTAATTGCTGCATCATATCTCTCATATTATTGATTCAATTATTGTCACATTATCATCTGTATAATATTTTATATTATTAAATCAATAATTGAGATGACAAAGTTATTCATATTATTATTTACAATATTGACAATGTCTAGAAGTTCTGTCAAGGAGAGGTTTGGTCACCTAATTGCGCGCCAATAAGAAGAAATCTTTATCGAAAAACCCCCTCTTTCCTAAGAACGACCTGGTTGTTAAATATTGTGAGTTAAACTATTAATGATGAATAAGTTCGTGTTGATTAAAGATGAAATTGATATTTCCATTGTGTTGGGATTATTAGTGTTAGTGGAAATCGACATTTATTTCGATAATAATTGATGTCCGGAGGTTATATTGACCAATCGGGTAATTAACCGGATAAATGAGCAATTAATTGCTATTAATTCACATGATTATAACTAATTGTTCACATGTGTGTAATATTGATTCACATTCATGTACTATTAGAGGGGGTGGTACAAGATTGATAATACTTGCATGAGTAAGTTAAAAATGGAGGTATAGATGAAGGTACTATACTATAATTAGTTTTTCACATGATTATACTATTAAGTCACATGAATGAACTATTAATTCACATGATTTACTATTAGGGGAGATGGTGCAAGTTTGATAATACTTGCAGGACTAAATTAAAAATGAAGAAAAAGAGGACGGTATTATAATGTAATATTTCGAGCCCCAAAACGTGCAATTATCGAAACTATATTTTCCTATAAATAGAAGCTCATTCTTCTTTCATTCTCACCAATTTACTAAGTCTCACAAGAGCATTTATTATAGAGAGAAATTATAGAGAGAAAGAAGAAGAGAACTCTGCTACCTCACTATTTCAGTATCCTGTTTTTCTAAGGTAAGGGGTATTATTTCTTTCGTATTCATGAAGAGAGTTATTTTTCTTTCAATACTTGTAAGGGTTGTTATTCCATTCTTTATTATTATGTTGGAATAACCTGTCTATGTGAAATACCGTATACATGGTGAAATTCTTTTGTTATTTCATTCTTTATTATTCTGTTGGAATAACCTGTCTGTGCGGTTTATCGCATGCCTGGTGAATTCTATTTTTATTCCGTTCTTTATTATTCTGTTGGAATATCCTGTCTGTGTGGATTACGCATGACCTGGTTCCATTCTTTATTATTATGTTAGAATAACCTGTCTATGTGGACTACCGCATGCATGGTGAATGATCCTTCGTATTCATTCCTTATTAAATTGTGGAAATGATCTATCTACGTAGATTACTGCATGGTGGGCAAAAATCCATTTGCAGTTTCATATATTCTATTATACGCAGTTGGTTAAAGTTTTGGCTTCTATACTCCATGAAATTAGTAGAATATCCTGGATATTTGCGCTTCATCCAGTATCTTTTCATGGAAATATTCTTCTGAGCATTCTTGAATTTTACTCCACAAAACAGTATTATGTTGATAATTTGGACGTTATTTATTTCTGGATAAGTTAAATTATAAATCTTTAAAAATTTATCCATGAACTTGATTTATTGAATTCTTATATCATTGTCATCACCCTCATGTTTATAATATGTTGAAAGTCATCTGTGGCCTGTAGTGCATAAATGGACTTGGTATGATTATGACTATGGATTATTCGGTATAATCATGACCGTAATATTACAAATGATGTGGTAAAAGTCCTCATTAGCCATAGTGCATTGATGGACAGTTGTTGGCATGATCATGACCATTAATGAATACATGAATATCCTTGGCCCGTAGTGCATGGATAATTTGTGGCCGTGATACTAATGAATATCCTTGGCCGTAATGCAGGAATGATGTGATTTATTTATTAAGCTGAGTCTTAGCGATAAAAGTGATGAAAAACCTTTTAAATCATAGAAGATAGTAGATTTTATTCTCTACTTGACTCTTCTAATGGATTGCTTGTTCCACTGCAGTTAAACTTGATGTTTGTTATATTTTATCAGTTTACCACTGTTGAAGGCTAACGATAAATTATTCTGCATTATCTTAGTCATAATATTTCTTACTGGGCTAGTTGAGCTCACCCTTTCTTTCACTATTTTCTTAGGAAATGAGAATATAGTTGGGACGATTCGAGGAACGGATTGACGGTCCAGATGCTTGTTTTTGTAATCCTCACTATTCTATAAAATAGTGTGATAATAAATATAATGAGGACTCCATTGAGTGTGGATATTATCTAGATGACAATATTTATATTAAAACTCATAGCATATGTTTTGTCGTATTTTACACGACAGTTGTATAATTAAGTTTTTATTTGTATTTTGTACCATGTATTTGGTGACTCAAGATGAGTGATGTATACCTATTTTGGCGGCGTCACATTAAATATAACTTTGATTCTCTCACTATTTTCTGTCCAATATGTTAGTTCCTAGTAGGCACACAATAGATCTAGAAGGGTGGGTTGAATAGATCCTTTCTCGTTTCAAATACTTTTCTCGTTTAGTTTGTATTGCTAATGAATTATTATATGACAAACATAAGAATCTTTTCAAACACAACGGAATAAGTAAAAGATCTCCTTCATTGATATATTCATAATCAAACATACAATGTTCTTAGAGTTAGTTTGGTTGGAAGCAGTTAAAACATACAAAACAGTTATAGCATTAAAGTACATAATGTAAATAACATAAAGTAAAAGACACAAGGGATTTTAAGTGGTTCAGAGACTCAAGCTCCTAATCCACTCTTCTGCTTTCAACTAGCAAGATTTCCACTAAGGAAGGGCAGCACCCTGAATCACTAAGATTCCTTCAAGGCCAGCAGCCTTGGAACTTCAGTTCACTAAGAACTCTTCAAGGCCAGCAGCCTTGGAACTTCTCTAGTTCCCTAGGAACTCTTCAAGCCCAACAGGCTTTGAACTTCATTTAGTCCCTCCGGACAAGGACCGCTCAGGCCTTGGCTTCTTGTTGTTGATGTTGTTTGTTTGTTGGAGGTGCTGCTAAGATGTTCTTTAAGCTCTTCATCTCTGAATGCTTAACAGTTTGATGTGATCATCCTTGAGGTGCAGTTGAGTGTTGCATGATGCTCAACTTCTTCAGATACTCAACCACTTCTGATGATCCCTTGTTGAACTATAGTGAAGATCATTGTTCTTGATACTTGATGTCTGCACATGATGAGTTCTAAGATGACTATAAGTGTGACGCCTCCAAAATAGGTATACATCACCCATTCTGAGTTGCCAAATACATGGTACAAAATTTAAATACAAACTTCTTTTATACAGTACGACAAAACGTAACTGAGAGTTTCAACACGGATAATGTCTCGTAGAGAATATCCAAACTCAAATAAAGTCCTCATTACAATTATTATCACATTATTTCACTGAAAAGTGAGGACTACTAATGCAAACATCTCGGAGCATCACTCCATTTCCTGACTCATCCCAGCTATATTCTCATTTCCTGAAGAGAACAGTGAAAGAAAAGGGTGAGCTCAACTAGCCCAGTAAGAAATATTATGACTAAGATAATGCAGAATAAATTATCCTTAGCCTTCAACAGTGTTAAACGGATAGAATACAATAGACAATAATTTTTAGATCAACAATTGCAGCGGAATAAGCAATCCATTAGAAGAGTCAAATAGAACATAATGTCTACTATCTCCTCTATATTAAAATTCCATCGTTAATATTTCATTCATGTAATACTCAACAACAGTTCTTTGTTATACCCAAGAAAAAAAGAACTATCATCACCTGTCTTCACCTGAACTACCAAAGATTATAATTAAATCCACAATTCATATTTATAATCATGTAAATCAAAAGTTTCTCCTTGCCACAAAGGCTTAATAGAACATTTACTCGATATCCTTACCCCAAAGGCTAAAGATTTTCAAATGTAATAACAATGATCATACCAATCAGTTATCTACCTTTGTACTACGGGCCAAAGATATACAAATATAAACCCAATGGTCATGATCATACCAATCAATTGTCTGTCAGTGCACTACAGCCAAAGACATTCAATTGTTAACTAACGGTCATGATCCTGCCAATCATATCATCGAATTATCCATGCACTACGGGCTAAGGATATTCATTATTATCACTATAGGTTATGATCATGTCATACACCTGTTCATCTCTGCACGTAAGCCAAAGATATACAACTATAAAACCAATAATCAATAGTCTATCTTTGCACGTAAGCCAAAAATATACAACTGTAAAACCAATAATCAACAGTCCATCTATACACGTAAGCCAAAGATGACTTTCATCACAATATAAACATGAGAATGATGACAATGATATAAGTATTAATCAAATGAAATCAAGAATAAATATTAAAGACTTTAAATTTATCAAGAGTTTAAAAAAATATCCAAATTGTCAACATGATACTGCTTTGTGCAGTAAAATTTAAGAATAATATTCATGTACCAAAAATAATTTGGACAGAAAAGAAATATATTTTCTGGGTAAATAGTACCCCGAGAATAGAACTCTGTGAATAGTACTTCGGTAATAGTATCTAGTGAATAGTACCCCGACATGAAAAGTATTCCAAATATCCGAGTGAATAATATTCGGGTGAATAGTAATTGGGTGAATAGTAACCCGTGAATAGTAACTCGTGAATAGTACTCTAGCATGAGAAGTGCCCTGAATACTCGAGTGAATAGTAACTGGGTGAATAGTAACTTATGAATAGTATTCCGTAATGAAAAGATCAATAATTATCAACAAAGCTCAGAATAATATTTCCGTGAAAAGATACTGGATGAAGCACAAATATCAAGGATATTCTACTAATTTCATGGAGTATGGAAGCCAAAACTTCAACAAAATGAGTATAGAATTCAAAATCTGAAACGAAATAATATTACTTACATACTATAGAGTATGGAAGAAAATATTATTTCAAGTGAGTATTAAACAAAAATAACATCCCTTGAACGGAAATAATATTCCAACGAATATTTAACAAAGATAATATTCCTACGAATATTGAACGAATATAATATCCTTTATGAATATTGAACGAAATAATATTCATATGAATACGAAAAATAATATCTCTTCAGAATATGAAATAAATAATACCCCTTACGAATACAACAAATAATATCCCTTACCTCAGAAGAAGACTGAATACTGGAGTAGTGAAGTAGCAGACTCTGCTTCTTCTTTCTCTCTATAGCTTTTCCTTCATTTTTAATTTAGTCCTGCAAGTATTAACAAACTTGCACTACCTCTCTTAATAGTACATCTTGTGAATCAATAGTATAATAATGTGAATCAAATAATTATAAGCATGTGAATTAATAGTAATTAATTCCTCATTTATCTGATTAATTATCCGATTGGTCAATATAACTTCTAGACATCAATTATTATCGAAATAAATGTCGATTTCCACTAATACTAATAATTTCCACACAATGGAACTATTAATTTCATATTTAATCAACACGAACTTATTCATCATTAATATTATAATGCACAATATTTAACAACTAGGTCGTTCCCAGGAAAGAGGTGACTTTCCGATAAGGATTTCTCCCTATTGGCGCGCAATTAGATTATCTAACCTCTTCTTGACAGAACTTCTAGACATTGTCAATATTGCAAATAATAATATGAATAACTTTATCGTCTCAATTATTGATTTAATAATATAACATATTATGCAGATGATGCTGTGACAATAATTGAATCAATAATATGAGATATGATGCAACAATTACTGTAGCAATAATTGAGTATAACTAAGTGACTTCTTACGTAAGCATCAATAATCAATACCACGTGCTACTATGCAACCACGCGTATTACTGTACTTTTACTACCGGGTAGTTCAACAGTTTTAACAGTAACACTTTCGCCGTTATTTTTATAAAATGATAACTCTGTAGTTTTCTTACTACGACAATACTTCTGTTGTGGGGTCCACCAATGATTGTGCCAGCGTATGGATATTCCCGACAAAAAGAATATTCCCCGACCAAACGAATATTTTCCGACACAACGAATATTTTATAACAACTTGCTTACTTTGCAAAATTTTCAAATATCAACCTTAATTTTAAACTTTTATCAATTTAACTATTTACCAAAATAGAAAAATTGAATACTTTTATTTTATAAAATTCGGGATCTCACAGTAAGATCTTTTGTTAGGTACTTAGAAACTTTCTCATGCTTGACACCATGATGACGTTGGTGATCTTCTTCCTTGATACTTGATGCCTTCCCATGATGGACTTGTTAAGATGACCGTAAGTTCTTCTCTCTGGTACTTAATTAGAGTCTTCCCATGATAGACATCAAGATGACATTAATGCTCTTCTTTCTCTTGGCAGTTCAGAACACTTTTCTTATAGTAGAACTCTCACTTCTACATAGTAGAACTCTCACTTCTACTTCTTACTCTGTTTATGTCCAAGTGTTCTTGGTGGATCGTAGAATGAGCTTTCAGACCTTCATTGGCCACTCACTATTTTACGTTATTTTGATCAGTCCACCATTTCTCCAAACTCACCAACTCCAGCAACCTTTGATCTTTAAAGCTCTTGCTGATTTATACTCCTTCGAAATCTTCCATTGGAATGTAGCCGTTGGGAGATATTTGAATTTCTTTGCAGATCTCGAGTTGTTTGAGGTAGACTGCAGATGTGACATGACATGACTTTCTGACACTGCAGTCTACTATTTCACCTACTCTGTCAAAGATGTCACTTTGATGTCTCGGGCAGGTAGTCGACTTTATTTCCCCCTTCTAATTTCTCGATCAGAGGTTGTCCTTTTGCATCGATGCTCTCAATATGTTCTGTTCAAATATCAATCTTCAGATTGAACCATTGCCAATGCTTCAATCTTCAGTTGTTCAAACTCTACGATTCTGATGCATGTCTTCTTGGATCTGATCGTAGTGTCTTGTTGACAGGTAGAGACAACACTACAATCTTGAAGAGTGTTCATTAGATCTTCAATGTAGAACACCTCTTCCTTTTCTTGTGCAGTGCTTCAACACTTCTGTTTGCTTCGACTGCTCTCAAATACTGATGGCTTAACTCTTTGTTCTGGCCCCTTCTGAATAGCAAGACACTTCAGATTTATGGCGTGTCCAGCTCACTCCTTGTGTTCTCCCGTTCACTTATCATCAATTGACTGACCCTAATGCTTAATCTCTTTAGCCTTGTTCTTTAGAGGCTTGTAATAACTGTAAATTTTACGATTTAATATTAATAATTATAAATAGAGCCTGTGATTATTTATTTTATAAATGCTTACATGGCATGAGGTGAGTAACTCAATTGAATTAAAATTTAACTTTTAATAATTGATAAGATGTGGAGAATTATGGAAGGTTTATGAGATGTCTTGTGTGACACAATGATGGAATTAGTGAGGAATAATTAAGTATTTAAATATTTATAATCGAAATAATAAATTGGGAGTCTAGCCCAATAAATTAATTGATGGACTTTTGAGTTAGCCCAATAAACTTGGGTTATTTAAAATCTAATTTGGAACCCAACATAATAGTTAGCTGATGGTACAAGGTGTTGGTTAAATAATATGGTGTGGGGCAATGGGCCCGACCGACTAGCCCCTAGTCTATGTCTGAGATCTATTCTCTTGTCCCAAATTAAGGGTCACCAAGTACAAGGAACAGTAGCCTAAACTCTCTTTACGCAAACTTTTAAGCTGCTAATCCTAGGCATGCAGAGCTAGCTAAGTGGCTGGTATGGAGTGGTTAAACAACTCCTTAAGTAACCATTGTTCATTTCTATTGCACCATGAATCCTAACATTGGGTAAAGCAAGTGTCTAGTCCATGCTTTTCTCTTTAAATACAAGCCACCATGGCAGTCTGTTATAGTGATAAGAGTGTTGGAGAAATCTGAGTAAAGAATTCTTAGTTGCTAAGCATTACCAAATCAGTGTGTGAAATATCAAGGTTAAAGCTCGAGAAGGTATAATTTCTACTTCGTTTTTAACTTGAGTCTTGTTTGATTCTCGGTTTTCCTAAATTAATAGGTCAAGTATGATGAATTAGCATGATATAGGGTGTTTGGAAAGTTTACTTCCGTGCATGAATACGTTAATAATTGCCTGGAATCAAGTTGTGGCTACTCTGCAAAACAGAGCATGTTCACTGCTTCTGAACTCCATGGGGTGCAGCTGCACCGTACTTAGGAACTAGCTGATGGGTTCGGTTGTGTTAGACCATGTATTAAGAAATTCCCTTAGGTTGTATGCATATAGTAAAGTCTTAATGAAATTAACCTGACGAACTTAGAACTTGTCGAAATAGTGTAGACTGAAGTCTCTGAAAGAGCTGACTTCGGAGATGTCTTCGGACAAAGCGTGTTGTCTTCGGACAAGTCGTAATGTCTTCAGACGAAGCGTGTTGTCTTCAGACAAGTCTTAATATCTTCGAACATGGCTAGATGTCTTCGGCTTCGGATATGGCCAGATGTCTTCGACTTCGGACATGGCGAGATGTCCTGGGACTCGGAGACAACATCATAACTTGATATAAGGATGGATTAATAAATATTCCTATACTGCTATAAACTATTATTATATGTACGAGTTCTAAGTATAGAATTTTACTAACTTCGGGAAAATAAATCTAATGTCTGCAAACATGCGTAGAAAAGGGGTCGGTGGGATTAATAGATGTTATAGTCTACTTAATGCAATGAAACTCTTGGAACTACGAAGAAGAAAGATTATGAATAAACTAGTAGTGGTCAAAAGTATGAGCATGTTAGTGTATAACTATGAGTTTTGATGGGTGCAGCAGTATACATAGAAAAAAAAATGTGTTATGTGTACCTGTTGTTTACATATATATGTATATTAAGTGTGTTTGGATAATGAATACCTATACTTACATAAATAGGACAAACATAATTCATTGAGGTGATTTTCGCTATAGTAACAATAAACGCTAAAGGCAAGTTCCCTAACCTCACTCAAATTTACATTGAGTAAGTATCTGAACACTATTATTATTGTGTTGCAAGTTCCTTAATTCTCACACTATATTCATTGAATTGTTGTCATATCAATCATATTTTTATCAAGCAAATATCTATTTCTATTCGAAAATCATTTGTATACCTTGACGTTGTTGCAAGCATTGGACTTATCGTTCTTAAATGCATTATAAAAATTGTCTAAGTCTTTGATTCGACTAGAATATTGTTATGTGTTAAAAGGCTATCCAAACCGATTGACTTGGTGCGGACTATCGTAAATCTACTGAGATGAACAACCCTCATTGAAGGGGAAATTATATATTGTCGGGTAACCGACGTGCGCACATGAGTATGATTAAATGTTATGCATAACATAGGGTACTTTAGGCTGATCACCTGTTGTACTCGTTTATATTGGATTACAGTGTAATACTGTTAATTCTAGTAAGAGTTCTTAGTCCTTAGTGACTGCTCAATGCTCATTCATATTGAACCTCGAAATGAATAAATCCTGAAAGTTGTTGATATCCTTCAGTCTATAGCAATACCTGTTGAATACTCTTGATATTTCTCGATATCCTTGAGCTACCAATTATTATTATATCCTTGAAAGGTTTAAATGCTATAACTGCTTGTTCTTCTGGCTATATTACTTGCTGGGCAAACTTGTTGCTCATTCTTGCTTCCTAAAAACATTACAGTTAAGGCATAGCAAGGCGGTACTTCAGGACAGGACAAGGGAAAGGGCAAGGCGACAGAATAACTTAGTCCCTAAGACTAGAAGTATTATTATTATTGTTATGCTTGTTATGATGTATTCAAGAATGATTAAATATGTTTAAGTTAATCACTAAATTGTCGTAGTAATGGTTACGGTACCTTGGGACGCGAATATTTATATTATATCAATGTAAATTATTCTATTAATTCTGTTGTTAATGATTTAGTAGGATATTCGTAGTTGCACGTGATGCACCGAATTCGAGATATGGGTGTCCGAATTTTGGGGACGTCACAGGCTGACCGGTATCTTTGTGTCCACTCCATCAGTTCCTTCTTTGTTTGGAAAACACTAATATCCTGGTTTCTTCCAAGATCATCGTCTTCTATTTACTTGGCAGCTACTGCACTTGCTGACTTTCCTTAGTCAGTTACTGAAATCTTTTTTTGATCAACTTGTGGAAGACTTCATCTCGAATGGCTTTACAACTCAATCTAGATGTTGATTGGATTGATGCTTAGAACTTCTGTTAGCTTGCGTGCCATTCGTTGAGTGCTCTTTGGTTTCCTTCAGGTGAGATGTATGTTTGCAGTACCAACCAGAGGCTTCATTCCTTTGGATATTCTGGGAGTGCTCAATTGTTGAGAATCGTGTATGCTCTACGATTCTGCCTTGGCGTTGTGAGCATATCTGTTGAAGTTTTAGTTCTACACTCTACGATTCAGCTTCAACTGTGCAGACACTATGAATCCGAGATTAGATCTAGACACTCTATGATTTCTAACTTTGCACGTGCTCGTTGTCTTCATCTGATCTTGCTCGACTACGATCTCTGCCTCTGATATGATTAGTAGACTCTACGACGCTGAGTGTAGTCTATGATTCTTGACTTGGCTTCGATATCAGTAGACTCTACGACTCTGAGTGTAGTCTACTATTCTTGACTTGGCTTCGGCAGATGCTCGGTCGGTTTGTAGGCAGACTGTCTCTACGATTTTGAACATGACTTCCTCAGTAGACTACGGCTCTGAAGAAGTTCTCCTCGACACACTACGATCCTTCCTCGTCTCTCCTGGTAGTCTACGAACTCCGAGATCTACTATCTTGCAGACTACGATTTTGCCTCGACAGCTCTTGAGTTTTCGTTGCTCTCCTGGTAGACTACGATTTCTGGTGCAATGTTCGACGATCAGACAAGCTTATCTATTACATCATAAGATCAACCTAACAAGCTTGATCTTTCTATATTTATAGTCCTTGTACATCATTTTTTAAGGACTTTACAAAGTTGTTTTGCTTATGTAGGATCAACCTAACACATTTGATCAATTCATTCTAAGTCCTTGTACACATATTTCTATTATCTATCAAAAGACTTTACAACTTTTCTTAATGCAAGCATACTTGCATATTCATTCATATATATCATAATCAAATCATATACAAATAGGAATATCATTCACATGCTTATTCCTGACACAATAAATAACACAATTTTTTTCTAATACAAAGACAATATAAGCAATTACTATCATATTTAATATTATACAATCATTTTTTTAAGACTTGTGCATAACTCTAAAATAACTTATATTAAGAGACATAGAGAGTACTACTCAAAAATATAAAGCAAGGAGGAGAGTTTTAACCCTTATTTTGTTGCAACTTTTTCACAAATTATCCAAAAAATATGACAATTAAATCTCATAGGCTTCATGTGACGCCCCCAAAAATAGGTCCACACAACTCATCTTGAGTCGCCAAAATACATACTACAGAATTCAAATACAAATTTTCCTATTTACAATTATTAAACTATCATGCAAAATACGACCACACATACTGTGATTTTTAATACAAATATTGCACCGTACATAAAACGTCAATATCCAAACTCAAATTAAGTTCTCATTATATTTATTATCACACTATTTCATAACATAGTGAATATTTCTATAGTAACTATCTCGGACCATTACTCCACTCCCTGACTAGTCCCAGCTACATTTTTATTTTTTGAGAAGAACAATGGAACAAAAAAGAAAAAGGGTGATCTCAAATAGTCCAATAAAGAATATTATGACTAAGATAATGTAGAATAACTTATATTTAACCTTCAACAGTGATAAATCAGTTAAATATAATGGATAACAAGTTTTATATCAACAACTTTAGTGGAACAAACAATCCTTTAGAAAAGTTAAGTAGAGAATGATGTCTACTATCTTCTATTATTTAAGGGTCAATCATCAATATTTTATCCCTGTAACACCAATCAATAATTATGCAAATTAACATTTTATCTTTGTACTACGGGCCAAAAATATTCATTTGTATCACCAATGATCATGATCATGCCAAACAAAAGTCCATCTTTGCACTGCGGGACAAAGAGAACTTTCACCACAAGCCTTTTTCTATAACATTAAAGGCTATGATTATACCAATACACAATTCTTGGTCATAATCATACCAATCAACAATTCATCTTTGCACTACGGGTGCCAAAGATAACTTTCCACCACAATTTAAACATAAGGATGATGACAATGATATATAGGATGAATACAAGTGAGATCAAGAATAAATATTAGAGATTTGTAATTTAATTTTTCCAGGGTTCAAGAATGTTCAAATTGTCAATAGTTAACGGTAAAAGTTTTGCCGTTATTTTATAAAAATGTTATTTCTGTCGCTTTCTATATCCGACAGTTATTCCGTTTGTGGGGCCCACCAATGATTAGATATTTCGGCGCCGTCGTACTTTACTGAATATAATGTTCCCAATAGAAAGAATATTCCCCAATAAAATGAATATTCCTTAACTATAACATCCTTAACTATAACATTTATTAAATTAACACCTTACTATTTAAAATAATATTTAGAGAAAATTAAATCTTATTCATAAAAAGTTGGGGTCATACAACCTCTCCTCCTTATGAAATTTCGTCCTCAAAATTAATGTACGTACCTGATATTTCGAAGAGGTGAGGATACCTTGCTTTCATTTTAGATTCCAATTCACATGTCATTTTCTCAATATCATAGTTTCTCCATAAAACTTTGACTTTAGGTATAACCTTTGAGCGTAGAATATATCCCTTCTTATCCAATATTTTGACATGTACATTCTCATACGTTAAATCTTTCGCCATCTCATCTGATTCCAATTCAATAATATGGTTTGGGTCTTCCACATATTTACGTAGCATGTATATGTGAAAAACGTTATGAACACGAGACATGCTTAGCGGTAAGGTGAGTTTATAGGCTACAGTTCCTACTCGGTCTAGGATTTCAAATGGACCAATAAATCGAGGGTTGATCTTTTCTCTCTTTTCGAATCTCATAACTCCTTTCCATGGAGGAACATGTAATAGTACATGGTCTCCGACATTGAATTTCACGTCCTTTCGATAAAGATCAACATAACTCTTTTGTCGATCATGTGCTGTTTGTGTACGTTGCCGGATCATTTTAATCTTTTACGTAGTCATGCATACCAATTCTGGTCCCAACAATGTTGCTTCACCCACCTCATCCCAGCATAATGGAGAACAACACTTTCGTCCATATAACGTCTCGAATGGGGCTATGCCAATACTTGTTTGATAATTGTTGTTAATGTAAGAGAATTCTACCAATGGTAAATACTTGTCCTAACTCCCTTTGAAATTTAGTACGTAGATTCTTAATAGATCTTCAAGAGTTTGAATAGACCTTTCCGATTGCCCGTCTTTCTGAGGATGGTATGCAGAACTAAATTGTAATTCAGTGCCCATAACTTTTTGCAATTAAGCTGACCCAAAATTGTGAAGTGAATCTAGTGTCTCGATCAGAAACTATGGATATTGGCATGCCATGTAATCTTATAATATCGCTTATGTACATACTAGCCAAACGCTCAAGTGAATACGTTTCTTGTATAGGCAAGAAATAAGTATACTTGGTCAATCTATCCACAATGACCCAAATTGCGTCCAAGCCTTGAGAAACCTTAGGAAGACCCGTCACAAAATCCATATTGATGTGTTCCTACTTCCATTCTGGAATTTCAAGTGGTTGTAATAGACCCTTTGGCCCTTGATGCCCTGCCTTGACGCGTTGACAAGTTAAACACCTTGAGATAAATTTTGCGATCTCTCTCTTCATGTTGTTCTACCAGAATGTATATCAAAGATCACGATACATTTTGGTACTTCCAAGATGGATTGTAAACGTTGTGTTGTGTGCCTCCATCATTATTTTATACTTCAAATTAGGGTCGTTAGGAACACAGAGTCTAGAGTTGACTCGAAGTATCTCATCCTCATCGATTCTTACTTATGGAACAATACCTTCTTGTACTTTCATCTTCATATTCATCAACTCTAGGTCTGTAGCTTGAGCATCTTTAACTTTATCAATTAAAGTCGATTCTACTCGTATACTTGCCATCTTCACTTGGATCCCTGGTGTTTTTAACTCTATCTCTATCTTTTGTAAGTCATACAAAATAGGTATTTGTGTTGATAATATCACACTCGTACCCACATATGATCTTTTACTCAACGCATCAGCTACCAAGTTCGCTTTTCCCGGATGGTATTGGATGGTATGATTGCAATCTTTCAAAAGTTTGAGCCAACGTCGTTGCCACATGTTGATTTTCTTTTGGGTGAAGAAATATTTAAAGATTTTAAGATCGATATAGATATCCACTTTCTTCCCATACAGGTAGTGTTTGCAGATCTTTAATGTAAAAATGACTGCTGCCAATTTTAGATCATGAGTAGGATATTCCTTTCATATTCTTTGAGTTTTCGAGATGTATAGGCTATGGATTTTCTGTGTTGCATGAGAACGCGAACTAGACCTCTGCTTGAAGCATCATTGTAGATGACAAATCCCTCCATACTTAATGACATGGTCAGAATATCTTTTTGAGTCAGCTGAGTTAATGGAGTGGCAATTCGAGAAAATCCATTTACGAATCTCCGATAATAACCAACTAGACCTAGAAAGCTACGTACTTCAGTTACTGACTTAGGTTGCTCCCAACTTTGTATTGCTTCAATCTTTGTCGAGTAAACTGATATTCCATGTTTCAATATCACGTGCCCAAGAAATGCTACTTTCTCAAGCTAGAACTCGTATTTCTTTAACTTGGCATACAACTTGTTTTCACGAAGCTTTTGGAGTATCAACCTCAAGTAGTGCTCAT
This sequence comes from Panax japonicus, assembly GCA_020205505.1. Classification (NCBI taxonomy): domain Eukaryota; kingdom Viridiplantae; phylum Streptophyta; class Magnoliopsida; order Apiales; family Araliaceae; genus Panax; species Panax japonicus. The sequence continues at coordinate 47,283,122 of CM035101.1, read as the reverse complement.
GATCTTCACGATTTTTGGAGTATATGAGGATGTTATCAATAAAGACAACCATGAAATGATCCAAATATTCCTTGAATATTTGGTTCATCATATCCATGAAGACATCATGAGCATTAGTCAAGCCGAAAGATATGACTAGAAATTCGTAAAAGGAGCATCGAGTTCTGAAGGCAGTCTTCGGAATGTCATCTGCAAGACCCCGAATTTTATGAAATGAAAGTATTCAATTTTCCTATAATTATTATTCTATATAGTAAATGGTTAAATTGATAAAAGGTTAAGTTAAGGGTGATATTTGAAAGTTTTGCAAAGAAAGCAAGTTGATATAAAATATTCGTTGTGTCGGGGAATATTCATTTTAACAGAGAATATTCGTACGACGACACAATCATTGGTGAACCCCACAACGGAAGTATTGTCGTAGTTAGAAAACGACAGAATTATCTTTTTATAAAAATAACGGCGAAAATGTTACCGTTAAAACTGTTGAACTACCCGGTAGTAAAAGTACAGTAATACGCGTGGTTGCATAGTAGCACACGATATTGATTATTGATATTTACGTAAGAAGTCACTCAATTATACTAAATTATTGCTACAGTAATTGCTGCATCATATTTCTCATATTACTGATTCAATTATTGTCACACTATCAATATTTTATATTATTAAATCAATAATTGAGACGACAAAGTTATTCATATTATTATTTACAATATTGAAAATGTCTAGAAGTTCTGTCAAGGAGAGGTTTGGTCACCTAATTGCGCGCCAATAAGGAGAAATCCTTATTGGAAATCCCCCTCTTTCCTGGGAACGACCTGACTGTTAAATATTGTGAGTTATAATATTAATGATGAATAAGTTCTTGTTAATTAAAGATGAAATTGATAGTTCCATTGTGTGAAAATTATTAGTGTTAGTGGAATTCGACATTTATTTCGATAATAGTTGATGTCTGGAGGTTATATTGACCAATCAGGTAATTAATCGGATAAATGAGAAATTAATTGCTATTAATTAACATGCTTATAACTATTTATTCACATGTGTATATTATTGATTCACATGCATGTACTATTAGGGGAGTTGGTGCAAGATTGATAATACTTGCATGATTAAATTAAAAATAGAGGTATAGATGAAATTACTATACTGTAATTAGTTTTTTACATGATTATACTACTGAGTCACATGAATGAACTATTAATTCATATGATTTACTATTAGGGGAGGTGGTGCAAGTTTGATAATATTTGCAGGACTAAATTAAAAATGAAAAAAAGAAAAAGGTATTATATTGTAATATTTCGAGCCCCAAAACGTGCAATTATCGAAACTATATTTTTCTATAAATAGAAGCTCATGTTTCCTTCATTCTCACCAATTCACTAAGTCTCACAAGAGCAATTATAGAGATAGAAGCTATAGAGAGAGAAAAGAAGCGAAGTCTGCTACTTCACTACTCCAGTATCCAGTCTTCTTCTGAGGTAAGGGGTATTATTTATTTCATATTCTGAAGAGATATTATTTTTTGTATTCGTATGAATATTATTTAGTTCAATATTCATAAATGATATTATCTTCGATCAATATTCGTAGGAATATTATCTTCGTTAAATATTCGTTGGAATATTATTTTCGTTCAAGGGATGTTATTTTTGTTTAATATTCGCTTGGAATAATATTTTCTTCCATACTCTGTAGTATGTAAGTAATATTATTTCGTTTCAGATTTTTAATTCTATACTCATTTTGTTGAAGTTTTGGGTTTCATACTCCATGAAATTAGTAGAATATCCTTGATATTTGCGCTTCATCCTGTATCTTTTCATGGAAATATTATTCTGAGCTTTGTTGATAATTATTGATCTTTTCATGATGGAATACTATTTATGAGTTACTATTCACCCAATTACTATTCACTAAAATATTATTCACTCGAGTATTCGGGGCATTTTTTATGCCAGAGTACTATTCACAGGTTACTATTTACCCAATTACTATTCACTCGGGTATTTGGGGTACTTTTCTTGTCAGGTTACTATTCACCCAATTACTATTTACCCGAATATTGTTCACTCGGGTATTTGGGGTACTTTTCATGTTGGGGGTACTATTCACGAGGTACTATTCCCGAAGTACTATTCACATAGTACTACTATTCACGGGGTACTATTTATCCAAAAAATACACTTCTTTTATGTCTAAATTATTTTTGGTACATGAATATTATTCTTGAATTTTACTCCACAAAGCCGTATCATGTTGAAAATTTGAACGTTATTGAATTCTTGATAAATTACGTGCAAAGATCCTCATGCTTATTATTCTTGTTTTATTGAATAAAACAATATTATTCTTGTTTTATTGAATTGTTATGTCATGGTCAACATCCTCATGCTTATATTGTGATGAAAGTCATCTTTGACTTACGTGCATAGATGGACTTGGTATGATTATGACCATGAATTATTCGGTATAATCATGACCGTAATGTAACGAATGATGTCGTAAAAGTCATTGTAAGACCCCGAATTTTTTGATATAAAAGTATTTAATTTTTCTATTCAGTAAATGGTTAAATTGATAAAAGGTTAAAGTTAAGGGTGACATATGAAAATTTTTAAAATAAGCAAGTGGAAAAAAAAATACTTATTGTTGTCGGGGAATATTCGTTTAGTCGTGGAATATTCTTTCTATCGGGGAATATTCGTACGACGACGCAGCCATTTGTGGGCCCCATAACAAAATAACTGTCGGATGAAAAAAAATGATAAATTTGAGTTTTTATAAATAACGACGTAGTTGTTACTGTTAACACTATTGGAATACCTAGATGTTAAATTACAGTAATACACGTAGTTACACAGTAGCACACGGTATTGCACAGTATTTTTTTCAATTATTGATTCTTATTTGAGAAGGCACTACTCAATAATTGTTACAGTAATTACTGTTCAATATTTTATTTTATTGAATCAATAATTGCTGCGTTGATATTTTATATTATTGTTGTTTCAATAATTGTCATTGCACAATATCTCCATTATCAGATCAGTAATTCATATTATTTGAATAATATTATTAGATAGCATTATTGACAATGTCTAGAAAATTCTGTCAAGGGGAGGTTTGGTCACCTAATTGCGCGCCAGTAAGGAGAAATCCTTATTGGAAAACCCTCTCTTTCCTCGGAACGACCTTGTTGTCATAAATGTGATTCTGTAATATTATTTGTGAATAATTAATTATTGATTCATATGATAATAAAATATTTATTTTATGTGGATATAAATGATGGATTTATTTATGTGGTTATAAATGAAGGAATTAATGATGAGGTGTTTTATCAGTATTTTATCGAAATGGAGAACAAAATATGGGATTTTCAGAAAAATTAGTTTATTACTTGATTTGTATAATCCATAACTCTTTGTGTATAATGAGTTAGGAGATGAGCCATATATCAAAAGAAAGCCCTGAAAGTAAGCTAACAGTAGAATTTGGAATCACCCAAAAATTCTTTTGTGGATATTTCGTGGTGAATTTTTGAATGAAACTGGTCCGAAGGATTTATAATCCGATAATCAGTGTTCTTGAGATATATTGCATGAGTTATAATTTTTGATCCGACCGTTGGATCGTTGTAATTTTTTGATATGTTATACCTATATGAGTTGAGTATATGTCCACAAATTTTGAACCGTTAAAAATTAACATATGATTTGTTATGAATTTTAAGATGTGACTGATTTAGAAATTATTTTTATAAATATTTTGAGTGAAAAATTCTAGAAAGCAGGCCCCACTTTTTGGTTGGTGTAAGAGAGCATGTGCTAGAATTCTTGGTTCAAGCATGGAGGCTGGTCATGGTTGGTGCATAGAAAGAAGATAAATAATAATAATATTTTATTATTTTAGTCTCCTTTGGCGTTCTAGCATTTTCCTATAAATAGGGATGCTTAGTTAAATTTGAAAAATACACCAGAATTCATAAGTTTTCTCTCTTTTTCTCTCTAGATTATCGAGTGTATTTTGTGAGTATTTAGATACTTGGTGAGTTGCTATTCATCAGTGCAAGTTTCCTTCAGTGTCATATCCGATATCCAGTTAGAAGTACTGCTCTTTTGAGGTAAGGGATAGTAAAGGATTTTAAGGGTTATTATGTTTTTTAGTTTCGTAATTTTTCTTAATCTTAAAAAATTCTAGAAAAATTTAAAATGATAATTTGATGAGTTTTATTGATTGTGTCCAAAAATGGCGATTTTTGGATGTATATATTAAGAGTTAATAATTACGGGAAAAAACTATTTTAAAAGTAAACCCTTATAACTCCTTGTGGTTAACTCAAAAATTGATGAAATTTTTATTGGAAGTATATCTATATAATATCAGTATACTCTGTGAATTTTGGAATTTTTGGATAAAAGTACAATTTATGATAAATGTCTAAATATTCGGTGATTTTGGCCATATGAAAAATAGTAAATGAATTATAAAAATTCTGAGAAAAATATATGTTCAATATTGGACTATATTCTGCTAAATCCCAGAAAAGAAATATTTTTGAAACTTATTTGGTATTTTTCATGAAAATGGACTAGTTATGAGTAAATGAATTAAATATGTTATATGAAGTAAAAAAATTGGAAAATAGGATTTTATGGCTTGAGAATCCTATATGAGGTATATGCAGATTTTTTATGAGGGTTTTGGTTATTGGTGATGAAATCTTATGAGTTTGACATTTTAGGATGATTAAATGCATTATTTAGTAAAGTGTAAACGATTAAAATAAATTATTTATAAGTTTAAGAAATTTTATTATTTCAATATCATTATACCGAAATATTGGTATGGATTTTATTGTAGAATTTTCTACCTTTTTCATGTCGAGGTTACTATTCACGAGTTACTATTCAGGACAAAATTAGTTTCTTTTTCTGACCAAATTATTGTTGATTTATGAATCTTACTCTTGAAATTAAATCCGTGTTTTGATCATATTATTTTTATTATAATATATAACATTTTTATAACCCTAATGATGATATTAATTTCTCTTTGACTTGAGTGTAAAGATGGGTAGATTATTGGTGTGATCATGACTATGGGTTCTCTTTGGCCAGTAGTGCAAAGTTGAATTGTTGACTGGTATGATCATGACCATTGAATTTATAATTGAATATCTTTAACTTAAATGATCAACATGGTTATAATTATTGTTTATATAAATTCTAAAATGATTATATATTTCTTTGAGATATTAATATATTTGGCCTGTAGTGCAAATATGAAATATTGATGAATATATTTGGCCTGTAGTGCAAATATGAACCGTTGAGGAATATCTTTGGCCTGTAGTGCAAAGATGAATTGTTGATGAATATCTTTGGCCCGTAGTGCAAAGATGACATGTGTTGAATATCTTTGGCCAGTAGTGCAAAGATGAACTGTTGACGAATATCTTTGGCCGTAGTGCAAAGATGAATTTATTAGTATGATTATGAACAGGAACTGTGATTTGGTATAATCATGATCTTTGATGTTTCAGGTAAAGACATGTGATGAAAATTATCTTCGTCCTGGATGCGAAGAGAAATTTAGAATCACAATTATGATTATGAGTTATTTATATGATTGTGGACCAGAAATGTTGATTGATGTTACAAGGATAAAACATTGTTGGTGGATTTTTAACATAGAGAAGATAATTGACTTTATGGTCTATTTGACTGTTCTAATGGATTGCTCGTTCCGCTGCAACTAGAGTTGAATTTTTTTATCATCTACCATATGTTCTAAATCTCTGATTTATTACTGTTGAAGGCTATTGATAATTTATTTATCTTTAGTCATGATATTCTTTACTGAGCTAGTTGTGCTCACCCTTTTGCTTCACAATTCCTTTCAGGTAATAAGAGTGTAGCTGGGTCGAGCGGGGGTAACAGGAGAATAGAACGGTGGTCATCATTTAGTAGTTATATTTGGTGAATCAAATAGGGATGAGACGAACCCAACGTTGGAAGGGTGTTTTGCCACTATCATATAAGATGTCTAATGACATACAACCTCGTATCATCATAAGACATGGATGTGCTCATCCACTTGCTGAGTATATTTACGAGCACTACCTATATAATCTTGGTGTTTGGTTGAAGTATAACTCTCAATTAGAGACAGTGGAGATAATGATATGTCAAGAGAAGACTCACCATTGGGAAGAATATGATAGTAATCTTCTCATTTTTCTTTGGGGTCTATTGGGTCAACCAAGGATAATTTTGTGGCCATATGATATCTATCATAACCTAGACGCATGGCCATCCATGTACGAAGGTTTCCTTGAGCACTTCCCAAAGATTCTAATTTCTAAAACAGTTTTTGACTATACCTTTATGTAAGGTGTCATGGTGACGTGCTACCCAAGTTGGTGTCTAGAGTCACAGTTGATATATATATTTGTATCAAAACTCACAACACATGAGTTGTTGTATTTTGCACGACAATTATTGTAATAAAGTTGTAGTTATTTTATGTACCATGTATTTAGCGACTCAGAATGGGTTGGATGGAATGGATCTATTTTGGGGTTGTCATAGTCATCATTGGCATGTAGTTCATTGATGGACAGTTGTTGGTATGATTATGACCAGGGATTATTCGGTATAATCATGACCATTGATGAATACACGAATAACCTTGGCCCATAGTACATGTATAATTTGTGGTCGTGATACTAAAGAATATCCTTGGCCATAGTGTAGGGGTGATTCGATGATGTGGATTATTTATTAAGCTGAGTCTCAGCGATAAAAGTGATGAAAAACCTTTTATATCATAGAAGATAATAGATTTTATGCTCTACTTGACTCTTCTAATGGATTGTTTGTTCCACTGCAGTTAAACTTGATGTTTGTTATATTTTATAAGTTTAACACTGTTGAAGACTAACGATAATTTATTCTGCATTATCTTAGTTATAATATTTTTTACTGGGCTAGTTGAGCTCACCCTTTTGCTTTCATTGTTCTCTTTAGGAAATGAGAACGTAGCTTGGACTAGTCGGGGAACAGAGTGACGGTCCGAGTTGGTGGCTATAGTAGTTCTCACTATTTTATGAAATAGTGTGATAATAAATGTAATGAGGACTTCATTTGAGTTTGAATACTGTCTATGGGATAATATTCATGTAAAAACTCTAAGCTACGTTATTGTCGTATTGTATAATAGGGGTTTGTATTTGATTTATGTACCATGTATTTGGCGACTCAGAATGGGTGATGTATACCTATTTTGGGGGCGTCACATCATCAGTTTTAATCTTTAACTGATGATTTCCAAAACGAAGATCGATATTTAAAAAGAATTTAACACCTTACAACTGGTCTAATAGGTCATCAATGTGAGGTAATGGGTACCTATTTTTGATGGTGATATGGTTTAACTCTCGATAGTCAATGCAGAGTCTCATACTCCCATCTTTCTTCTTTACGGATAAAACAAGGAGCACCCCAAGGCGATGTACTAGGACGTATGAAACTGATGTCTAACGATTCATAAAGTTGGACTTTTAACTCCTGAAGTTTAATATGAGCCATTCGATACAAAATTTAATTTTACGTTCTGGGGGTATGCCAGTAAGTTCTTCGGGAAATATGTCAGGGAATTTATTTACAACAGAAATATCATTCAAATCTGACGTATTTTTATTTAAATCGGTGACATAGGCTAAGAAAGATTGACATCCATTTTTCAATAAGCGAATGACTGTATGGTTTGATATTACATTAACTGATTTCAATGGTTTGGTTGCTTGAATTCGCATAACATGTTTGTTAGGAATATGAAAACGAATGACCTTACGAAAATAATAATTTTATCATGATGGGTAGTTAGCTTGTCAAATCCTTAAATCACACCAAATTCAAGTGTTTTCAAAGAGATGAGGTTAACGGGTAATGTAATGGTGTTAATTTAAATCAAATAAGATTTATAAATAGTGGATGTAGTGAAGGTTTCACCTAACAGAGTTTCAACAGGTAATTCAAAATTTAATTTCTCTGGAGTCAAGTCTAAACATTGAGCTCAAGCAGGTGAAATAAAAGAGTGGGTAAACCAGTATCTAATAAGGCATAGACTTTGCAAGAGTTTATGATTAGCTTCCTCGTAATAACTTCATTCAGGTTCCTCGCTTTTTGGGAAGTTACGACAAAAGCTCTCCCCTGGACCATTGACTTTGACTTGTCCATGACAGCTTTTGGTGTCACTATTATCATTGGACTTAACTTTGTTACAGGATAAAATCGAGCTATGTGACCATCCTTTCCATATTTGAAACACGCCTTAGAAGGCTGTGTAAAGTTTGGACTGATGTGTTCCTCCTGTCCGCATCTGTAACAGCTAACTGGTGGTCGTTCTCCTCCCCTTGAAACTGGTGTTGGTGGTTTTCCATTGTCATTATTGAATCTCCTTTTCTTGAAATTGTTTACACTCGACTCACTTTTCTTGCTATCTGATCTAGGATTACCACCGAAGTGGTTACCATTTTTGGCATGATAATTTTCTCCACACTGGTTCTCATTGGTTCGATAATTTTTGCCACTGGTACAATTATTATTGTGTTTTCTGTTGTTGTCTCTTGGTTACAATATCTATTTCTCTCATTCCACTAATTGAGTTATATACACGATATCTAAATATAAACAAAGTTTATGAGAAATAAGATGTTGGCGAATCTCAAATTTCATACATCTCAAGAACATCCGAGTCATGCGTTCTTCGTTATCCACCAAGTGGGGCGCAAATTGGGATAGCTTGGCAAATTTGGCCTCGTACTACGAGACAGTCATATCATTATGTTCTAATTTAATAAACTCCACTTCCTTCATATGACGAATGCTTTTCGAAAAATACTTGTCATTAAACAACTTTTGAAACTCTGCCCAAGGCATTTTGAGTGCTGAGTGATGTATGCACTTCACTGACTCCCACCAGTGATCTGCCTCCCTCGAAACTTAAAGGTGGTGAAGGAAAATTTTTGATCATCAGCGCAACGCAGTACATTAAATATCTTCTTCATTTGTTTAAGTCACGCCTCCACCTTGAGTGGGTCTGGCTTTTCGTGAAATTCTGGTGGTCTTAATTCCTTGAACTTCTTGGCAGTGACAATCCGTGAGTTGGCCGCATTTCTACATGTATTATGAGCATGAGTCTCTCTCGCATGGTTCTGAAAGAATTGCATAAATTTTCTAAAAAAAATAATCATTCCTCATATTGTTACCATCATGATTTTCTGAGTTTGCAGCAACATTATTTGTGACGCCCCCAAAACAGGTATACATCACATATTCTGAGTTGCCAAATACATGGTACAGAATATAAATACAACTGTCGTGCAAAGTACGACAAAACATAAGCTGTGATTTTTAATACAAATATTGTCGTCTAGACAATATACAAACTCAAATTCAATATTATTACATTTATTTTCCCACTATTTCTTTGAATAGTGAGGACTACTAATGCTATCATCTGGTCCATCACTCCGTTCCCCGACTAGTCCCTGCTACATTCTCATATCCTGAAGAGAACAATGAAAGTAAAAGGGTGGGATCAACTAGCCCAGTAGGAAATATTTTGACTAAGATAATGCATAGTATATTATCGTTAGCCGTCAACAGTGTTAAACTGATATAATATAACAACCATCAAGTTTAACTGCAGCGGAACAAGCAATCTATTAAAAGAGTCAAGTAGATAATAAAATCTACTATCTTTTATAATTTAAAAGGTTTTTCGTCACTTTTATCGCTGAGACTCAGCTTAATAAATAATCCACATCACCAAATCAACCCTGTACTACGGCCAAGGATATTCTTTAGTATCACGACCACAATTATCCATGCACTACGGGCCAAGAATATTTGTGTATTCATTAATGGTCATGATCATGCCAACAACTGTCCATCAATGCACTACGGGCCAATGAGGATTTTTACTACATCATTTGTAACATTAAGGTTATGATTACACCGAATAATCTCTGGTCATAATCATACCAAGTCTATCTATGCACTACAGGCCACAGATGACTTTCAACAAAATATAAACATGAGGATGATGACAATGATATAAGAATTCAATAAAACAAGTTCAAGAATTATTTTATCCAGGAATCAATAACGTCTAAATTGTCAACATGATACTGCTTTGTGGAGTAAAATTCAAGAATGCTCAGAAGAATATTTCAATGAAAATATACTAGATGAAGCGCAAATATCAAGGATATTCCACTAATTTCATGGAGTATAGAAGTCAAAACTTTAACCAACTGAGTATAACAAGGAATGGAATAACAAAAGAAATCACTAGGCATGCGATAGACCGCACATGCAGGTTATTTCAACTGAATAATAAATAACAGAATCAGGTCCAGCGTAAAACGTACAGACAGGATATTCCAACAGAATAATAAAGACGGAACCAGGTCCAACGTAGAACGATCAGACAGGATGTTCCAACAGAATGATAAATAATGGAACCAGGTCCGGAGTAAACAAACATACAGGATGTTCTAACAGAATAATAAAGAATGGAATAACAGAAGAATTTCACCAAGTATAGGGTAGCCCACGTATACAGGTTATTCCAATAGAATAATAAAGAATAGAATAACAGAAGTTCTCTTCATGGATAAGAAAGAAATAATACTCCCTACCTTGGAAAAACTGGATACTGGAATAGTGAGGTAGCAAACTTCTCTTCTTCTTTCTCTATAATTTCTCTCTATAATAATCGCTCTAAAGCTTTTGCGAATTGGTGAGAAATGAAGGAAGAATGAGCTTCTATTTATAGAAAAATATAGTTTCGATAATTGCACGTTTTTAGGGCTCAAAAAATTACAGTACAATAACTCCAAATTTTCTTTCATTTTTAATTTAGTCCTGCAAGTATTATCAAACTTGCACCACCTCCCCTAATAGTAAATAATGTGAATCAATTGTTCAATCATGTGAATCAATAGTATAATCATGTGAAAAATATGAGTTACAGTATAGTACCTCCATCTATACCTCCATTTTTAACTTAGTCATGCAAGTATTATCAATCTTGCACCAACTCCCCTAAAAGGTAAATAATGTGATTCAATAGTACACACATGTGAACAAATAGTTATATAAGCATGTGAATTAGTAGCAATTAATTGCTCATTTATCCGATAAATTACCCGATTTATCAATATAACCCCTAGACATCAACTATCATCGGAATAGATGTCGATTTCCACTAACACTAATAATCCCAACACAATGGAACTATCAAAATTCATTTTTAATCAACACAACTTATTCATCATTAATATTATAACTCACAATATTTAACAACAAGGTCGTTCCCAGGAAAGAGGGGCTTTTAGATAAGGAATTCTTCTTATTGACGCACAATTAGGTGACCAAACCTCTCCTTGACAGAACTTCTAGACATTGTCAATATTGCAAATAATAATATGAATAACTTTGTCGTCTCAATTATTGATTTAATAATATAAAATATTATGCAAATGATATTGTGATAATAATTGAATCAATAATATGAGAGATATGATGCAGCAATTACTGTAGCAATAATTGAGTATAACTGAGTGACTTCTCACGTAAGCATCAATAATTAATATTGTGTGCTACTACGCAACCACGCATATTATTATACTTTTAACACCGGGTGTTTCAACAGTTAACGCTAAAACTTCCGCCCTTATTTTCACAAAGTATTTTTGTCGTTTTCTCAATCCGACAATAATTCTGTTGTGGGGGTCCACCAATGATTGTGCCGTTGTACGAATATTCCCTGTTAAAACGAATATTCCCCGACCAATTGAATATCATATAACAACTTGCGTACTTTGCAAAATTTGTAAAAATTACCCACAACTATAACATTATATCAAATCCACACCATAATATTCAAAAATATATTTCAAGAAAATTTAATCTTTATTCAAAAAGTTGGGGTCTTACAACCTCCCCTTCTTATGAAATTTTGTCCTCGAAATTAAGGTGCGTACCTGGTATGTCGAAGAGGTAAGGATATCTTGATTTCATCTCAAATTCTAACTCCCAGGTCATTTCTTCCACATCGTTGTTTCTCCACAAAACTTTGACTTGAGGTATAACCTTGGAGCGTAGAATATGCTCCTTTTTATCCAAGATTTTAACAGGTAACTCTTCATACGTTAAATCTTCCTCTATCTCGTCTGGTTCTAATTCAATAATGTGGTTCGGGTCTTTCACATATTTACGTAACATAGATATGTGAAAAACGTTATGGACACGAGACATACATAGCGGTAAAGCGAGTCTATACGCCACAGTTCCTACTCGATCGAGGATTAAAAAAGGGCCAATGAATCGAGGGTTGAGCTTTCCTCTCTTTCCAAATCTCGTAACTCCCTTCCATGGAGCAACACATAATAACACATGATCTCCAATATCGAATTCCACGTCCTTTTGATGAAGATCAGCATAACTCTTTTATCGATCTTGTGAGGTTTTTATACGTTGTCGGATCGTTTGAATCTTTTCCGTAGTCATACGTACCAACTCCGGTCCCAACAGCGTTGCTTCACCCACCTCATCCCAGCATACTGGAGAACGACACTTTCTTCCATACAACGCCTCAAATGGAGCCATGCCAATATTTACTTGATAACTGTTGTTGTAGGAAAACTCAACCAATGGTAGAAACTTATCCCAACTTCCCTTGAAGTCAAGGAAAAAGAGTCTTAATAGATCTTCAAGAGTTTGAATGGTCCTTTCTGACTGCCCGTCCGTCTGAGGATGATATGCCGAGCTAAATCGTAAATCCGTGCCCATAGCTTTTTGCAAACTAACCCAAAATCTTGAAGTGAATCTTGGGTCTCGATCAGAAACTATGGATACTAGCATACCATGCAGTCTTACAATCTCGTTTATGTACATACGAGCAAGACATTCAAGTGTATAAGTTTCTCGTATAGGTAGGAAATGAGCAGACTTGGTCAATCTATCAACAATGACCCAAATTGCATCTATGCCTTGAGAAACCTTGGGAAGACCAATAACAAAATCCATGGTAATGTGTTCCCACTTCCATTCTAGAATTTCAAGTGGTTGAAATAGACCTTTTGGTACTTGATGCTCCGCCTTGACTCGTTGACAAGTTAAACACCTTGAGATAAATTCTGCTATCTCTCTCTTCATATTGCTCCACCAAAATGTATGTCGAAATCACGATACATTTTGGTACTCCCAGGATGGATTACAAACGGTGTGTTGTGCGCCTCCATCATGATTTTATACTTTAAATCAGGGTTGTTAGGAACACATAGTCTGGAGTTGACTCAAAGTATTCCTTCTTCATCGATTCTTGCTTCCGGCATAGCACCTTCTTGTACTTTCTTCCTTATACGCATCAGCTCCAGGTTTATAGCTTGAGCAGCTTTAACTTTATCGATTAAAGTCGGTTCTACTCGCATATTCGCCATCATCACATGGGTCCCTGGAGTCTTTATCTCTAACTCCGTCCTTTGCAAGTCATACAAAATGGGCCTTTGTATTGACAATATTACACTCGTACCCGCATATGATCTTCTACTCAATGCATCAGCTACTACGTTCACTTTTCCAAGATGGTATTGAATAGTATGATCATAATCTTTCAACAGTTTGAGCCAATGTCGTTGTCGCATGTTGAGTTCCTTTTGAGTGAAGAAATATTTGAGGCTTTTATGATCCGTATAGATCTCCACTTTCTCCCCCATACAGGTAATGCCTCCAAATTTTAAGCACAAAAACGACAGCTGCAAACTCTAGATCATGAATAGGATAATTCCTCTCATATTCTTTAAGTTGCCGTGAGGCATAGGCTATGAATTTCCCATGTTGCATGAGAACACATCATAACCCTTTGCCCGAAGCATCACTGTAGATGACAAATCCCTCCGAGCCAGATGGTATTGTCAGAATAGGTGCTGAAATGAGTCTCCTCTTAAGTTCTTGAAAACTTTTCTCACATTCCACGCTCCAACCGAATTTTATATCTTTTCGAGTCAGCTAAGTTAATGGGGTAGCGATTCGAGAAAACCCTTCTACGAATCTATGATAATAACCAGCTAAGGCTAAGAAAGCTACGTACTTCGGTCACTGATTTAGGTTGCTCCCAACTTTGAATTGCTTCAATCTTTGCCGGGTCAACAGATATCCCATGATTTGATATAACGTGCCCAAGGAATGCAACTTCCTCAAGCCAGAACTCGCATTTCTTCAACTTAGAATATAGCTTGTTTTCACGAAGCTTTTGGAGTATCAGCCTCAAGTGTTGCTCATGATCTTCATGGTTTTTGGAATATGTGAGGATGTCATCAATAAAGACAACCAAAAAATGATCCAAATATTCCTTGAATACTCGGTTCATCATATCTATGAAGGCAACAGGAGCATTAGTCAATCCAAAGGACATGACTAGGAATTCATAATGCCCGTACCGAGTTGTGAAAGTCGTCTTTGGAATGTCATCAGTTCTAATCTTCAATTGATGATATCCTGAATGAAGATTAATCTTTGAAAAGAATTTGGTGCCTTGCAACTGGTCAAACAGGTCATCAATACGTGGCAATGGGTACCTATTTTTGATGGTGACATGATTCAACTCCCGATAATCAATACAAAGTCGCATACTCCCATCTTTCTTCTTCACGAATAGAACAGGAGCACCCCAAGGAGACGTACTAGGACGAATGAAACCAATGTATAACAATTCCTGCAACTGGGTCTTTAACTCCTGCAGTTCAATAGGAGCTATTCGATATGGGGCTTTGGAAATGGGATTTTGTATCGGGTTCAAGGTTGATACAAAATTCAATTTCACACTCTGGGGGTAGGCCAGGAAGTTCTTCGGGGAATACGTCAGGAAATTTATTAACAACAGAAATATCATTCAAAACTGACGTATCTTTGTTTAGATCCGTGACATGAGCTAAGAAAGCTTGACATCCGTTTTTCAATAAACGAATAGCTTTATGGCTTGAAATGACATTGATTGATTTTAATGGTTTAGTTATTTGAATTCGCATAATAGGTTGGTTAGGAATATGAAAGCTAACAACCTTACGAAAATAATCAATTTTTGCATGATGAGTAGTTAACTAATCAATCCCTAGAATCACGTCAAATGCAAGTATTTTCAATGAAATAAGATTGACAGGTAATGTGAGGGTACCAATTTGAACCAAACAAGACTTATAAACAGTGAATGTAATGAAGGTTTCTCCCAGCGGAGTTTCAACAGATAAGTCAAAGTCCAATTTCTCCGAAGTCAAATTTAATCGTTGAGCGCAAGTAGGAGAAATAAATGAATGGGTAGAACCGGTATCAAATAAGGTATAGACTTCGCTAGAGTTTATAATAATCTTACCCGTGATGACATCGTTCGGGTTCCTTGCTTTCTGGGAGGTCACAATAAATGCTCTCCCTTGCACCACCAGCTTTGACTTTTCTGGGACGGCCTTTGGTGCCTCCATCCTAGCTAAACTTGTCTTCGGTGAACGACAAAATCTGGCTAGGTGACCTTCTCTTCCACAATTATAACACGCTTTAGATGGCATTGCGCAGTTTGGACTGATATGTCCCTCCCCTCCACATTTGAAACATATGATAGGTGGTCGTTCTCCTTCCTTAACCACGGTTGCTGGTGCTGACGTCTTTCCATCATTGTTGAATCTCCTTTTCTTGAAATGTCCATTTTTACTATCTTGGCCATGATTACCACCGAAGTGGTTATCATTTCTGGTATGTTGATTCCCTCCACGTTTGTTGTCACCGTTTCGATGACTGATACCACTGGTATTTTCATGGTGCCGGCTACTTTCTCTTGGTTGCGTTGACTCGTTACCGCGCTCCAATAACTGAGCCCTATTTACAATATCTGAGTACAAACACAGTTTATGAGAAATAAGATATTGACGTATCTCCGATTTCAAACCTCTTAAAAATATTCGTGTCATTCGCATCCTCATTATTGACCAAATGGGACGCAAACCGGGTTAACTCCGCAAATTTAGCCTCGTATTGCGACACAGTCATATTGTTTTGCTCCAACTTGATAAACTCCACCTCTTTCATGTGACGAATACTTTCGGGAAAGTACTTGTCATTGAATAGCTCTTGGAACTTCTCCCAAGACATCTTGAGTGCGTTTTACAGATTCCCACCAGTACTCTGCCTCTTCACGCAACATGAAGGTGGCGAAGGGAACCTTTTGCTCCTCAGAGCATCCCAATACATCAAATATCTTAGTGATCTGCTTTATCCACGCTTCTGCCTTAAGTGGTTTTGGCTCTCCAATAAACTCGGGTGGTCCCAACTCCTTGAACTGTTTATCGATGACCATTCAAAAGTTTCCAGTGTTTCCACCTGCATTTTGAACAGGAGCCGCTCTCGCCTGATGTTGCATGAATTGTATAAAGCCTCTGAACATTCCATTGTTCATCATTTGGTCAGTGTTGTTGTTTTCATGAGGATCGTCGCCTTCTTGATGCACATTATTCTGATTATTGATCTGTGGAGGCTCAACGGTTTCTTTTGCCCCATTGCTATTCTCAATATTCTCGGATGCCATTTTCAAATACTGACACAAAATAAGGGTTAATTGACATACAACATATTATCTCTATACTCTGACCAACCAATTAAATACCAAAAATTTATGTAGGTCATACTAGCGAAAGAATTCCCTGTCACTCCCCTCCTAGTTCTAGTCTCACATCTTAGCCATGGATCATATCCCTAAGCTTTGATACCAACTGTGACGTCCCAAAACAGGTATACATCACCTATTCTGAGTCGCCAAATACACGGTATAGAATATAAATACAACTTAATTATACAACTGTCGTGCAAAGTACGACAAAACATAAGCTGTGAGTTTTAATACAAATATTATCGTCTAGACAATATACAAACTCAAATTCAATATTATTACATTTATTTCCCACTATTTCACTGAATAGTGAGGACTATTAATGCTATCATCTGGTCCGTCACTCAGTTCCCCAACTAGTCCCTGTTACGTTCTCATTTCCTAAAGAGAACAATAAAAGTAAAAGGGTGAGCTCAACTAGCCCAGTAGGAAATATTATGACTAAGATAATGCAGAATATATTATCGTTAGCCGTCAATAGTGTTAAACTGATATAATATAACAACCATCAAGTTTAACTACAGCGGAACAACCAAATCCATTAAAAGAGTCAAGTAGAGAATAAAATCTACTATCTTTTATGATTTAAAAGGTTTTTCGTCACTTTTATCGTTGGGACTCAACTTAATAAATAATCCACATCACCGAATCACCCCTCACCACTACAAAGTACCTAATAGACAACACTTAATAGACAACGTTTTTTATAAAAACGTTGTGGTTTTTTTTACAACGTTTTTAAAAAAAACGTTGTAGATATATATGCAAAAATGTTATCTATTTAAAAGGGTATATTTTGAGTTTAAACTAGATAATGTTTTTTTTAAAAAAACGTTATCTGTCTACAAAAACACGGAGAAAAAAAAAGCGGTCAATTGAAAACTTAAAATTAAAAAGATACCATTTCTCCATTCTCTTAGGTTAGGTTTTCATTGTAAGTTCTCCTGAGTCGGTGAAAGAACGTTACCAAGCCCCTCTCGCCGGCGTCCAGCCCGCCCTCGCCGCCTCCTGAGTCACTCTTCCACGTTACCATCGACGTCTCCAACTTTCCCGACCTCGCCGCCTCCTACACGAGGCCCGATCAGTACCTCTAGTTAACGATTCGAACCCTAACTAGTCCAATCGTCCCCCGAAGGAGACGATTTTGCTCGACTGGGCTTCAGTGACGGGCGATGTGACTGCGAGTCTGACTGTGAGCCTCATCTTTCCCACCCCTCACCCTCTTTACTGTTTCTCCTTAACCGTCTTCGTTCTTTCTTTGTTTGCGACTTGTGGGTGTGAAATCTGAATGACGACGAGGGAGAGGTGCACAATAGAGGTATTTCACCACTTGTTTGCTAGGTGTGGGTTATTATTGAGGATGTTTTTTTTACTTATTTTGTGCTTATATGCAGCTTTTTTGCTATGAGATTAATCTAATTCTACCATTTTTTTAATAGAAATTTAATTATGTCATGACTCCATATATAAGTTATGTCCATCCCTAATTATGGAATATGGATCACAACTTATTCCTCCTGTCCCTTCATTGTGTAAAATTATGGTCCTGCTGTATATGAGATGAGCTCCACTAAATGATATGCCTTTTTAAGACCTGTAAGTTTTTCCCCTTCTAGGCCTTGTTCATTATTTTAACTATAATGATATGCCAATTCTTATCTACTCAAGTTTAGTTTGAAACAGTATTATTTAGAGTTTTACATCCCTTAAAAATTACTGTAGTAGACTGGTTCCTGCAATACGATGCGAGTTCGACACTGTTCTTCTGCTGAATATATTTCATTTTAATCTATTTACAATTCGTAATAAGAATTGTAAATAGATTAATAACCCACAAGTTTGTCCAATTTATTTTCTCTCTTTCCTTTGTATCTCTGTTCTGTTGATACCTGGTGCAAGGCATGGATATTGTTTTTTGTTGTAGAAAGGAAATGTCTTACTTCTTTAAAGTGAGTCTGTTACAACAAGCAGCGATCGTGTAATATTGGCTTCTTTGTAAATTCCTTTAAAATGATGAATGAAACTGAACTTTATTGAATGCCCATGGCTCAGTTGAAAGAAATATTGCGCTACCAATGTTTTGTTTGCATTTTGAAGGCTTCAAAACTAACTAAATCTGATTGAAAACATGTCTACTGGTTGAATTTACTGCTGGATTACAAACCACTTCACCTGAGAGATTTATTAGGTCTCTTGTTTGATGGTATCACAGGATCTGTACTAATCAAATTGATTGACAAATTAGAGGAGTGGATAATTCTTCTCTCAACCTCCTAGATATGGAAATGTAGTAGATGTCCTTGAAATTAGACACTTGACCATTGGAGTGTATTTTTGTTTTTCTGACACCATAAAATTAGTGTCTTAAATCTTTGTGAAAATTTTGTATTCAGAAAACTTTTCCTTGTTACTTTGTCGTTTGGCGAGTAAGACTCCTCACACGAATAGTGAGTGAAACCTTGTGAACATAGCATTTTTTCTAGTGGAAATAGTAAGTTTTATCTTCACCTAGCTCGTTATTATAGTCCTTGTCCCAATGAATTTCATTTCAATGGTACCCTAACTCCATGCCAAATGTGGTTCCACTGATAACCTAACTCTGTCAAATATGGACTAACCTAATCTTATCATCAACAAATAACATACAACTAATGCAAATCTTTAGCGGAAGAAGAATAAGAAGAAAAAATAATAAGAGGATTCAAGTGTCAGAAGAAGTGAAGATAAATAAAAGGCCATATTATGCGGTAGCTATCTCATAAAAGGTTTTATAACTTGGAGCTGAAGCTATTTCATAAAAGATTTTATAACTTGGAGCTGACTGAAAAACATATGATGACGCATTCACTTTCCAAAAAATTGTACGAGGACATGTATATCAACTGAAGAGGAAAAAATAAATGCAAAAGCCTATATAAAAACAACTAAGGATCTTTCTGAATTATGTTTTGGCTTTGCAAAATGTTATGACTTTTGCATGTTATCTTTCTGAATTATGTTTCTTGTAATTATTTCAGGTCGCTGAAATCCTTAAAGATCATCCATCTTGGTTCCGTGATTGTCGTTGCCTAGATGTAGTGAGTGTAATTCCTACTGTGAATGGAGGAACAATAGAGCTCATATATATACAGGTTTGCCTACATGTTTTGTGAGGGCTGACATGTTACCTAGTGGTTATCTGATAAGACCTTGTGATGGTGGTGGCTCCATTATTAACATAGTTGATCACATCAACTTGGATGCAAGTAGTAAATCCATTTTTTTATTTTGGTTTAATTTCTACATATGCCTTGATTTCTCATTAAGTGGTCTGTCATGTGTTTTAGCCTTGTAGTGCTCCTGAAGTTCTGAGGCCTTTGTATGAATCATCCAGAATTCTTGCTCAGAAAATAACTGTGGCAGTAAGAATTCACACCTGACGGTTACACTATCTTATATAATTTGGCTTCTTCGCTTTCATGTTTATCCTTGTAAATATTATTTGCAGTCCTTGCGACACATACGTCAGATTGCACAGGAAACCAGTGAAGAAATTCAGTATACTGGCGGCTGCCAACCTGCTATTTTAAGGACATTTATCCAAAGATTGTGCAGGTAAGGAATTAGACCTTGTAGTTTATGAAATCTAAGCAACGGAGTCTTGTTTTAAGACTTATGTCATCTTACTCTATTAGCATCTTGATGGTGCATAGATGATGATATTGTCCATAATTTTTAGAAGCAAACTTTCCGCTAGCTGGTTGATTGCAGCCTTTAATGCTTTTACATCTGATCCTTTAATCCCTCTTCTCCTTGAACTAAAACTTTATGAAATTGCTCTTCAGGGTTTTAACGATGTTGTTAATGGGTTTATTGATGATGGTTGGTTTGGGATTTTTCTGCGAAAGTTCTGGTTATCCTAATTGTTTGCTTTGTGATGGGTGCATTTTTATTACTGTAAAAATGTTGTTTAACCTGGAAGAATGTTTCATGAAATTTGAGATATTTGGTAGTTTCTCTATTTCACCCAACAGGTAGTTCATTTTTATGTGGAAATTATGACTGCACTTAAATTGAACCTTTTTAGGGAACATTATATAATTCTTTGTAGGAAACAGGTTGATCCTAAAACAACAAAATGCTTTTCAGAAATTGCAAACTGATTATATCATAAGCCACACTCTGCATATATGGTAATGCTTTGGAAGAAATGAGAGGGAAAGAAGTAGAACTTGCAACTGATTATATCATAAGCCACACTCTGCAAATCCTCCTTGAAGGCTGTTATGTAGACCATCTTTGTAGTTTTCTTCGTAGTTGTACAAAGGATTTCTCACATATTGCTATGGATAAATTTGGTTCTTATGTAGCTGAGTCAGCTCTCAAGTCTTTAGCCATGCATCTTCAGGATAGCGAGACTCACTCACTTATTGAGGATATAACTTCAATATGCCAGGTATAGCATGTCTAACTTTTGTTAACAAGATGTAGAATCAACTCCCTTTTAGTTAATGATTGCTTACAAATGTTCTGGTAGTGCTGATACAGTGTGTTACTTGAGCATGCCGGTATCACATATTTAAAAACTTAAGCTTTAATTATGCAGTCAAATCAGAATAAAAAATATTTTAAGTAAAAGAACCATTATATGTTGTGAAGTTCTGAACCAGTATCACATACTTTGGTTTGAAGTTCTGAAGTCCCAGATAGAAACTGGGACCCCTTATATGTTGTTCAAGTTGATTTTAAATGCATCTATCTAACAATTATGGTCTACTATTATTTGTTTGTATTGTGATGTTCTCCCTCTTTTATCCTCATATTTTATTTCCTTCCAGGATACCTGCAATAGAAAGAGCAACCAACAAAATCTGGGAACCATTTGCAAGTTCAGTCTCATTGTCTTTGAAAGAAATTTAGTTTCACTTGTATTTTTTTAATTCATGTTATTTCATAATCAATGCTTGAGACATTTGAAACTGTAAACAAATGGTATTATTGGGATGTATTTTGAATGGTTGATACATTTTGGCTTTAAATTTAAATGAGAATTTAGACCTTTTAGCTATACATCATGTTATTAGCATATTGTAGGTGCATTGGTAATATAGGTGAACCACAATTTTTTTTTCTTTTTTTTTCTTTATCTACAACATTTTAAAAATGTTGTATAAATTGGTTAAAAATGTTGTCTGATATATTAAACTACAACATTTTTATCCAGAAAACGTTGTGGAATCATACCTTCTACAACGTTTTTAAGCATCTGTTAATTTTTGGAAAACAAATCTACAACGTTTTTTCTTAAAAAACGTTGTGTATTTTGCTTAACCATAACGTTTTAAAAACGTTGTGTAAGGGTGTCAAATAGACAACACCCTTAACCACGACGTTTTTCTGACTGAAACCACAACGTTTTTTCCGCGTTGTCTATTTACAGTTTTGTAGTAGTGCCTGTACTACGGCCAAGGATATTCTTTAGTATCACGACCACAATTATCCATGCACTACGGGCCAAGAATATTTGTGTATTCATTAATGGTCATGATCATGCCAACAACTATCCATCAATGCACTACGGGCCAATAATGACTTTTACCACATCATTTGTAACATTACAGTTATGATTACACCGAATAATCTCTGGTCATAATCATACCAAGTCCATCTATGCACTACAGGCCAAAGATGACTTTCAACAAAATATAAACATGAGGATGATGACAATGATATAAGAATTCAATAAAATAAGTTCAAGAATTATTTTATCCAGGAATCAATAATGTCCAAATTGTCAACATGATACTGCTTTGTGGAGTAAAATTCAAGAATGCTCAGAAGAATATTTAAATGAAAAGATACAGGATGAAGCGCAAATATCAAGGATATTCCACTAATTTCATGGAGTATAGAAGTCAAAACTTTAACCAACTGAGTATAACAAAGAATGGAATAACAAAAGAAATCACCAGGCATGCGATAGACCGCACAGGCAGGTTATTCCAACAGAATAATAAATAACGGAATCAGGTCAGACGTAAAACACACAGACAGGATATTCCAACAGAATAATAAAGACGGAATCAGGTCCGGCGTAAAACGCACAGACAGGATATTCCAACAGAATAATAAAGACGGAACCAGGTCTGGCGTAGAACGATCAGATAGGATGTTCCAACAGAATGATAAATAATGGAACCAGGTCCAGCGTAAACACACAGACAGGATGTTCCAACAGAATGATAAAAAATGGAATAACAAAAGAATTTCACCAAGTATAGGGTAGCCCGCGTATACAAGTTATTCCAATAGAATAATAAAGAATAGAATAACAGAAGTTCTCTTCATGGATAAGAAAGAAATAATACTCCCTACCTTGCTACCTTGGAAAAACTGGATACTGGAATAGTGAGGTAGCAGACTTCTCTTCTTCTTTCTCACTATAATTTCTCTCTATAATAATCGCTCTAAAGCTTTTGTGAATTGGTGAGAAATGAAGGAAGAATAAGCTTCTATTTATAGAAAAATATAGTTTCGATAATTGCACGTTTTGGGGCTCAAAATTATAGTACAATACCTCCAACTTTTTTTTCATTTTTAATTTAGTCCTGCAAGTATAATCAAACTTGCACCACCTCCCCTAATAGTAAATAATGTGAATCAATAGTTCAATCATGTGAATCAATAGTATAATCATGTGAGAAGTACGAGTTACAGTATAGTACCTCCATCTATACCTCCATTTTAACTTAGTCATGCAAGTATTATCAATCTTGGACCAACTCCCCTAATAGTAAATAATGTGATTCAATAGTACACACATGTGAACAAATAGTTATATAAGCATGTGAATTAGTAGTAATTAATTGCTCATTTATCCGATAAATTATCCGACTTATCAATATAACCCCTAGACATCAACTATCATCGGAATAGATGTCGATTTCCACTAACACTAATAATCCCAACACAATAGAACTATCAAAATTCATTTTTAATCAACACAACTTATTCATCATTAATATTATAACTCACAATATTTAACAACCAGGTCGTTCCCAGGAAAGAGGGGGATTTTCGATAAGGAATTCTCCTTATTGGCGCGCAATTAGGTGACCAAACCTCTCCTTGACAAAACTTCTAGACATTGTCAATATTATAAATAATAATATGAATAACTTTGTCATCTCAAATATTGATTTAATAATATAAAATATTATGCAAATGATACTGTGACAATAATTGAATCAATAATATGAGAGATATGATGCAGCAATTACTGTAGCAATAATTGAGTATAACTGAGTGACTTCTCACGTAAGAATCAATAATCAATACTGTGTGCTACTATGCAACCACGCGTATTACTGTACTTTTAACACCGGGTGTTTCAACAGTTAACGGTAAAACTTCCGCCTTTATTTTCATAAAGTATTTTTGTCGTTTTCTTAATCCGACAATAATTTCGTTGTGGGGGTCCACCAATGATTGTGCCATTGTACGAATATTCCCTGTTAAAACGAATATTCCCCGACCAATCGAATATTATATAACAAATTGCGTACTTTGCAAAATTTGTAAATATTACCCACAACTATAACATTATATCACATCCACACCATAATATTCAAAAATATATTTCAAGAAAAATTTAATCTTTATTCAAAAAGTTGGGGTCTTACATTATTAGTAGCTTCCTGATTCTCAATATTATTTGTAGTTTCCTGATTCTCAGCCACAATTGTCTCATAGTTCATTTCTTGATTTTTTAGATGTCATTCTAAAATGTGATCACAAAACAAAGATTAGTTAAAGAAAATGACATGACACACTAGCGAAGGATTTTACTCATCTCTATCCTCTTTGTTCTAATCCCAGATCTCTACCAGAGATCATATCCCTAAACTCTGATACTAATTGTGACTCACATCCCAACCTTGGATAGCACCTCACAGTGATACCTATCAGCTTGCCACCATTATTTATGGCGTCCCCTATGGAGATTCTGGTTTTGGTGCATCCCACAAAGGGAGTCACAAATGAAAGGCTCGGGGCTCTTACATTATAACCTGGCTCTGATACCAACTATGACGCCCCCCAAAAATAGGTCCACACAACCCATCTCAAGTCGCCAAAATATATACTACAAAATTCGAATACAAACTTTCCTATTTACAACTATTAAACTTTCATGCAAAATACGATTACAAATACTATAAGTTTTAATATAAATATTGCACCGTACATAATACAATAATATCCAAACTCAAATTAAGTCCTCATTACAATTATTATCACAGTATTTCACAACATAGTGAAGACTTCTATAGTAACCATCTCGGACCATTACTCCACTCCCCGACTAGTCCCAACTACACTTTCATTTCTTGATAGGAACAATGGAACAAAAAGGAAAAAGGGTGATCTCAAATAGCCCAATAAAGATTATTATGACTAAGATAATGAGGAATAAATTATCTTTAACCTTCAACAGTGATAAATCAAATAAAATATAATGGATAACAAGTTTTAGATCAACAACTACAACGGAACATACAATCCATTAGAAGTGTCAAGTAGATAATGATGTCTACTATATTCTATGATTTAAGGGTCCATCATCAATATTTTATCCATATAACACCAATCAATAATTATGTAAATCAACATTTTATCTTTGCACTACGGGCCAAAGATATTCATTTGTATCACCAATGGTCATGATCATGCCAAATAAAAGTCCATTTTGTACTACGGGCCAAAGAGAACTTTCACTACAAGCTTTTGCATGTAACATTAAAGGTCATGATTATGCCAATACACAATTCCTTATTATAATCATACCAATCAATATTTTTTTTGCACTACGGGCCAAATATAACTTTCCACCAAAATTTAAACATGAGGATGATGATAATGATATATATGATGAATACAAGTGAGATCAAGGATAAATATTAGAGATTTGTAATTTAATTTATCTAGAGTTCAAGAATGTCCAAATTGTCAACATAATAACCAATTGTGGAGTAAAATCCAAGAATGATATTTAAGATTCATATTTTAAAGATAATTTGGACGACGACATGAATAGTACTCCAGATGAATAATACTCCGGCATAAATAGTAACTCGGATGAATAGTACTCTTATATGAAAATAACCACGGATGAATAGTACCCCGAAATGAAGAGATTAAAATTTAATAAGAGAGTTCAAACCAATATTCCAGTGAAATGATATTACATGAAGCACAAACCTCAAGAAATTTCTAATCATTTCAGGAATTATAGAAGAAATACTTACTATAATAAGTTTAAATTTAGGAATATGAAATGAAATAATATCATTTACATAATATGGAGTATGAAATAAAATGATATCCCTTATGAGCATTGAAAGAAAATATTATCCTTTACTTTAGTAAGAAACTAGATCTAACTGGTATAACAGATATTATCATGAGAAAATCTTACACTATAAACTACACTCAAAGTATCATTATACTCAAAAGAAATACTCACAATATTATAGTAGAAACACTTATGTTTTTGGTGTCTTTAGGATGAAGGGTTACCTCCCCTTTTATAGTGCAACTTGGAGGAAAAAATAAATTTTTCTGCCTAACATTCCCTTTTTCTGCCTATCCTTCTTTCTTTCTTATTGGTTGACGGCCCACAATTTGGAAATGAAAGGATTGCAGGAGATCTTTCAAGGCACCACTTTAGAAAAAGATAAAGAAAAAGAATGTGCAAGAGAGAAATGCACAGAAGGTTTTTGAAAAAGGAATTGAAAATCAAAATGTTAACCTTCACTCCACTTTTATTCACATGCTGGAAATTATATATTATTATAATAATAATACTATTATATTATCACATTATACTATTATAATGTAATACTATAATAATATATTTGAATGAATATTTTAACGGAGAAGATAATTGTGGTTACATAGAAAAGTATGTCAAACTTTCAACAAATGTTTCATGCTAAATTCCTCCATTTATAAAATTGAACAATTATTTACTTATCATATTTATCAAAAAAAAATTATTCATCAATTATTATTCACAATTAATATTACAGAATAACAATATTGACAACCAGATCGTTTCCAAGAAAGAGGGGACTTTTCGATAATAATTTTTCCTTACTGGCGCACAATCATATAACCTAACATATTTCCTCGACAGAACTTTCTAGACATTGTTAATAATGCAAATAATAATATCATTTCAATAATATGAGTTACTATGTCATGACAATTATTAATTTAATAATATAAAATATTGTGCAAATGTTACTATAACCATTATTGAATCAATAATATGAGATACTATGCAGCTGTTACTGTAGCAATTATTGAATCAATAATCAAAAGTACTATGCAATAGCGTGTACTACTGTGGAACACCGCGTATTACTGTATTTTTATCCTCGGGTACTTCAACAGTTAACGGTAAAAGTTTTGCCGTTATTTTATAAAAATGTTATTTTTATCGGTTTTTATATCCGACAGTTATTCCGTTTGTGGGGTCCATCAATGATTGGTTATTTCGGCGTCATCGTACTTTACCGAATATAATATTCTTGACAGAAAGAATATTCCCCGATAAAATAAATATTCCTCAACAAGTTATTTATCTGATAATTTGTATATATCACCCTTAACTATAACTTTTATTAAATTAACACCTTACTATTTAAAATAATATTTAAAGAAAATTAAATCTTATTTATAAAAAGTTAAGGTCTTACACTATGTTTATTTACAAAGATTACAGTTGTGATATGATTATTAATCCTAAGTATCTTGTGTGACAACCCAAAAATTTTCAAAAAATTCGCTTAATTTATGAATTAAGTATAATAAAAGATTTAGATCACAAGTAAATGAGGATACTTTTAAATACTTTGTGACTTATGTGAAATATGCATGTGATTAAATAAATAAATATGTTATGTATATATATTTATTTATTATATAAAGAAAAATTAAAAAGAAAAGTTACATAACCTAATATACACATTAGGCATGAGAAATAAATAACCTAAGGGTTATGGTATTGAAGAATATTAGTATTTATACTAACCTAAGGGATTAGTTTTATTATCTCAATTTATTATTTATTTTTAAAACTAATTTAAGCAAGTCTAGTTGAGTTATAAAAATTAAAAGTGCATGGTTAATTATTTAAATTCTAAATGAGTGGAATGGAACCCCTAATTAAATAATTAGGGTAAGATAAAAATTGGGTGTTAAACCCATGAATTATTATAGACATAGCCCAATGATTTAATTTAGAAAGCCCAAGCAATTAATCTAGTCGCCCAAACTTAGTCCAACTTGGGAAAGACTTGTTAGTCATTATATTAAGCAAGTATTGGCAATAAAAATAAACCAAAAATGAGGGGATAAGGTAGCCACATTTTCGGCTAATGAGAGAGGAGAAAGCCCATGTGATGTTATATTTACCTTTAATCATTATCTCATGTGTTACTCCACCATTTAGCAAATTGTTTATTTAATTGTGCAAGTAAAATTGAAGATAAGGAGGAGAGAGAAAAGTGTTGGGCAATTGATGATACATACATAGATTGTATCTATTCTAATTCACCAATACCAATTACTTATCCCACTTTAATTATCAAAATAGTTACCTTACTCTTTAATTTCTCTCACCACTAAAAGAAAAGCAAAAGAAGCAAAATAGAAGAGGGAGAAAACAGTGGGTACGAGGGAAGAAAGAACGAGAGATTGGATCTTCATGCTCCCAAAATTCATCTCCTACTTTGGAAAAGCAAGAAGGGTAGCCATTAAATCAAAGTATAATCCCAAAGTTCTAAGCTTTTGTATTTATTTCTTTTGATGGTTTGATTAAATGAAAAATTGATATTTTTGAAATTCAAAACTTTAGATCTACATGTATTTAAGTGTTGCATGTATGGATCTAACCCTTTTGAGCGTTGCATGTATGGATTAAAGGAAGAAGATGTAAAACTTTATTCCAAAGGGCTAGAAAACCCTAACTTTCTTCCACTTTGATCAACCACCATTTAAGATCTACACCTTATTTTTACGATCCATCAAAGAGGGGTGGTAGACATGTAAGTTAGTTTTTAAACCCAAGTAGTAGCACTCAAATATGTTAATTTTACAATCCATGGTGGCTGTTTTAGTCGAAGCACTCCAGCTTGTGAAGAAAAGGGAAAGGACAGCTCCTGGTCAGTTGCTTGCAGGGGCATTTTAGTCCTTTTTCCGTTATTTCAAAATTCTAGAAAAATTTGGTATGATAATATGATGAGTTATTAAGATCCAGTAAAAAGATGGTAATTTTTGGATGTGTAGAATGAAAGTTATGGATTTTACAAAAAGGACTATTTTAAAAGTAAACTTGAATAACTCTTTATGGTTAACTCCAAAAATTAAATTTTTTTTACTAGGAGTTCATAACAGGAGTATGTCCTGAAATTTTCAAAATTGTTGGACAAAATTTCGATTTATAAAAAATGTTGCAAGATCTGACTATTTTAGACCATTTAAAATTAGTAAACAGAATTGAAAAATTCTAGAAAAAATATATGTTCATTAGAATATCATATACTGATGTTTCCCGGAAAAGAAAAATTTTCGAACATGTTTTGCTATTTTTCATGTAAATGATTGAGTTATGAATAAATGGATAAAATAAGTAACGTGATGTTGTAAAGGGTAAAAATGTAATTTTTTGACAAAAGACCCTTAATATGATGTAATCGGAATTTTGGAGTGTAGTATGGTCATTTTTGAAAAAATGTTATATTTATGGCATTCTATGATTGTTAAATAAATAAATTAGTAAAAGGTAAATAATTCCAAAAAACAAATATGTGACAAGAACAATTTAATCTTAGGATTAATAGTCTTGGGATTATAATCCATGAGATTATTATAATCCCGGATTATATTCCTTGCAAACAAACATAATCCTACGGATCTCTTTTTCATACACTTTATTTTTCTTATATATTTAATTTTTATAAAATAAGACTTTTTTTGTAGGGTGGATGAATATAATAATATTTAAAGTATTAATATAAATTATTTTTTGTCACGCATCGCATTTGTCAAGCTACTAATTAATATTTAATGGGAACGGTCACAATTCTTTGTTTTTTTTTATTATTCATGTGCATCATTTTTGTTTTACTAAGAAAATAACAAAAAAAGGTTCCTAACAGAGTAAATACCTCATGAGCAAATGAGAATGCCATGATTGCTTCAACCACCAATGATATTGGGCTCAAATCAAGATAAACATTTAAGTCATACTAATGGCAACCACAACACTTATTTTCTCTTGGTTAGGTCATGCAAAGCTTCTCAATAAGTCATGCCTAAAACAAAGAGGAAAGCTACACTGGAGAATGTTTTATATATTCAAGCTTAATAAATTTAAAAAAAAATAAACAAAGAGGTCCAATTTAGTGAAGTTTTCATGTCAAATGTTTAATAAGTTTATTGTTTTCTGTAAACTTTCATATCAATATCAAGGAAGCTTTGTATTATGCAGAATTAACCCACTAAGGTTTCTCTCAAATTTGTTATCAAGTCCAGTATCTCAGAAATGAGATATTGGAGAAAACTAAATAAAATCTGAATATATTTCGTATGTTTTCCCATATGACCATAACGGTCTACTTCTATTCTGGATTGGACTAGACCGATCCTGAAAAATATTTAACATGACCATTGGAAATTGGTAGTCTAGTTCAATCCAGAATTGGACCGATACTAAATAAGACTGATTTGACCAGTTCAGTCGTAGGATTGAAAATTGATTTGAATAGTCCAGTTGGATCTCTTGGCTACAAAACCAAGACTATGTGGTCTTAGATCGCATTTCGGTTCAAAGAAGATACCATATGAAGCAGCTAGCATACATGTTGATAATCAATACAATTCTGTTCACAGAAGATACCATTATGGTGGACTTAATTTGTCCTTGAAATAAAAGTATTATTTTGAGATTATATGTTTTATCATCTTACTCTTGTTATACCATCATCAACATAGAGATGAAAACACACAAAATTACAATATAAATCAGAAAGTATTCAAAGTTTATTTATCAGTAACCAATCTGTTTTTGACTAAAATGAAGTAAACTTTAACCTCAAACCTGACCCGTCTTTATTTTTGAAGATTTTTTTTTAATAATAGTAATATTGTAATACCAATAAAAAAATGCAACGAATAAGGATTAAATACACTTTCTTTACATAAAATACCACCATATTCGTAATTCGACCCCCAAAAAACTTGAGCTTACAATTTACTACATAAAGTGTCTAACCGCATATAATATAATACCAAAATTTAGATTCAGGCAAAAATTGGCCGGAATACCTTAATTGTCGACAAGACAAATAGTATTATAAAGTACAGTTTGACTATTTATTACATAAAGTGCCTAATTGCATACAATGTATCCCCAAATTCAGATTTTGGTCAAAATTTGCCGGAATAGCTCGTTTGTCGGCAAGACAAATAGTATTATACGGTTTGACCGTATTAAAATACAGTTTGACTTTAAAAAAAATAATTTAAGAAAATATTTCTATAATACTCCCTCCGTCCCATAGTTATAGGCTGATTTCTTTTAGCACGTAATTTAAGAAAATCAGTTAGTGGCAATTTTTAACAGAAATTTTTCACATATACCCCTTAATATGGAATTAATGAATAAGTTAATTACTCTTTACTTATCATACTGGAACTCTCAACTTAATTGATTAACGTGTACTGACAATTAAAGTCATTAACCATAGAACTTTAACCAAAGAAGGAGTTTTTAATCTACATAAACTTTCAACCAATTGTCTTTTATACACAAAATATGTTAAACTAGTAAAGCCTAAAAATTTAAATTCTTTTATTGAGAATACAACAATATTAAATGTGGTGATAAAAATAATGACATTGAATGTTGTTTCTTCAAAAAAAATAGTTGAATATTTATTATAAGGGCATAAAAGTAAAAGAATGAACCACCACCTAAATTTTATAAATAGAAAGTAGCCTATATATTGGAACATCTCAAAATAAAAAATCAACATATAACTATGGGACGGAGGGAGTAACTAATTCAAAGAGATAATGTAAAAACAAATAAAAAAATCACATTATTTCTTCCCTAAACCCCTCCATCACCATCACCATCATCAACACTTCAAACACCATTACCATCATCAACACTTCCAACACCATTACCATAATCAATTGTTCCATTGTTGAAAATAAGCAGTTTAATATCAGTGCAATAGTAGCAGCAAATAGCAGCGTAACAGTCCAACCGTAACAACAAGAACAGTGCAACAACAGTGTATTAACAAGAAGACTCAAAAATAAAATTGGAACAACTTAGCTGGAAATAGAAGAAAGCCGAGGCGTAGCAAAGCTACTGTCCTAAAAAGTGATTCCGCCCTCACTGGTTATATGAACCGGTACAGTTGAGCTCCACGGCGTTCACCCTCCAGGATTCAACAGTAAGCCTTCGATTGCGTGTACTCGCAGAAGAAGACTATGGACTCGTCTTTGTGGATTGCCCCAATTAACAGGGAATATATATGAAAAACAGTCTGTTTTAGAGAGAAGAAGAAGGCGATAAACTGTATGCGAGTTATTTTAGTTTATCCATAGAACAAAAACTTTATACAGAGGAGAAAGACGAACGTTAGAGACTGCAGAATGTTTGAAAATAAATAACGCGATCGTTGGAAGTAATAATACTGGAACGTTGAGAGAAATAAAACGTAAAACTAATTAAAGCTGGGAAAACGGCTAGGGCTAAATAAATAAAAAAAATTATGGATTTTATCAAAACAGTGGGCTACCTGGGTGCACCCGCGAAGCACAAATTTTCCGGATCGGCACCCCCCCCCCCCCTTCGCGGGTGTATCGCGCGCACACACGTACTAAGGTTTTCTGACCGAAAGCCCGAGAACCAAGCTTGGTCTTGCCCAATTCCTTAGCCGTCCTCATGTGCGCGAGCCCATCCCTATTTCCTCAACCATGTTACTAAGCCCATAACAACAAGTACTAATATGCACTATGAGAGTTCCAAGAATAGCCAATGTGGGACTTTACAAAAAACATAAGATTTTGGAGCATAACCAACAATCCCCCACATGATCCAAAATTATCAAAGAGAAAAAAAAATTAAAAGGAAGTGAGAAGGGAAATGGATTTTAGATATATAACGTCGATACCTTATGGGTTTGAATCGACACTTAGTGGAACAAGCTCATGATTGTAGATTATAGGTGAATTATATTCTTGAACCTTTTATCTGTGATACAATCAGTTGAGCTTGCACACATATCTTAAATCCTGAATCCACACAAGTCCGCGGTTGGGCACGTTCTAGGTCATACGCCATGTCCAGATTTTCATAAAGGCTCTAGAGAGTTTGCCAAGGACTCTCATAGGAAGCGACCTACACTTCCACCTTTATATAGGTGAACCCATCAAGTGTATACTGACATACACCACCCTTTAGGGGCTATGAGTTTCATTAAGAATCTAAACGATTCATCCTTTCACAATTTGTCAGTAAGCACTTCATGCACACAAGAAGGGATATAGATAATTGTAGTGCTATAATTAAGTAATTACGTGACTTGTTGTTACCTATTGAACCCAATTCATGGGATCTCCAATCACATGGGTTGGGTTTCCATCGCGTATTACTTACTCAAGATATTGGCAATAGTCCCATCCATCTGGATGCTTCTTGGACTACCTTTTTATTCAATCCCTTAGTAAGCGGATCCGCTAGGTTCTTTTCAGACCTTACAAATTCCATGGAAATAACCCCATTACTAATCAGTCCTCGTACAATATTGTGCCTCAAGCGAATGTGTCTCTGTTTTCCATTATAAACATTGTTCATTGCCTTGCTAATAGCTGCTTGAGAATCACAATGTAAAGAAATAGAAGGAATCGGCTTATACCACAATGGTATATCAGCCAATAAATTCCTTATCCACTCTGCTTCTGTACCAGCCAATTCTAAAGTAATAAATTCAGATTCCATAGTAGATCTAGCAGTACAAGTTTGTTTAGCAGATTTCCAAGAAACAGCTCCTCCACCTAAAGTAAACACATAACCACTAGTGGAGTTTGTTTCATCATTATCAGATACCCAATTAGCATCACAATATCCTTCTAAAACACTAGGATGGCCAGTAAAATGTACACCTACATTAACCGTTCCTTTTAAATACCTCATTAGTCGTGACAATGCATTCCAATGTTCTTGTGAAGGATTATGTGTATATCTACTAAGTTTATTAATGGCATATGCAATATCAGGACGAGTACAGTTCATTAAATACATTACACTACCAATGATTCTAGCATATTCAACTTGTGCAATACCATTCCCTTTATTTTTCTTTAAATGCACACTAGAGTCATAATGTGTTCCTAATGGCTCTTCATTAAAGAAATCAAATTTCTTAAGAATATTTTCCACATAATGAGACTGTGATAAAACTAAACCATATTCATGTTTATTTATTTTCATGCCAAGAATCAAATCCGCTTCTCCTAAATCTTTCATGTCAAATTTAGAAGATAAAAACTCTTTAGTAGTTTTCACAACTTTCTCATCAGTACCAAATATTAGCAAGTCATCCACGTATAAACAAATAATCACACCACAATTTCCATTGAATCTACTATAGACAGAACTATCAGATTCATTTGTCACAAAATTATTAGACAAGAGAGTTTTTTAAATTTGTCATTCCATTGTTTTGGCGCTTATTTCAAACCATATAAAGATTTTATAAGTCTACACACTTTATGTTCTTCACCTGGAACAACAAAACCTTCAGGTTGACACATATAAATTTCTTCATTTAACTCTCCATTCAAAAAGGCAGTTTTAACGTCCATTTGGTGGATTATCAATTTATGAATAGAAGCCAAAGCAATTAGAATTCTTATAGTTGCTAATTTAGTCACTGGTGAGTAAGTGTCAAAATAATCAAAACCTTCCTTTTGAGTAAACCCTTTTGCTACAAGTCTTGCCTTAAATTTATCAATAGACCCATCAGCTTTTAACTTCTTTTTAAACACCCATTTACATCCAATAGGTTTACATCCTCTAGGCAAATTAACTAGTTCCCATGTATGGTTAGACATAATAGATTCTAGTTCACTATTAATAGCATCCTTCCAAAAATTTGCATCAATAGATTTCATTGCTTCTTCATAAGTTTTAGGGTTATCTTCAGTTATAAAAGCAGTTATAAAATATGGACCAAAAGTTTTCTCAAAACGTTGCCTTTTACTTCTAGTAGATGCGGATACAGGTTCTTTATCTTTCCTTTTAAGAGGTTCACTAGAAAAAGGATTGCCCTCATCTCTAATTTTCATTGGAAATATATTTTCAAAAAATTCTGCATCCTTTGTTTCCAAAATTGAATTATTTTGATAATTATTAGTTGCATCTTTAATTACCAAAAATCTATAAGCAGCACTATTAGAGGCATATCCAATAAAAATACAATCCATTGTTTTAGGTCCAATTTTATTTCTTTTAAATTCCGGTATAGCTACTTTAGCTAGACACCCCCACACTTTAAGATACCCCAAATTAGGTGCATATTTTTTCCATAAATGATATGGTGTAGAGTCTAACTTTTTATGTGGAACTCTATTTAAAATATGATTTGCAGAAAGGCAAGCTTTTCCCCATATATTAGAAGGTAAACCAGAACTAATTAACATAGCATTCATCATATCTTTAAGTGTTCTATTTTTTCTTTCTGCAACTCCATTGGATTGTGGAGAATAAGGAGGAGAAGTTTCATGTATTATTCCATTTAGTTCACAAATCTGTATAAGACTTCCTGAATCATATTCACCTCCACGATCAGATCTAAGTCTTTTAATTTTTCTTTCTAACTGATTTTCAACTTCCGCTTTATATTTAATAAACATTTCTTCCGCTTCATCTTTAGAGGAAAGTAGATAAATTCGAGTATATCTAGACATATCATCCACAAAAGAAATATAATATTTCTTACCACATCTACTCGTAGTATTTTTAAAATCAGCTAGATCACTGTGAATTAACTCAAGTAATTCAGTTTGTCTTTCAACATTTTTAAAAGGTTTTTAGCATGTTTTGCTTCTACACAAATTTTGCATTTGTTAAACTCGGCATTTGCAAGATTAGGTATAAGTTCAAGTTGTTTTAACTTTTTAATAGAAGCTACATTCACGTGTCCTAATATAGCATGCCACATATCCAAAGATTCAACAATATAAGCAAAAAAGGCATTCTTATTATTCAATTCAGCAGAAGCATCAAGTACAAATAAACCCCAATTACAAAAGCCTTTCCCAACAAATTCCCCATTACGAGTAAGTACAAATTTATCAGACTCAAACACAAGTTTAATGCCAGCTTTGTTCAACAAAGACCCGGACACAAGATTCCTACGAATATCGGGCACATGAAGTACATCTTATAGGGCAATGGTTTTCCCAGAAGTTAATTTTAGTAAGACTTTTCCTTTTCCCGCAACATTGGTGGCTCGAGAATCCCCCATAAAGACCTTTTCTCCATTAGTCACATTTTCGTAGTTGAGGATTACATCTCTATTCGCGCAAATGTGTCTAGTAGCCCCGGTATCTACTACCCATTCCGTGAAGTTGTCGACAAGGTTTACTTCCGAGACAACAGCAACGATAACATCATCGGATTCAACCAAGTTCGCTTGGGGCTTAGGCTGAGAATTATTATTTTTGTTATCTTGCCCCTTGCGAAAGTGACACTTCATAGCAATATGGCCAGGTCTGCCACATACGAAGCAAGGACCTTTAGTAATAGGTTTTTGAATTTGATTGGAGTTGTTGAACCTATTATCCTTTCTTCCCATTGATTTTTGATTTTTCCCTTTGTGGTTTTTGTACTGATAATTTTGGCTCTTCCATTGTGGCTTTTGTTCCACGAGATTAGCTTTGACAGTTTGATTTGGAACTACATCTCCCCTTTCTTTAGCTCTGTTTTGTTCTTCAATATGGATGTGAGCTACTAGTTCCTGAATAGTGAAATCTTTAGTTTTATGTTTGAGGTTCATCTTATAATCTTTTCCACGAGGGTGGTAATTTTTCGATAAGTACAGCAACTTGGAAATTCTCGCATATTTTCATTCCTTCCCCAATGACTTCCCCCACAATTTTTTGATATGTATGAACCTGATCTATAACAGATTTTCCATCTTGCATCTTAAAGTCTAAGAATTTTCCCGCAACATATTTCTTAAGTCCAGAATTTTCTATAGCATACTTTGATTTTAACGCTTCCCAAATCTTCTTAGCACTTTCAAATGGATAATATATCTCAAACAACGGATTAGACAAATAGTGTAACAAATATTGTCGACACGTACGATTATCCTTCACATAATCCCTTTTATCCGATTTTTCAACAGTTTCAGCAGTAGAGGTAATATCATTAACAGAAACAACACTAACAGGAGCATCCATGTATAACACATATTCCAAATTCATGGTCTCTAAATAAAACAGTATATCTTCAGACCATCTCTTAAAATTAGAGTCATCAAAACGTTCAATTTTAGACAAGTCCAAGACAGATTTCATCATCCTGTTAATAACAGGAATCACTTTTTAGATTGTTGGAAATAAGCAGTTTAATATCAGTGCAATAGTAGCAGCAAATAGCAGCGTAACAGTCCAACCGTAGCAATAAGAACAGTGCAGCAGCAGTGTATTAACAAGAAGACTCAAAAATAAAATTGGAACAACTTAGCTGGAAATAGAAGAAAGCCGAGGCGTAGCAAAGTTACTGTCCTAAAAAGTGATTTCGCCCTCACTGGTTATATGAACCGGTACAGTTGAGCTCTACGGCGTTCACCCTCCAGGATTCAACGGCAAGCCTTCGATTGCGTGTACTCGCAGAAGAAGACTATGGACTCGTCTTTGTGGATTGCCCCAATTAACAGAAAATATATATGAAAAACAGTCTGTTTTAGAGAGAAGAAGGCGATAAACTGTATGCGAGTTATTTAGTTTATCCGTAGAACAGAAGCTTTATACAGAGGAGAAAGACGAACGTTAGAGACTGCAGAACGTTAGAAAATAAATAACGCGATCGTTGGAAGTAATAATACTGGAACGTTGAGAGAAATAAAACGTAAAATTAATTTCTTAGCCGTCCTCATGTGCGCAAGCCCATCCCTTTTTCCGCAACCATGTTACTAAGCCCATAACAACAAGTACTAATATGCACTATGAGAGTTCCAAGAATAGCCAATGTGGGACTTTGCAAAAAACATAAGATTTTGGAGCATAACCAACATCCATCACCATCATCAATCAAGCACCATTTTCTTCCCTAAACTTCAATCTTATCTCAAACTTCACAATCACAACACAATAGATATAGTGCAAGAACATGACCTATGTCCAAGTCTGAAAGCATCGGATGCAAGCATGGAAAGAATCAGATCTGTGTCTCAGCTCTTCAGAAGAGGATTAGGAGGAGGAGATCTATGAAGAGATTTAAGGTTTCTATCAAATTTTCATTCATCTATCTCTTTCTTGTTGCTCAAATTCTTCTTGGTCCCATTTTTATGCCTTTTTTTTAATTTATGTTTTGTAAAAATTGAATGTTAATATTGGTGTTCATCATTTTGGAAAAAAATTTGCCCCTTTTTTTAATTTCTGTTTTGGAAAAAATGAATGTTAATATTGTGGTTCATCATTTTGGAATAAAAATGGGTATAAGCATAAATCATAAAGAGCAGTAACACAAAATATCATGAAAAAAATATCCAAATCCGAGAAAAATTATTGCTTTATTACATTTGTATGAATTTTTAATAATTAAAAAAGTCTCAATTCATCTTTATTTTTTTGTTAAACATTATTTGGTATATTAAAAAATTATTGCTTTATTACATTTGTATGTATTGCTTTTTTTTACTGGGAGTTCATAACAGGAGTATGTCCTGAAATTTTCAAAATTGTTGGACAAAATTTCGATTTATAAAAAATGTTGCAAGATCTGACCATTTAAAATTAGTAAACGGAATTGAAAAATTCTAGAAAAAATATATGTTCATTAGAATATCATATACTGATGTTTCCCGGAAAAGAAAAATTTTCAAACATGTTTTGCTATTTTTCATGTAAATGATTGAGTTATGAATAAATGGATAAAATAAGTAATGTGATGTTGTAAAGGGTAAAAATGTAATTTTTTGACAAAAGACCCTTAATATGATGTAATCAGAATTTTGGAGTGTATTATGGTCATTTTTGAAAAAATGTTATATTTATGGCATTCTATGATTGTTAAATAAATAAAATAGGAAAGGGTAAATAATTCCATAAAAAACAAACATGTGACTATAACAATTTAATCTTAGGATTAATAGTCTTGAGATTATAATCTATGAGATTATAATCCCGGATTATATTCCTTGCAAACAAACATAACCCTACGGATCTCTTTTTCATACATTTTATTTATCTTATATATTTAATTTTTATAAAATAAGACCTTTTTTTTGTAGGGTGGATGAATATAATAATATTTAAAGTATTAATAAAAATTATTTTTTGTCACGCATCGCATTTGTCAAGCTACTAATTAATATTTAATGGGAACGGTCACAATTCTTTGTTTTTTTTTATTATTCACGTGCATCATTTTTGTTTTACTAAGAAAATAACAAAAAAGGTTCCTAACAGAGTAAATACCTCATGAGCAAATGAGAATGCCATGATTGCTTCAACCAGCAATGCTATTGGGCTCAAATAAAGATAAACATTTAAGTCATACTAATGGCAACCACAACACTTATTTTCTTTTGGGTCATGCAAAGCTTCTCAACAAGTCATGCCTAAAACAAAGAGAATGTTTTATATATTCAAGCTTAATAAATTTAAAAAAAAATAAACAAAGAGGTCCAATTCAGGGAAGTTTTCATGTCAAATGTTTAATAAGTTTATTGTTTTCTGTAAACTTTCATATCAATATCAAGGAAGCTTTGTATTATACAGCATTAACCCACTAAGGTTTCTCTCAAATTTGTTATGAAGTCCAGAATTTCAGAAATGAGATATTGGAGAAAACCAAATAAAATCTGAATATATTTCGTATGTTTTCCCATATGACCATAACCATCTACTTCTATTCTGGATTGGACTAGACCGATCCTGAAAAAAAATTGATTTGACCATTAAAAATTGG
The DNA here is from genome assembly GCA_020205505.1 of Panax japonicus. Taxonomy (NCBI): domain Eukaryota; kingdom Viridiplantae; phylum Streptophyta; class Magnoliopsida; order Apiales; family Araliaceae; genus Panax; species Panax japonicus. The sequence goes on along the minus strand of CM035101.1, from coordinate 47,243,119 downwards.
TAGTCTAGTTCAATCCAGAATTGGACCGATACTAAATAAGACTGAGAAAGTGTAGCCTGCGAGCCCCTAGTCATATATTGTAATCATTGTTATTGAGTGAGCAATAAAAGGTTGGGACATTGTCCTGTAAACACTGTTGACTTGTGTGTGTGGCTTGTTTATACAGACTGTGCTTGTATGATTTACAGGTTACTGACTGGTTGGGCGAACCAGTACATCACAAGGAGGACATAGACACAAAAAAAAATAGTGTCAAATTGTGCACTCAACAACTTTCGTAGGAGCAGTCCATTCAACAATGACTTGGACTTTTCTCTCATCCATTCTGACTCGTCCTTGGCTAATCCAGTGCCCAAGGAACATTACTTCTGCCCTACAAAACTCACACTTCTCCATTTTGACATATAATTGATATTCCCTAAGTTTTTGAAATACCAATCTTAGATGTTCCACATGACCATCTATTGTTTCACTATACACCACAATATCATCTAGATAGACTACCACAAATCTATCTAAATATTCATACAATACATTGCTCATAAGATTACAAAAAGTTGTTGGACCATTGGTTAAGCCAAACGGCATTACGAGAAATTCATATGAACTGTACCTCGTTACACATGCAGTCTTAGCTTCATCACCAGCGACAATCCTCACTTGCCAATAGCCTACTCTTAAGTCCAGTTTTGTGAAGTACTTGACTCCAGCCTGTGAAGAAAAGGGAAAGGATAGCTCCTGGTCAGTAGCTTGCAGGTGCATTTTAGTCCTTTTTCCATTATTTCAAAATTTTCGAAAATTTGGTATGATAATATGACGAGTTATTAAGATCCAGTAAAAAGATGGTGATTTTTGGATGTGTAGAATGAAAGTTATGGATTATGCAAAAAAAGGACTATTTTAAAAGTAAACTTGAATAACTCTATATGGTTAACTCCAAAAATTGTAAATTTTTACTGGGAGTTCATAACAAGAGTATGTCCTAAAATTTTCAAAATTGTTGGACAAAATTTCGATTTATAAAAAATGTTGCAAGATCTGACTATTTTGGACCATTTAAAATTAGTAAACGAAATCACAAAATTCTAGAAAAAATATATGTTCGTTAGAATATCATATACTGATGTTTCCCAGAAAAGAAATATTTTCAGACATGTTTTACTATTTTTCATGTAAATGATTAAGTTATGAATAAATGGATAAAATAAGTAATGTGATGTTATAAAGGGTAAAAATGTAATTTTTTGACAAAAGACCCTTAATATGATGTAATAAGAATTTTGGAGTGTATTATGGTCATTTTTGATAAAATATTATATTTATGGAATTTTATGATTGTTAAATAAATAAATTAGTAAAGGGTAAATAATTCCATAAAAAACAAACATGTGACTAGGACAATTTAATCTTAGGATTAATAGTCTTGGAATTATAATCCCAGATTATAATCTTTGCAAAATAGGTTACTAGGTAAAAGAGTCCTTTTTAAAATTAAGAATTTGTTAAACTTGAATGACCTTTCTTATCTTTATAGGTTTTAGATATGTATAAATAATTATTAGTTACACTTCTATTATCTAATTATATTATTTTATTATCTTTTATCATCTTTTTTTAAAACCGGGTATTACATTCTACCCACCTTAAAAGAATTTGGTCCTCCAAATTTCAAAAATAAAATCTAAAGAAAATACAAATTTGACATGATCAAGAAATTCATTATCTAATTACTGAATGCAATTATCAACAGAGTTTCACACCTTAATTTTGGGTGCTTGAAAGCTGAAATACACGTCCTCGAGTTGGCCCCAGACTTGCTAAAGTTATTTCCTCCTCTTTTCCATCTTTTTTCGGTGGAGGGTTCTTGGGGTATTGTGCAATCCTATGATTGAAATCTCCACAATGAAAAAATTCTCCCGTATTCCAATGACATTCTTTATCTAGGTGGTTTCTTCCACACCTCGAACACTTCAGTTTGTTCTCTTGTTTCCATTGGTTTCCTCTAAACTTAGTGATTTGCGTATTCAACTTCTTTGTAGGTCCTCCATGGATGGATTCTTCCCGAGATGGTTCGTCCCTCTTATTGTTCTTCCCTTTCTCCATTTTTGCTAAGCCCTTCTCGATCACTAACGCCTTATTGAGCACCGCATCATATGTGAGCAGCTCAAAAGACGCCACACCATGTCTTATGTCGGCCCATAATCCATCCTCCAACCTTCGCATTTTCGCCGTCTCATCTGCCACCAAGGTCGGTGCATACTTAGCAAGCTTCGCGAATTAGGCTTCATATTGAGCAACTGTCTTACTCCCTTGTTCGATCCTAATAAATTCTCTCCTTTTGTGCCCGAATTGTTCTAGAAAAGTATTTATTGGTAAATGCCTCCTTGAACAAGGTCCATGAGTAGGGTTCAGGATTCCCTTCATGCTTTCTTTCTCCATAAGCCTCCAATCATACGCCCCACCCTGAAGCTGGTAAACTGCCAACGTCACCTTATTAACCTCACTACTCCTTAACAAATCAAATGCCTTCTCCATTTCTTGAATCCACTTCTCAACTATGGAAGGGTATGTAGCCCCTTCAAAGATTGGCGGATTCAATCGCTTGAATTCCGCTACTATATATGCCACGTTGCCCAGGTTGTTGGTTCTCCACTAGCTGAGCTAAAGTAGTTGCCAACTGAGTCAGACCATAGGATTTCTTCTTTTAGGGGGCATTTTCCCTATAAAAAGAAATTCCCACTCAACAACACTATACAAAACTAATAACAAATTAAATAAAATACCTAATTAGCCTCAAGTACCAAACGTCAAACAAAACATATATTTCTTACCTTATTCTCTATTTAATTTTAAAATAATTAAATTTAGTCAATACTCTTACCCACAGCTAACTCCCAAAATCACTCCCCAGAAAATATGTAGGTTTTTTAACCTACCACATTGCGAGGGGCCACTGCTTTGATACCACCTCTGTAACACCCCGAACTCGATATAGGCCCAAAGTGCTACATGTCGCAAGTCCATAGGCATGTAAGGCAACAATATCAATAACGCGCAGCCCAAACAAAATAACTTAACATTAAACTTAACTTAAAACCCAACAATAAATATATTTTAAATCAATCCAAAAGAAATACTAATAAATACCACATTCAAATAATGGAGACGCAGCTCCTCGAAACTAAGAGTTTTATCAAAATCCATCAACAATAGAATAACATCTAAAAGTAAACTCCAGCTATTCCAAGCATATCAAATAAGTGCTCAACTTTCAACGATGGGACCTGTAAAAATCTGTAAGGGGGTGAGCGATGAAGCCCAGCAAGTAGCAATCCTCTCTATCTATCCGAATCAAGTACAATTTGCAAAATACTTTTTCGAATAACTTTTTGTTCAATAACAATAGTACAAAAGCTTTCAAAACTAAAACAATTCAAAAATGATTTCAATGTATATCATATCTCTTTTAATCCACTGCCTTAGCGACTAAGGTTACAATAGCCCTGTAACACGGCCCAAAAGTTCGATAACGTTATGATACGCATCCTACTAAGGTATCTATAAAAATGCACGCTCCCCAAAGGGCATCTAAAAGGTGTGCGCTTTAGTAGGTCCTATATTAGCTCTAGAACTAAACGTAATCAATAACGGATTCTATACATAGTTAGATTGAGTATTTCAAAATATTTTCTCAATATTATCGATAATATAAACGATACTTTTTCACAGTTCAAAATCATATAATCTCATTCAGAGTTCGAAAATAAATACTTGATCCGAATTTTGAATAAACGAACATAGCATTTTAATTTAAATTGAAGCCTTAAATAAAATATAACGAAATTTGAAACTGTACATTTAGGCATCCGAATAATATTTTTCCGCATACATAAAAGAAACGATAATCTTAAAAAAACTAAATAGTTTGGAAAGCCACTTACATCGATATTGCGAATACGAAAATATTATCCGAACAATTCCTAAATATAAATTTAAAATAAATAAAATCATTAGGATAAAATATCCTACCTCAAACATATTATTATCTCAAGTCTTATGCACACCCATGCTTAATTTAATTCAATAAGTAATTAAATTATTACACCTTTTTGAGATTATAATCATTTTTAAATAATTAATCTATTTATTTTAAATAAAAAAAACTATATATCTATATATGTGCTAAAATAGTACTAATAATATAAAGAAAATAACTGGCCACATATTTAAAATCACTTTGTACAAAAAAACAATTTACTTCATATAAATAACACTTTCAATATCTAAACATAACTGAACACATTAAAATATATAGTTTATAACTTTAGATAAACAACATGTGCCATGACTAGTACACCGAGTATACTGACTCTGTTAAATCATGTTTGCACATATACATAGTTACTGTTAGGTTTGTAACATTCATGAACGCAATCAAATTGCACAAAATTATGCGGAAGCGTGAAAATCAGAGTTTTAAAAATTTACAAACCATAAACCCGGATCACCCTTTATGCGCAATTATTAATTAGACGAAAAGAAAGAACAAGAACCATACCCTTGAAGATCGAGCTTCCTCAGGTACAAGTTCACCTCCAATCCTTTTCGCGTTCAACTTGAATCCACCGGGTTAGGTTCCTTCCTTTGATCAACGTTAGCCACCCAAGTGTTTGGCCTCTAGAGGTGATCCACCAAGGAAGAAGAAGAATTCAAGAAGATGGGTATTTGGCTCAAACCCTAGTTTTCTATCTCTATAGAAAAAGGGGCGTACTCTCCAACAATTGGAATAACGTATGTTGTAAAAGTCAACAACCCCTCCACCCATAATAAGACTCCTCTTATTTATAGATGTGGTCAACCCTCCTTAACAATTAAGGAATTGGGTTTTATTTTAATTAATTAAATTCTTTTAATTAATTAAGCTCCCTAATCTTATTAGGGATAATTAATTAAACTCTTTTAACTAATTTTCCCTCCTAATCCTATTGGGAATAAATGAGAGTACTTATATTAAATTAATTCCTAAACTCTTTTAGAAATTAAAATAATAATAATTGTAATAATATTAATAAGACTCCTCTTATTAATTTATATTTAATATTTCTAAAATATTAAATAATAAATATTAAGCTATTTAATTTATTCTATCACCATAGATTAAATTAAATATACTTAACTTATTATTACGATTATGCCATTAACTTCTTAAATAATTATTCTTCCTTTTATGGTGTGACCCTTTAGGTTCTCCATATTAAACCGGTTGTGAATAAATCAATTAGAACAATTCTAATCTTATTTAAATAAATAAATTAAACTAATAATTTATTTAAATAAATAATATTTATTCTACAATAGGGATAAGCCTTCCTAGCGATCAACGACTTTCCAGATAATATAGATTTCAACATTAATCATAAAAGAACCTTTGAGTAAATAGTTACCGTACAATTCAATCCTTCCACCATACAATGTCCCAATTAAATATAAGACGTGGAATTTTTGTCAAGTCTTATTTTATTTAATTATATGTATTTCGACTCTTAAATGCACAACTCCAAATAATGCAAATTAGAAACTCCTTTCTAATTTTATTCTGCCTTGGCCAAGGACTACTGAGTTGTCATTTATCGAATCACATAGGACATTTCTCTTCTTTTACTAGAAGTGGTAGATTATTTATTGATCATACATTATCTCCATGTACAACTTATTATACCCAAGCATACCCTTTGATATACCCTAAGGGTCTTAAGGAATAAGTCAAAGTATAACTCATCATACACAAGATACTATGATGATCTCAAGTCCAAGGATCACTTGTACTACTATCACTACAGGAATTCCTATTGACATGCAAGTAAAACTCCATTAGGTATTTCTTAGCGAGTCACGTTCAGTGAACTTATTCTCTAATAAGCACCTACATACTTGCTTTAGTGTCTCCACACAAATGATCATGAGATCAATCATCCTCATCCAATGAGCAAGCAACGTATGTACCAATCTATCCGGATTCACTAATCCCCAATTTAGTAATCCAACGATTGGGAACTATTTTAGTTTTAAGCTTTTTAAGAATTTAGATCTCATTAGAATGATCATCATCATTATTCTAAAATCATTGCTTAAAACTATGGGTTTATCACATATTATAAAACAACATCATGTAGATAATTAAAAGCCTTTAATAAATTAATACTTTTTATTAATAAATGAATAAGATTGTTTACAAAGTATATGCTTTATCATCAAACATGATTGGCTTGTGTGCATACTACTTTCAGTTACATTAGTTTATACCAATATATTCGCATCACTTTAAAATTAATATTAATATACATCATTAAATATGGTCTACATCACATCACAAATACAATTATTTATACTAAACAAACTATCATATACAAAAAGATTGAAACACGCATATAAATATACATACGAATTAATATAGAGTGGCCATTAACCAATTTTAATAGGCTAGAAATATACACGAAAATACATACATAACACCCTTTTTATAATATTTTTTAATTATAATTATTTTTTTTTAAAATATCTAAATATAATATTATTTCATAATTGAAAAAAAGAAGGGTTTAGGTTTACCTTTTTGAATTTTCTTCTTTTCTTCTTCACAGCTCTGCAGTACTCCAAAGCCAAATAAATTTTTACGTTCTTCTCTCTCTCTAGTTGTTTAAATATATGTAATTCCTTTGCAAAATAGGTTACTAGGTAAAAGAGTTCATTTTAAAATTAAGAATTTGTTAAACTTGAAAGACCTTTCTTATCCTTATAGGTTTTAGATATGTATAATTAGTTATTAGTTACACTTCTCTATTATCTAATTATATTATTTTATTATCTTTTATCTTCTTTTTTTAAACCGGGTATTACATTCTACCCACCATAAAAAAATTTGGCCCTCCAAATTTCAAAAATAACATCTAAAGAAAATACAAATCTGACATAATCAAGAAATTCATTATCTAATTACTGAACGCAATTAATAACGAGTTTCATACCTTAATTTTGGGTGCCTGAAAGCTGAAATACACATCCTCGAGTTGGCCCCAAACTTGCTAAAGTTATTTCCTCCTCTTTTACATCTCTTTTCGGTGGAGGGTTCTTGGGGCATTGTGCAATCCTATGTCCGAAATCTCCACAATGAAAACACGCTCCCGTATTCCAACGACATTCCTTATCTAGGTGGTTTCTACCACACCTCAAACACTTCAGTTTGTTCTCTTGATTCCATTGGTTTCTTCTAAACTTAGTGGTTTGCGTATTCAACTTCTTTATAGGTCCTCCATGGCTAGACTCTTCCCCAGATGGTTCGTCCCTCTTATTCTTCTTCCCTTTCTCCATTTCTGCTAAGCCCTTCTCGATTACTAACGCCTTATTGAGCACCGCATCATATGCGGGTAGCTCAAAAGACGCCACACCATGTCTTATGTTACCGTCTCATCTGCCACCAAGGTCGGTGCATACATGGCAAGCTTCGCGAATTTGGCTTCATATTGAGCAACTGTCTTGCTCCCTTGTTCGAGCCTAATAAATTCTCTCTCCTTCTGTGCCCGAATTGTTCTAGGAAAGTATTTATTGGTAAATGCCTCCTTGAACAAGGCCCATGAGTAGGGTTCAGGATTCCCTTCATGCTTTCTTTTCTCCATAAGCCACCAATCATACGCCCCACCCTGAAGCCGGTAAACTGCCAACGTCACCTTATTAACCTCACTACTCCATAGCAAATCAAACGCCTTCTCCATTTCTTGAATCCACTTCTCAACTATGAAAGGGTCCGTAGCCCCTTCAAAGATTGGCAGATTCAATCGCTTGAATTCCGCTACTATGCCACGTTTCCCAGGTTGTTGGTTATGCACTAGCTGAGCTAAAGTAGTAGCCAGCTGAGTCAGACCATTAGCGCCAAAATTGGTGTTAGTAGGGTTACTTCTTCTAGGCGGCATTTTCTATATAAAAAGAAATTCTCACTCAACAACACTATACAAAACTAATAACGAATAAAATAAAATACCCTATTAGCCTCAAGTACCAAACGTCAAACAAAACATAGATTTCTTACCTTATTCTCTATTTAATTTTAAAATAATTAAATTTAGTAAATACACTTACCCACATCTAACTCGCAAAATCATTCTCCATAAAAATATGTAGGTTTTTCAACCTAACACATTGCGAGGGGCCACTACTTTGATACCACCTCAGTAACACCCCGAACCCGATAAAGGCCCAAAGTGATACACGCCGCAAGCCCATAGGCCCGCAGGGCAACAATATCAATAACGCGCAGCCCAAACAAAACAACTTAACATTAATCTTAACTTAAAACCCAACAATAAATATATTTTAAATCAATCCAAAAGAAATACTAATAAATACCACATTCAAACAATGGAGACGCAGCTCCTCGAAACTAAGAGTTTTATCAAAATCCATCAACAATAGAATAACATCTAAAAGTAAACTCCAGCTATTCCAAGCGTATCAAATAAGTGCTCAGCTTTCAACGATGGGACCTGTAAAAATCTGTATGGGGGTAAGCGATGAAGCCCAACAAGTAGCAATCCTCTCTATCAAGCCGAATGAAGTATAATTTGCAAAATACTTTTTCGAAATAACTTTTTGTTCAATAACAATAGTACAAAAGCTTTCAAAACTAAAACAATTCAAAAATAATTTCAATGTATATCATATCTTTTTTAATCCACAACCTTAGCGACTAAGATTACAATAGCCCTGTAACACGACCCAAAAGTTCGATAACGTTATGATACGCACCCTACTAAGGTATCTATAAAAATGCACGCTCCCCGAAGGATATCTAAAAGGTATGCGCCTTAGTAGGTCCTACATTAGCTCTGAAACTAAACGTAATCAATAACGGGTTCTATACATAGTCAGACTGAGGATTTCAAAATATTTTCTCAATATTATCGATAATATAAACGATACTTTTTCACAGTTCAAAATCATATAATCTCATTCACAGTTCGAAAATAAATACTTAGTTCAAATTTTGAATAAACAAACATAGTATTTTTAATTTAAATGGAAGCCTTAAATAAAACATAACAAAATTTGAAACTGTACATTTAGGCATCCGAATAATTTTTTAGGCATACATAAAAGTAACGATAATCTTAAAAATACTAAATAGTTCGGAAAGCCACTTACCTCGATATTGCAAATACGAAAATATTAGCCGAACAATTCCTAAATATAAATTTAAAATAAATAAAATAATTAGGATAAAATATCCTACCTCAAACGTATTCTTATCTCAAGTCTTACGCACACCCATGCTTAATTTTAATTCAATAAGTAATTAAATTATTACACCATTTTTGAGATTATAATCATTTTTAATTAATTAATCTTTTTATTTTAAATAAAAAAACTATATATCTATATATGTGCTAAAATAGTACTAATAATATAAAGAAAATAACTGGCCACAGATTTAAAATCACTTTGTACAAAAAAACAATTTACTTCATATAAATAACACTTTCAATATCTAAACATAACTGAACACATTAAAATATATAGTTTATAACTTTAGATAAACAACATGTGCCATGACTAGTACACCGAGTATACTGACTTTGTTAAATCATGTTTGCACACATATATAGTTTACATTAGTTTATACCAATATATTTGCATCACTTTACAAATAATATTATTATACATCATTAAATATGGTCTACATCACATCATAAATACAATTATTTATACTACACAAACTATCATATACAAACAGTATGAAACACACATATAAATATACATACGAATTAATATAGAGTGGCCATTAACCAATTTTAATAGGCTGGAAATATATATACATGAAAATACATACATAACACCCTTTTTATAATATTTTGTTATTATAATTATTGTTTTAAAAAAATCTAAATATAATATTATTTCATAATTGAAAAAAAAGAAGGGTTTAGGTTTACCTTTTTGAATTTTCTTCTTTTCTTCTTCACAACTCTGCAGTACTCCAAAGCCAAATAAATTTTTACGTTCTTCTCTCTCTAGTTGTTTAAATATATGTAATTCCTTTGCAAAATAGGTTACTAGGTAAAAGAGTCCTTTTTAAAATTAGAAATTTGTTAAACTTGAATGACCTTTCTTATCATTATAGGTTTTAGATATGTATAAATAATTATTAGTTACACTTCTATTATCTAATTATATTATTTTATTATCTTTTATCTTCTTTTTTTAAACTGGGTATTACACTTTATTTTTCTTATATATTTAATTTTTAAAAATAAGACTTTTTTTGTAGGGTGGATGAATATACAATAATATTTAAAGTATTAATATAAATTATTTTTTGTCACGTATCGCATTTGTGATGCCCCCAAAATTAGGTATACATCACCCATCTTGAGTCGTCAGATACATGGTATAAAATTCAAATACAACTTAATAATACAATTGTCGTGTACAATACGACAAAATATAAACTGTGAGTTTGAATACAAATATTGTCTACTAGAGAGTATACAAACTCAAAAGGAGTCCTCAATACAATTATTATCACACTATTTTACAGAATAGTGAGGACTACTAATGCACCATCTAGGACCATCACTATGTTCCCCGACTCGTCCCAGCTATATTCTCATTTTCTGAAGAGAACAGTGAAAGAAAGGGTGAACTCAACTAGCCTAGTAAGAAATATTATGACTAAGATAATGCAGAATAAATTATCATTAGCCTTAAACAGTGTTAAACTGATACAATATAACAAACATCAAGTTTAACTGCAGCGGAACAAGCAATCCATTAAAAGAGTCAAGTAGAGAATAAAATCTACTATCTTTTATGATTTAAAAGATTTTTCATCACTTTTATCGCTGAGACTCAGCTTAATAAATAATCTACATCATCGAATCACCCTTGCACTACGGCCAAGGATATTCTTTAGTATCACGACCATAATTATTCCATGCACTACGGGCCAAGAATATTTGTGTATTCATTAATGGTCATGATCATGCCAACAACTGTCCATCAATGCACCACGGGCCAATGAGGACTTTTACCACATCATTTGTAACATTACGGTCATGATTACACCGAATAATCTCTAGTCATAATCATACCAAGTCCATCTATGCACTACAGGCCATAGATGACTTTCAAAAAATATAAATTTGCGGATGATGACAATGATATAAGAATTCAATAAAAACAAGTTCAAGAATTAATTTGTCTAAGAACCAATAACGTCCAAATTGTCAACATGATACTGATTTGTAGAGTAAAATTCAAGAATGCTCAGGAGAATATTTCCATAAAAAGATACTGGATGAAGCGCAATTATCAAGGATATTCCACTAAGTATAATAAAGAATGGAATAACAAAAGAAATCACCATGCATGCAGTACTTCACATAGACAGGTTATTCCAACAGAATACTAAATAACGGAACCAGGTCAGGCGAAATTCGCACCGACATGATGTTCCAACAGAATAATAAAGAATCGAATAACAACAGAAATCACCATTCATGCGGTACTTCGCATAGACAGGTTATTCTAACAGAATACTAATAAGGACGAAATCAGGTCCGGCGTAAAAAGCACAGACATGATATTCCAACAGAATAATAATAATGACGAAACCAGGTCCGGCGTAAAATGCACAGACATTATATTCCAACAGAATAATAAAGACGGAATCAGGTCCGACGTAAAACGCACAGACATGATATTCCAACAGAATAGTAAAGACGGAATAATAGAAGAATGTCACCAAGTATAAGGTAGTCCGCGTATACTGGTTATTCTAGCAGAATAATAAAGAATGGAATAACAGAAGTTCTCTTCATGAATACAAAAGAATAACACCCCTTACGAGTACAACAAATAATATGCCCTACCTTAAGAAGAAGAGTACTGGATATATAAATAGTGAAGTAGCAGAATACTTTCTTCTTTCTCTCTATAATTTATCTCTCTAGAGTTTCAGTGAATTCGTAAGAAAATAATGAATGAAGAGCTTCTATTTATAGAAAAATGGACTGCATAGTAACTAACTCATGAACGGTCCAGATTGATTTACTTTAATCTGACGGTCCATATTTAAAGCAAAATCTTTTAAATAAAATATAATATATTCTATTTATAATCTAATAAAACGAATAACTTTATAAAAGATTTAACTATGCAAACACTATGCATAATAAAATATAATATATTCTAATTATTGTCTAATAAAACAGATAACTTTATAAAAGTATTCTGTTTTATATAAAAAGATTTTACTATATAAAACACTATGCAACACTATGCATAATAGAATATAATATATTCTATCTATAGAATAACTTTATAAAAGTATTCTGTTTTATATAAAAAGATTTTCTATATTATTACATTAATAATACCAACAAAACTGAGTGACTTATCACGTAAGCATCAATAATTAATACCGTGTGCTACTATCCAACCACGCGTATTACTGTACTTTTAACACCGGGTGTTTCAACAGTTAACGGTAAAACTTCCGCCGTTATTTTCATAAAGTATTTTTGTCGTTTTCTCAATCCGACAATAATTCCGTTGTGGAGTCCACCAATGATTGTGCCGTTGTACGAATATTCCTTGTTAAAATGAATATTTCCCCGACCAATCGAATATTATATAACAACTTACGTACTTTGCGAAATTTATAAATATTACCCACAACTATAATATTATATCAATTTCAGTCCATAATATTTAAAAAAATCATCTTTATTCAAAAAGTTGGGGTTTTACAGCATTTGTCAAGCTACTAATAAATATTTAATGGGAACGGTCACAATTCTTTGTTTTTTATTTATTTATTATTATTCATGTGCATCATTTTTGTTTTACTAAGAAAATAACAAAAAAGGTTCCTAACAGAGTAAATACCTCATGAGCAAATGAGAATGCCATGATTGCTTCAACCAGCAATGCTATTGGGCTCAGATAAAGATAAACATTTAAGTCATACTAATGGCAACCACAACACTTATTTTCTCTTGGTTAGGTCATGCAAAGCTTCTCAACAAGTCATGCCTAAAACAAAGAGGAAAGCTACACTGGAGAATGTTTTATATATTCAAGCTTAATAAATTTAAAAAAAATAAACAAAGAGGTCCAATTTAGTGAAGTTTTCATGTCAAATGTTTAATAAGTTTATCTAATGGTTTGCTTTCTGTAAGCTTTCATATCAATATCAAGGAAGCTTTGTATTATGCAAGATTCACCCACTAAGGTTTCTCATAGTTTATACAATGAACAAATTTGTTATCAAGTCCAGAATTTCAGAAATGAGATATTGGAGAAAACCAAATAAAATCTAAATATATTTCGTACTGTTTTTCGCATGAGCATAATAGTCTAGTTCAGTCTTGGACCTGGACCGATCATGAAAAAGACTGATTTAACCAGTCCAGTCTTAAAATTAAAATTTGGTAATCTACTTAAACTTTCATATCAATATCAAGGACGCTTGCTTGGTATTATGCAGCATTCATCCACCAAGGTGTGTCAAGGTTTTACAATGAACAAATTTGTTATCAAGTCCATAATTTGGGGAATGAGATATTGAAGAAAACCAAATAAAATTTGAATATATTTCGTATGTAGTCTACTTCTGTCCTGAACTGGACTGGACTAGATCGATCCTGAAAAAAATTGATTTGACCATTGAAAATTGGTAGTCTAGTTCAATCAAGAATTGGACCGATACTAAATAAGGCTGATTTGACCAATCCAGTCCTAATAAAATTTAAACATCTATTTTTTACTTCCAAAAATATAAAGTTAACATAAAATTCAAATATAACTTAAAAAATACATTACATATACTAATTAGTATTTGCAGTACAATAAAAAAATATTAAAATATAAATAATGAAACAAATCATAAATGTATAAGTTGAATTCTTGAATATTTCATTGATTGAATAATTTGAATAACAAATAAAGAAAATAAATGTGAAGTATGTATTTTCCAAAGAAACTTACAAAAGTAATACAATTGTGTATATCACGGGCTATTGCGACCAAAGCAGGATAATTTCTACCACAAGAAATAATTAATTTTTACTTGAAATTGCCAATATTTAATTTGCTTCCATATCACTTTTCTAATTTTGACATATGAAGCAAGCAGCATACATGTTGATAATCAAGACAGTTCTGTTCAAAGAAGATAATTATGGTGGACTTAATTCGTCCTCGAAATAAAAGTATTATTTTGAGATTATATGTTTTATCATCCATCTGATACATAGAGATGAAAACACACAAAATTACAGTATATACCAGAAAGTATCCAAGGTTTATTTATCACTAACCAATCTGTTTTGACTAAAATGAAGTAAACTTTAACCTCAACCTGACCACTCTTTATTTTTGAAGATTTTTTTTAATAATAGTAATATTGTAATACCTATTAAAAATGTAACAAATAAGGATTAAATACACTTTCGTGATATCAAATACCACCATATTCGTAATTCGCCCCCCAAAAAATTTGAGCTTACAATTTACTACGTAAAGTGTCTAATTGCATACAATATAACACCAAAATTTAGATTCCGGCCAAAAATGGTCGGAATTCCTTAATTGTCGACAAGACACATAGTATTATAAAATCTAGTTTGACTTACAATTTATTATATAAAGTGTAATTGCATACAATGTATCCCCAAATTTAGATTTTGGCCAAAATTGACCGGAATACCTCAATTGTCGGCAAGATAAATAGTATTATACGGTTTGACCGTATTAAAATAAAGTTTGACTTTTAAAAAAATTATTTTAAGAAATTATTTCTATAATAACTAATTTAAAGACTTAATAATGTAAAAAAAAATAAAAAAATCTCATTATTTCTTCCCTAAACCTCTCCATTACCATCACCATCACCATCACCATCACCATCATCAACACTTCAAACACCATTACCTTCATCATCATCAATCAAGCACCATTTTCTTCCCTAAACTTCAATCTTATCTCAAACTTCACAATCACAACACAATAGATATAGTGCAAGAACATGACCTATGTCCAAGTCTGAAAGCATCGGATGCAAGCATGGAAAGAATCAGATCTGTGTCTCAGCTCTTCAGAAGAGGATTAGGAGGAGGAGATCTATGAGAGATTTAAGGTTTCTATCAAATTTTCATTCATCTCTCTTTCTTGTTGCTCAAATTCTTCTTGGTCCCATTTTTATGCCTTTTTTTTAATTTATGTTTTGTAAAAATTGAATGTTAATATTGGTGTTCATCATTTTGGAAAAAAAATTGCCCCTTTTTTTAATTTCTGTTTTGGAAAAAATGAATGTTAATATTGTGGTTCATCATTTTGGAAAGCATAAATCATAAAGAGCAGTAGCACATAAAATCATGAAAAAAATATCCAAATCCGAGAAAAATTATTGCTTTATTACATTTGTATGAATGTTTAATAATTACAAAGAGTCTCAATTCATCTTTAGTCTAATATTTTCAAAGTCAATATTATTTGGGGTGAATTGACTTTAGAATTATTTTAATTTGGAGAGTTAATTATATTTAAAAGTATTTTAATTTGAGACTGATTGTACTTGCAATATTATAATTTGGAGTACATTGTATTTAAAAGTATTTTAATTTTTTAATGAAGTCAACCGTATATGAATATGGTCAACACATATTTTCAAAGTCAATATAAATACTTTGGGGCTTGAATTACGAATTTGATGTTACTTAGTGTAACCGAAGTGTATTTAGTCCTACTAAATATTTAAGACCAGATCAGATTCTTGGACGGGTCGGGTATTCCAACCAATTTTGGCCAAATTCTAAAATTGGGGTCGAAATTGTATCAAATTAGACACTTTATATAGTAAATTGTAAGCTCGAATTATTTATGGACTGAATTATGAATATAATGGGACTTAATATAATGAAAGTGTATTTAGCCCCAATAAATAATAAAATAAGAAAAGCACAACCACCATACCAGTACAAATTTGTGCCCGAAACATTTTTTTAATATGTTGTTCTCTCTTTCTCATATTTGTTGCGTCTTTTTCATTTGTAAGTCAAAAATATAAATATCATATATAAATAACAAATAAAACGCTAGATTACAAAAATAATTAGACAATGTTACGACATGAATTCAATGACAACACATACTTATTACTGAGCTTACAACACAATCTACCTTGAGGCAGACTTTGATAACACCCCTGTTAGGAACTTGTGACTCATAATAAAAAAGTCACTAGAAAAGGGCTACTGCGAAGCGTAGCGGAGCGAAGCGACGCACTAGCCTTTCAGGGTTGCACCAAAGGTCTCGGGGGATGCGGGTATGGTACTGCCTTGGTAGCGCGGGGCGCGCTGGAGCTAGCAGGAAGACAGCGCGGGGCGCGCTGCCTCGGCATGAGGCGTCTGGGCTAGTAGCGCGGGGCGCGCTGCGGAAGCCCTTGGAGCAGCGCGGGCCGCGCTACGTCGGCGTCACAGACTTTGTGGGTTGTTAATTGGATTGGGTATTATGGGTAATTGACCATAATATGAAGTAGGGTTAGAATAAGATTAGTAGGTATATATACTATCTATTGTAAGCCCTATGTAACCGAGGAATCATCAATAAATAATAAGCCGCCGCCTGTGGAGTACCCAAATTGGGGAACCACATAAATCTCTTGTGTTCTTCTTAATTCTCTTCGTTTGTGTGCGTGTGTGTGATCCTATTATTCTAACAAATTTGTATCAGAGCATAGGTATAACACGTGGTAACGATGTCATCAAATTCATCGGTAAAAAAGTTTAATGTGATGAAGTTTAATGGGACTGGGAATTTTGGGCTATGGCAATAGAGGGTAAAGGATCTGTTGGTGCAACAGGGATTGGTAAAGGCGTTAAAGAAGAAACCGGATTCTATGACGACTGATGACTGGGATGAACTCCAAGCGAAGGCGGTAAGTATAATTCGTTTGTGTCTAGCAGACGAGGTTATGTATCACGTGATCGGTGATGAATCGCCATCGGGTGTATGGAGTAAATTGGAATCTAGCTGGTATATGTCAAAGTCGTTGACGAATAAATTGTTTCTGAAGCAAAAACTGTTTGGGCTAAAGATGATTGAAGGTTCAGAGCTTATTCAACATATTCACACGTTCAATCAAACAATAAGCTGACTTGCTAAGGATTGAAGTGAAATTCATGGAAGAAGACCAGGCAGTTGATGTTATTGTGTTCTCTACCGGGTTCCATGGAGAATCTTGTGACGACCTTCTTATGGGGAAAATAAACTCTGAAATTAGAAGAAGTCACTTCTGTTCTACTAATGTTTAACCAGCGAAAACAACAATCTGAGGGTATTTCGGGTGAAGGGTTGATGGTAAAAGGTGGAGAGCAATGTGGCAGAAAATCGGATAGAGGGAAACCAGGAACGCTGTGGAAATCTAAGTCGAGGGGCAAGACTTCTAGGCCAGAGGAGGGTAAGTGTTTTAGATGTCGCGAGACAAGGCACTTCAAAAGGGATTGTCCATATAAGAATAAGGGTGAAAGAACAGGGAAACAAACTAAATCTACAAAATCGGTAAACGTCGTGGAAGAATCATCGGATGATGGGGATATGTTGTCAGTGTCAACAAACACGGATGTAACAGACTCATGGATTTTGGATTCAGCATGTTCGTTTCACATGTCACCTAACAGGGAGTGGTTTGACACCTACAAGTCGGTGAACTGTGGGACAGTTCTAATGGGTAACGATGCTTCGTGCAACGTCATTGGGATAGGTACAGTGAAGATAAGGATGTTCTATGGTGTTGTAAGGACTCTGGCTGAGGTGAGGCATATTCCAGGTTCAAGGAAGAATTTGATTTCATTGGGAACTCTAGACTTTAATGGTTGTGAGTTTAAAACTGGTGGTGGAGCCATGAGAGTGACAAAGGGTGCCCTGGTAATAATGAAAGGTTCTAAGGTTAACGGGAATATCTATCGGATGATAGGGAGTACAGTTGTAGGTGGATCTGCTGCCACTACAGCGGAAGATATTGATGATACTACACTAAGGCATATGCGGTTAGGGCATAAGGGAGAACGTGGGATGCTGGAATTACATAGGAGAAATCTGTTGAAATGAATAAAGTCGTGCAAGTTAGACTTCTGCAAATTCTGTGTCTTGGGAAAATAGTGTAAGGTAAAGTTTAAGAGTGCAATGAAAAAAACGAATGGGAAACTTGACTATGTGCATTATGACGTATGGGGGCCAATGAGAGTAGCTTCGAAAGCGGGATCGCTGTATTTCTTAACTTTCATCGATGACTTTTCGAGAAAGATTTGGGTGTACTTCATGCGACACAAGTCTGAAGTCTTCAATAAGTTCAGGGTGTGGAAAGCTGAAGTGGAAAATCAAACAGGGAAAAGAATTAAGTGCCTCAGGTCAGATAATGGGACAGAGTACAAGTACGAGCCATTTGTGAAGTTTTGTGAAGAGCACGGGATACAACGTCACTGGACTGTCAGGAAAACTCCACAGCAAAACGAAGTGGCAGAGAGAATGAACAGAACTATTGCAGAGCGGGCACGGTGCATGAGACTAAATGCAGGGATTTCGAAGGATTTCTGGGCAGAGGCAGTTAGTATGGCGGTTTATTTGATAAACAGGTCGCCAAGTACCGCTCTAGGTAATAAAGTAACACAAGAGGTGTGGACAGGTAAGGAGATAGAGTACTCGGGTATGAGGATCTTTGGATGTCCAGCCTACGTACACGTTCCGGGTGATGAGAGATCAAAGCTTGATGCCAAGTCTAAACAGTGTATCTTTCTTGGGTATAAGAAAGGTGTAAAGGGGTACAAGCTCTGGGATCCGAATTAAAAAAAGGTAGTAATCAGTAGAGATGTGGTTTGTGATGAGGCTTCCATGGTTAAGACACAACAGGAAGGTCAGAAAACCGAGGCTGGTGGTGTAACCGGCAATCTGCAGCAGGAAGTTCAAATTGAACTGAAAAGTAATGACACTGGAAATTTACCACCAGTGGAACAGGAAAATTAGGAGCAGCAGGACGAAAGCATTGCCTCTAGGAGACCCAAACGCACTATCAAATCACTAGGAGAGGTACAGGTTTGAGGATATGGTTGCATACGCTCTATCTACTACTAGTGGGGACCTATCCACGTTTCAGGAAGCTATTGCTAGTTCTGAAAGGGACAGATGGATGAAGGCCATGGTAGGAGGAGATGGAGTCGTTGAAGAAAAACAAAACTTGGGAATTGTCAAATTACCTAAGGGAAAGAAACCAGTGGGGTGCAGTGGGTGTACAAGAAAAAGGATGCTAGTATCAGAAAAGGAAAAGGAACGATTTAAAGCTCGATTGGTAGCAAAGGGATACTCGCAGAGGAAGGGAATTGACTATGATGAGGTGTTTTCTCCAGTGGTGAGACACACCTCAATCAGGATTATTTTGGCATTGGTGGCTAGCTATGATCTGGAATTAGAGCAGTTGGATGTGAAGACAGCCTTCCTTCATGGTGATTTGGAGGAAGTGATATTCATGGAGCAGCCTGAGGGATTCAAGCAGCCGGAGACTGAGCACATGGTATGCAGGTTGAAGAAGTCACTGTATGGGCAGAAACAGTCTCCAAGACAATGGTACAAGAAGTTCAATTCCTTCATGATTCGGATTGGGTTCACTCGATGTGAGTATGATTGTTGTGTCTACGTGAAAAATCTTGAGGATGGTTCATATATTTTTCTGTTACTGTATGCGGATGACATGCTTATTGCTGCAAAGAGCATAATTGAGGTAAACAGGTTGAAGAACTTGTTGGGAAATGAGTTTGACATGAAGGACTTGGGTGCTGCTAGGAAAATACTTGGGATGGAGATTCGCAGGGATAGAACAGCTGATAAGCTGTGGTTGACACAGAAGAACTATGTGGAGAAAGTGTTGGAGAGGTTTAATATGGCTAATGCTAAACATGTTAGCACTTCATTAGCGAGTCATTTCAGGCTATCTACTAGCACAGTGTTCGAAATCGACGGAAGAAATTCAGGATATGTCAAACGTGCCCTATGCAAGTGCAATTGGTTGTTTGATGTATGCGAATGGTGTGTACGAGACCCGATTTGGCACATGCAGTCAGCACAGTGAGCAAATACATGGCCAATCCAGGTAGGGAGCACTGGAAAGCTGTTAAGTGGGTGTTCAGATATCTGAGAGGAACGACAACTCATGGGATTATGTTTCCGAAGCAACAGACTCAGGTTTCAGTTATAGGGTATGTGGATGCGGATTATGCTGGAAGGTTGGATGATTTGAGATCTACAATAGGGTATGTGTTTACTTTGGCAGGTGGACTGATTTGTTGGAGATCCATGGTACAATCTCTAGTAGCTCTATATACTACTGAATCTGAGTACATGGAATTAGTCTGAGGCTGGCAAGGAAGCATTGTGGTTGAAGGTTTTTGTGAATGAGCTGGGCATGGATCAAGGTGGAGTACAGCTGTATTGTGATAGTTAGAGTGCCATTTACTTGGCAAAGCATCAAGTGTGTCATGCAAGGACCAAGCATATTAGCGTAAGGTATCACAAGGTGAGGGAGCTAATAGCTACTAGGGATGTGATATTAGAAAAGGTGCATACTTCTAAAAATGCAGCTGACATGTTGACAAAGACTGTGACCGCGAACAAGTTCAAACATTGCTTGGACTTGATCAATATCTTCAAATGTTAGTTTGGAGGATTACCCCGAGACTGGATAGGACAAATGACGTATCTTCTGAAGGGACGAGGTTATTCATCAATGTGGAGATTTGTTGGGAACTTATGACTCATAATAAAGAAGCCACTGGAAAAGGGCTAGTGCGGAGCGGAGCGAAGCGACGCACTAGCCTTTCAGGGTTGTACCAAAGGTCTCGGGGGCGTGAGGGGGGGCGAAGCCCCCGCGGTATGGTACTGCCTTGGTATCGCGGGGCGCGCTGGAGCTAACAAGAAGACAGCGCGGGGCGCGCTGCCTCGGCAGGAGGCGTCTGGGCTAGTAGCGCGGGGCGCGCTGCGGAAGCCCTTGGAGTAGCGCGGTCCGCGCTGCGTCGGTGTCACAGACTTAGTGGGCTGTTAATTGAATTGGGTATTATGGGTAATTGACCATAATATGAAGTAGGGTTGGAATAGGATTAGTAGGTATATATACTATCTATTATAAAGTCCTATGTAACCAAGGAATCATCAATAAACAATAAGTCGGTGGCCTGTGGAGTACCCAAATTGGGGAACCACGTAAATCTCTTGTGTTCTTCTTAATTCTCTATCGTTTGTGTGTGCGTGTGTAATCCTATTATTCTAACAACCCCCTTCTTCCTAAGTTTCTCCATATTCGTGCTTTATCATCAGAGTCGGACTTGGGTCAGGGCTACAGTCCGGGACTCACAGTTAGGACTGAGTAAAAAACGGATAAAATCGAATAACCGAATATAACTGAATTTTTTTAACCAAATTATTTTGATTATTTTCTTAAATTTGGTTCTAACCAATTAATAATTCGGTTTTCGAGTTTGGATACGGTTATTAAAATTGTGGTATTCGGTTACCCGAATAACCGAATAGATTTTTTATATTTCCTATATTACCCTCTGTTTATAAAAAGATGGATTTAATATAAATATAAAATAATTAATTTACCATCTGTTTCTTTATCTAATGTATTCCCATATTCACGTAGATCAATTTAAAACTTTCAATACACCAAATCTCCAAGGATTAACTCTCTTAACTATAATTTGCTCCCATCGGCAAGGTCCAAAAGAAAGAACAACCACAACAACGCAGAAGGGGATATTCCAAAATAACACATGGATACTAGTTTTTTTTTAAAAATAAATGTGGATAACAAAGTAAGTAGGAACTACTAGTAACAGTTATCAAATCCAACATCATCCTAGAAACAACATTTCATAGTCACTAAGCAAGTTACACAATCAAACACAGATATAACCCTAAGTCACAAAAACTATCCAGACGATTTTTATCTTTATTTATCCTAATATGTACTATCAAATCCATCCTTATATATAGTATATAGCAAGCTTCATCTTCATGTATGCCTCTTCAACAATAAACATAATGGTGTGTTGTTAAATGCTTTTGTTTTGGTAAAGAATAGAATGATAATTACTTTGTCCTTATATTAAATCCATATGTTAATATGTTGCATGTTGTTGTCTGACTCTGTTGCTTGATTAATTAGACTTTGATAAAATAGAACTTAATTTCGATTATTAATCGAAATAACCGAATTGTAGATTCGATTTTCAGTAATTCGGTTAGTTGAGATTAATAAATTTTCGGTTATAACCGAATAAGCTTTTCGGTTCAGTTATAACTGAATTGTTCACCTCTACCCACTGTTGAGGGGCCCAAAATTTTTTATAAGCTTATGTATATATGTGTATAAAAAAATAAAAATAAAACAAAAGAAGCTGTCGGCTGTACCTGTTAATTAAAAAGGGATGCCAATCAATCTAATCAGTCTTTATATACTCAATCTCAAGAAGAAACGTACCGAGTAAGGAAGTTCCATATTAATTATAAAATATAATATAAAACAAATCAATAAATATGGGGAATCAAAACACTCTTAGCCACAAAAAGTAGGAAAAATCCTTCAACCCTCTCAGTTCATAACTTAACAAGAAGACATTTTAAATGATGTTTTGTGGTTCAGATTTCATTGCTATTTTTATTTTGTAGGTACATGTGATGATTCTTTGCTTCGATTAATTGTGGAGGATGAAAAAGAATTGATCAAATTAAGAAATGGTTATGGAGATTCGGGAGGAAGCATGTAGACTGAAATATGTAATTTTCATTTTTAATGCAATGCTTACAATTCGGGGTACTCTTTTTCCTTCGTTTGGGGTTTTGTCCCATTGGGTTTTCCCCAAACAAGTTTTTGATGAGGCTCCAAAGTGTTCTTCTTTATCTTTTGTAAATTCTTATAATTTTAATAAAATTAATTAGTTGATAATTTATTTATTTATTTGTTTAATTTGTATAAAGGGGCACACTTGAGAAAATTTTCCCTAAGCCTTAGAAAACTCAGGACCGACTCTGATTATCATGTTATATATGTGAAAGAATAAACATTCGATTCACTTAGCAAAGTTATCTAGCCACAATGTGTACCCATAAAAAAAAGTATTTAAAATATATTGTAATTTTACAAATTTAGTAATTATTTGTGAATTTTTACAATTGTTTAAAATGAGGCTATCATGATATTTTTACAACAAAAAAAAATAAAAATTTAAAGATGACTGGATGAATGATTGTTTAGTAATTTGCATTATTGAACATGATATTTTTGTAACTATCAAAAATGAGGATATCATGCAACAATTTCAAGTTATGGAGTCTTGAAAAATGTTATTGTAAACAATATACGAGTATTATTTAATTTTGTGATTTATTGTATTATATTTTTATTAAAAAAATCTTCAAATTTGACCCCACTAAACCAAGGTATTGGATCCGCCCCCGCCAACGGCGAAGGCTCCACTGAAAAAGAAGAATATATATCCATTTTATATTTTTCAAATCTATGTATAATATGATAACGGTTACATTATGTTAATTTAATGTCTTAAATATTTTTTATTATAATTAGTGTATGCTTTTATAGTGCCATAATTATTAATATTAGGACACTAAATGCGTAATGAGTTATTGTATTACATGTATTTTGTAATTATTATATGATTTAACGTATGGATAAATTTAGAAGTTTTATTTTTATTGTAATTAATTTATGTTATTATAGTGCAATAATTGAATTAATATTAGGATACTAAATGTGTGATTATTGTATTCAACTTGGATTTATATTAACATGTATATATTGATTCTCAATAGAAGGAATTTATTGAGGCATATAATTCGCCCGAAGGAATTTATTGCGACTTTAAAATGACTACCAAACTGACGATTACCTTCAAATTGCTTGGTTAATTTAGAGAATTGATATTTCCACAAGAGTTCATTTATATTAATGTGAATCCTGTTTACTTGTTTTGTCACGTGCCTCACACCATACTTACGATTTGGTAGTGCAGCTTTCAGTAGGTTTACCTATAGAGATGGTTAATACACCTCTATCTTTAACACGCCACATCTATTATTATATATAGACACAATATGGGGACAATCTTTGGTTTGGTAGTCCTTTTAGGGTTGCAATAAATTTCTTCTGCGGGATGTCATAGGCCATTCAAACCCGGAGAACCGGCAGTTGAACCACTTGACCCAACGAATTGGTGACTGATTCGCGAGTTAGACCGATTTCCTACCTACTTTAGAAAAAAAAATAATAGGGCTTCAACCCTTCAATCTTCAGGTCTGCTCTTTGTAAATAATATAGAGATTGGAAGCAACCAAAAGAAAACATAGATGACCAAAGAAAAACTGTGAGACCCCGAATTTTATGAAATAAAAGTATTCAAATTTTTTTTCTATTTTGGTAAATAGCACGGTATTGATTATTGATGTAAGTGTGATAAGTCACTCAGTTTTGTTTTATTGGTATTATTAATGTAATAAAACAGAAAAGCTTTTTATATAAAACAGAATATTTTTATAAAGTTATTCTATAAATAGAATATATTATATTCTATTGTGCATAGTGTTTTGCATAGTAAAATCTTTTTAAATAAAACAGAATACTTTTATAAAGTTATCTGTTTTATTAGACAATAATTAGAAATATTATATTTTATTATGCATAGTGCCTGCATAGTGTTTGCATAGTAAAATCTTTTATAAAGTTATTCGTTTTATTAGATTATAAATAGAATATATTATATTTTATTTAAAAGATTTTTCTTTAAATATGGACCGTCAGATTAAAGTAAATCAATCTTGACCGTTCATGAGTTAGTTACTATGCAGTCCACTTTTCTATAAATAGAAGCTCATTCCTTCATTATTTCTTACGAATTCACTGAAACTCTAGAGAGAAAAACTATAGAGAGAGTTCTTCTCTATAATCGTGAGCGTATTTCTTTAGAGTTTAAGAAAGCTTTGAGTGTAGTGCAAGTTTTCTTCAAGTATATTCTCGCTCTACCAGTCGGAATACTTTTCTTTTTAAGGTAGGGGATATAATTGTCGTACTCGTAAAGATATTATTATTATTTATTATTCTGTTAGAATAACCTGTATACGCGGACTACCTTATACTTGGTGAAAGTCTTCTGTTATTCCATTCTTTATTATTATGTTGGAATAACCTGTTTATGCGAAGTACCGTATACATGGTGAAATTCTTCTAATATTCCGTTCTTTATTATCTTGTCGGAATATCATGTCTGTGCGTTTATGCCGGACCTGGTTCCATTATTTATTATTCTGTCAGAATATCCTGTCTGTGCGTTTACGCCAGACCTAGTTCCATTATATATTATTCTGTCGGAATATCCTATCTGTGCGTTTACGCCAGACCTGGTTCTATTATTTATTATTCTGTTGGGAATAACCTGTCGGTGCAGTCTATCGCACGCATGGTGAATCCTTCTATTATTCCATTCTTTATTATTCTGTTGAAATAACATGTCTATGTGGATTACCACATGCATGGTGAATGATCCTTCGTATTCATACGAATAGTATTTTCATTAAAAAGGGGTTTCTGCCAGGGGCAGATTCATAATTTCTCTGACCCTAAAAAATTCTAGAAAAATTTGAAATGATAATTTAATGAGTTTTCTAAATTGTGTCCAAAATGACGATTTTTGGATGTATAGATTAAGAGTTATGGATTTTATGGGAAAAGACTATTTTAAAAATAAACTCTTATAACTCCTTGTGGTTAACTCCAAAATTGCTGAAATTTTTATTGGGAGTACATGTATATAACAGGAGTAAACCCTATAAATTTCGGAATTTTTGGACAAAATTACAATTTATGATAAATGTCTAAATATTCGACAGCTTTAGCCATATGAAAAATATTAAATAAATTTTAAAAATTCTGAGAAAAATATATGTTAAAGATGGGACTATATTCTGCTAAATCCCAAAAAAAAAATATTTTTGGGACTAATTTGGTATTTTTCATAAAAATAAATTAGTTATGAGTAAATGAATTAAATATGTTATGTGAAGTAATAAAATTGGAAAATAGAATTTTATGGCTTGAGAATCCTATATAGGGTATATGCAGATTTTGATGAGGGATTTGATCATTGATTATGAAATCTTATAAGTATGGCATTTTTGAATGATTAAATGCATTATTTGATAAAATGTAAACAATTGAAATAAATTATTTATAAGTTTAAGAAATGATTAAAATATTGTTATAATATTAATGATATTAGATTATGAGATTATTAAGTGATTGATAACATTTGGTTATTATTGAACGATGGATAAATTGTATTATAAATGTTTAATATTTATCCTTTATCTCATTTGATTGATTCTTATATCATTGTCATCATCCTCATGCTTATATTGTGTTGAAAGTCATCTGTGGCCTATAGTGCATAGATGGACTTGATATGATTATGACCAGGGATTATTCGGTATAATCATGATCGTAATGTTACAAATGATGTGAAAAAAGTCCTCATTGGCCTGTAGTGCATTGATGGACAGTTTTTGGTATGATTATAGCTATGGATTCTCTTCGGCCAAGGGTGCAAAGATGAATTGTTTTATGGCATGATCAGGATCGTTGATGAAAACATGATTATCTTTGGCCCGTAGTGCATGGATAATTCGTGGTCGTGATACTAAAGAATATCATTGGCCTGTAGTGCATGGATGATTCGATGATGTGGATTAATTATTGAGCTGAGTCTCAACGATGAAATATTAATTCATGGATGTGATAATAATGAATATCTTTGGCCTTAGTGCATGGATAATTCAGTGATATGGATTAATTATCGAGCTGAGTCTCAGCGATGAAATATAAATTCATGGATGTGATATTAACGAATATCCTTGGCCGTAGTTCATGGGTGATTCGATGATGTAGATTATTTATTAAGCTGAGTCTCAACGATAAAATATTTATTATACACTGTTAATGCGTAGAAGATAGTAGATATCATGTTCTACTTACTCTTCTAATATACAGTTGTATGTCTTTGACATGTAGTGCAAAGATAAATTGTTAATGAATATCTTTGGCCGTGGTGCAAAGATGAATTTATTAGTATGATTATAAGCAGGAATTCTGATTCGGTATAACCATGATTTTTGATGTTTCAGGTGAAGATAGGTGATGAGAATTATCTTCGTCTTAGTTGCAAAGAGGAATTTAGAACCACAATTATAATTATGAGTTATTCATATGATTGTGGACAGGAACTGTTTATTTATTTTACATGAATAAAATATTATTGGTGGACTTTTAACATAGAGAAGATAATAGACCTTATGGTCTATTTGACTCTTCTAATGGATTGCTCGTTCTGCTGCAACTATGGTTGAAAAGTTTTATCATCTACCATATGTTCTAAATCTCTAATTTATTATTAATGAAAGGTATTGATAATTTAATTATCTTTAGTCATGATATTCCTTACTGGGCTAGTTGTGCTCACCCTTTCTGCTTCACAATTCCTTTCAGGTAATAAGAGTATTGTTGTAAGAGTGTTACTGGGTCGAGTGGGGATAACAGAGAAATAGAAAAGTGGTCTCTAGCTGTGGAGGTTCTCCTTAAACAGTATAGAAAAGTGTGTTGTATTCTATACAACATTTAGTAGTTATATTTAGTGAATCAAATAGGGTGAGGTGAACCTAACTTTGGAAGGGTGTTTTTCCACTATCATACAAGATGACTAATGACATACAACTTCGTGTTATCATAAGACAGGGTTGTGCGCATCCACTTGCTGAGTATATCTACGGGCACTACCTATATGATCTTGGAGTTGATTTAAAATATAATATTCACTTGGAGACAATGGAGATAGTTATATGTCAAGAGAAGACTCACCATTGGAAAGAAGATGATAGTAATCTTCTCGTTTTTCTTTGGGGTCTATTGGGTCAACCAAGGATAATTCTGTGGCCATATGATATCTATTATAACCTAGACGCGTGACCTCCCATGTACGAAGGTTTCCTTGAGCACTTCCCAAAGATTTTAATTTCTAAAACAGTTTTTGACTATACTTTTATGTAAAGTATCATTGTAAGGTTGTGGTCGAGGTACCATGAGAGTTACATACATTTGTATTAAAACTCATAGTTAACTATGGTTGTATTCTATACGACAGCTCAACAGTTGTATAAATAAAGTTGTATTTGAATTTTGTAGCATGTATCTGGCGACTCATAATGGGTGATGTATACCTAATTTTGGGGGAGTCACAAAAACAGAGATATGCAAAAACTGAACTATATTACTCAATAACGAACTGAACTAAACTAAGGATTACAAAGGTTATAAATACTAAAAGTTTTCCTGAAAAGTCTCAACCAACACTGCCTGTGAGATTATTTGCCTAAATAAAAGGAAGACAATCAGTATTCCTAAATAAATGAAATACTTAAAACAAACTAGACTTATTCAACAAAGACTAATTCAGTATGCATCAAAGACTAATTCAACAACTTGATAGCTGTAAGTTTCACTAATTTGCAACACTCCCCCTTAGTGCAAACATACTGTCAACAATACCAAGAGCACCTCGAAATACTTCAAACTTTGCTTTTCCAAGCGCTTTGGTAAATATATCAGCAATTTGATCATCAGTTCGAATTTTCTGCAACTGAATATCCTAAGTCAAAATCATCTCTCGAACAAAATGATAACATGTTTCAATGTGTTTTGTACGAGCATGGAACACTGGATTTCCAGCAATCATGATTGCACTTTCACTGTCACAATGAATAGGAATTGGGTGGTCCAAGGCAGAAAGCATTTCTTGAATAAGTCTCTTAAGCCAAATACACTCTTGAGTGGCCATAGAAGCTGAAACATAGTCAGCTTCACAACTGCAAAAAGCAACAGTAGATTGCTTCTTGCTGCACCACAAAATTGCTGCTGATCCCATATTAAAACAATACCCTGTTGTGAAGCGCCTATCATTTAAGTCGCCAGCCCAATCTGCATCTACAAAACCAGTCAACAAGAATGGTGTATGCTGCTGATAAAATAACCCAAAATTCAGAGTGCCTTTTATGTAGCGAAGAATCCTTTTGGCTTCAATTAAGTGACTTTCACATGATTTGTCCATAAATTGAGAAATGACTCCCACAGAGAATGAAATTTCAGGTCTTGTGATAGTTAAATAGAATAAACTGCCAACAATCTGTTGAAAAAGTGTTGCATCTTCCAAAAACCTTCTTTCATTTTTGACTAACTTCAAGCAAGGGTCCATAGGAGTAGCCATTATCTTTGACTCCCTCATTTAAAAACGATCTAGCAACCTTGTTGCATATCTGGTTTGAGAGACAAAATATCCATCTGACTTGTTAACCTCCAGTCCAAGAAAATAGCTAACTTCACCTAAACTCTTCATTTCAAAACAAAGAGACAAAGCATCTTGAAGACTAGTTATTTCAGCGTCGTCATCACTCGTGATAATCATGTCATCCACATAGAGAAGGAGCATTGTGCATACTAATGATGTTTTCTTAACAAATAAACTTGAATCTGCATTAGAAGACTTGAAACCACAAAAATCAAGGTATTGAGCAATTTTACCATACCAAGCACGTGGTGCTTGCTTAAGGCCATATAAGGCCTTCTTGAGTCGACACGTGGTCCATGTGGCTGCTCTATAAAGATATCACGATCTAACTCCCCATAAAGAAATGCATTCTTTACGTCTAACTGCCACAATTTCCAACCTTTGTAAGCAGTTAATGAAATAATTGTTCGAATTGTTACCATTTTAGCAACATGACTAAAAGTCTCCTCGTAATCGAGACCATATTGCTGCGAAAACCCACGAGTAACAAGACGACCCTTATACCTGTCAATAGTTCCATCAGCTCTCTTATTCAATTTGTAAACCCATTTGCAAGTAACTGGTGCAACACTCTTTGGTTTTGGAATAAGCTCCCATGTACAGTTCTTGTTTAATGATGATATTTCCTCCTGGATCGCTTCTTTCCATTCAGAAATACCCTTTGCTTCATTGTAAGACATAGGCTCATCTTCACATGACCCTCCTGTGAAGAAATAGGACACAACAGAGCAGCCATAATCAGCTAAATAATCAGGTTGCCTTCTTTGTCTAGAGGTCCTCTGAAGCACCGTCCCCGTAGTTTCCTTGTGACGACCCCAAAATAGGTATACATCACACATTTTGAGTCGCCAAATACATGGTACAGAAACAACTACAACTACATTAATACAATTGTCGTACAAAATACGACAACACATAAACTGTGAGTTTAAATACAAATATTGTCTTCTAGACAATATCCACACCCAAATAAGTCCTCATTACAATTATTGATACACTATTTTACAAAATAGTGAGGACTACTAAAACAACTGTCTTGAACCATTACTCCACACCCCAACTAGTTCCTGCTATATTCTCGTCTCCTAAGAAGAAAAATGGAACAAAAAGGAAAAGGATGAGCTCAACTAGCCCAGTAAAGAATATTATGACTAAGATAATGTACAACAGATTATCCTTAGTCTTCACCAGGGAAAAATCTGATAGAATACAATAGACAACAAGTTTTAGATCAACAACTACAGCAGAAACAACAATTCATTAGAAGAGTTAAGTAGAGAATACAATCTACTATCTTCTATATATGAATTTAAAAGTCCATCATCGATATTTTATCCATGTAACATCAATCAATATACATCTTGAATCAAATAGTCATATTTGCACTACAGGCCAAAGATATTCATCAGTTGGTCATGTTCATCTCAACACATGTTCATCTTTGCACTACGGGCCAAAGATATTCGTCAGTTGGTCATGTTCATTTAAACACCTGTTCATCTTTGCACTACGGGCCAAAGATATTCATTATAAAATCATTCATCTTTGCACTACAGGCCAAAGATATTCAGTTATATCATCATTTAGGATTGAGGATGATGAAAAATATTTTAAAGAAAACGAATCCAGTAAAACAAAAGAACAAATATTAAGGATTCGTACCTTAAACAATCCAAGTTCAAAAATAATTCATAAATAACCAGAGTGGAGTAAAATTCAAGAATGATCAAAACATAGATCCAATCAAAGATAGGAATCATAACAGACGATCTTGGACACATAAAAGAAATTTAATTTTTCTGTGAATAGTGTCGTATTCGTGAATAGTGACGTATACGTGAATAGTAACTCCGACCTCAAAAGATAGAAATTTTAAAAAAAAACATCATCACACTTAGTGAATAGTAACTCGTGAATAGTAACTCATGAATAGTAACTCGTGAATAGTAACTCATGAATAGTAACCCGTGAATAGTAACTCATGAATAGTAACCCCGACATGAAAAAGTTCCAAATTTGATAAAAATTTCCAACCAATATTTCGGCATAATAATATTGAAGAAATAATATCATTTTTGAATAAAATAACATCCCTTACCTCAGAAAGAATAGAACTTATGACTGAAATACTGGATATAGTGCTGAAAGAACTTGCACCGTATAGCAATACTCAAAGTACTAAAATACTCACAAATACGCTCGATATTATAGAAAGAGAACGAGGGAGAAATCTTTAGTTTCTGATGTGATTTTTAATTCTAACCTAAGCACCCTATTTATAGGAAAATGCTTAGAACACCAAAGTAGAAAATTTAATAAAATATTAATAAATTTATATAAATCATATGCAAACTTGGAAATTCTGATTTCAGCATATTTTGCAACACATGTTCCCACCAACCAACCACAAAAACATTTTTCTTTTAAAACAAATTTAAAACTTTTAAAAAATAATTATTTCGGAACTTCAGAACTTCAATAATTCATAATAATTAGTCCTTTTATCAGAAAATTCGAATTTCGCTTATTTTTATAGGAAATTCAATTCTCTACAACTTTGCAGAAGAAAGTTTTTCCAAATTCCAAACAGAAATTGACCGAAATCGACAAACGGACGATTTTACAGGCTATAATCAAATTTCAGTCAAGAAATGGGGTCCACCGACACACAAAACATGTATTAAACAACTTTTGGAACAAAAATACTCTTCCTCATCATATACTCATATATCCCACATTCATTGTAAAAATATCATCATTATTATATTATAATAATATAATAAAATATTTTATCAGAAAAGATAAAATATCATTTTTTAACAATTATCACTTTAAAAATTTTCTCCATCTATATCCATATAAAATCAATATTTTCCTCATCATATAAATCAATAATTAATTATTCACAAATAATATTACAGAATCACAGTACTGGCAACCAGACCGTTCCCAGGAAAGAGGGGGCTTTCCAATAAAAATTTCTCCTTACTGGCGCGCAATTAGGTGACCAAACCTCTCCTTAGACAGAACTTTCTAGACATTGAAAATAATGTTATCTAATAATATTATTCAGATAATATGAATTATTGCTCCGATAATGAAAAATACTGTGTAGTGACAATTATTGAAATAACAGTAATATAAAAAAATCAACGCAGAAATTATTGAATCAATAAAATAAAATACTGAACAGTAATTACTGTAACAATTATTGAGTAATGCCTTCTTACGTAAGAATCAATAATTGGTGCAATACCGTGTGCTACTGTGCAATAACGCGTATTACTGTATTTTAACCACCGGGTATTCCAACAGTATTAACGGTAACAACTGCGCCGTTATTTATAAACAACTTATACTTGTCATTTTTTTCATCCAATTGCTTTCCGTTATGGGGCCCACACAAGGCTGCACCGTCGTACGAATATTTCCCGACAGCAAGAATATTCCACGACCAAACGAATATTCTCCGACAACAATGAGTATTTTATAACCCCTTGCTTATTTGAAATATTTTCACATTTTACCCATAACTAACCACATTAATCAAATCAACCATTACTATTTCAAAATGATAAATAGAGGAAATTAAATTTTATTTATTAATAATTTGGGGTCTTACATTCCTCTTCCTGAATATTTTCTTTAGTAGGAGTAATATTACTCCCCCTTTCCCTGGATGCACCATCAGGGAAGGGTGAAAGACCAATTGTGCCTCTATCGGTGTCAATTTGAAGTGATGAAACTTCATCAAACACCACGTCACGGGAAACATCAACTTTCTTTTTTTCTGGATCCATACATTTTCATCCTTTCCTGTGAGTGTCATAACCAACAAAAATGCAGCGCCTTGCCCTTGGGTCCAGTTTAGTCCAATTAGTTTTTGAGACACGGGCATAACAAACTGAACCAAAAACTCGAAAATAACTCACATTGGGTGTGTGGTGGTATAGTGCTTCAAAAGGAGGTGGTTCTGTCGCTGGCCATGAAGGTAAACGATTTATGACATGACAAGTTGATTGAACAGCTGCTGCCCACAGCTCTCTTGGAAGGTTCTTTGTATGCAACCATGACAAACACATAGATGTAAGATGTGCCAACTTGCGCTCAATAACTCCATTTTGTTGTGGAGTTTCCGGGAAAGTCATTTGACGTTGAATGTCATGTTCTCTGTAGTAATTTAGGAGTTGATCCGACATGTATTCTCCTCCATTGTCGGTGCGCATACACTTGATTTGCAGCCCAAATTCTTTCTCTACCTGCTCCTTGAACTTCACAAAATTAGAGAAAGCCTCACTTTTGTTTTCCAAGAAGTACACCCAAGTGAACCGAGAAAACTCGTCCACAAGAACCATTACATAGCGAAAACTAGAGTAACTGGGTGTTTTTGTCGGCCCCATCAGATCTGAATGAACTAGTTGTAACGCAGCAGAAGCTCTATTCTTTGAATTCAGAAAAGGGAGGTGATGTGATTTTCTATATTAACACCCATGACAAACCACATCATGGTGAATCTCATTAAAGAGAGGAACTCCATCAAGAAGCTTCATTATGGAGATTTTCTGCAGCAACTGATACCCAACATGGCCCAAACGATTGTGCCAAAGCGTTGCACTTTCATTCTGACTTGTTTTTTCAACATATGCATCACTTGCAGACAAAACATATAATGATTCTTTCCTTCTCTCAGTAAATAAAACATCAGCTTCTATGTGCTTTATATTAGAAAGAATTTGGACATTTTTGGGACCAAAGAGAACATACCTCCCATCGTCGGTTATTTGAGAAACTGAGGCAAGATTCTTCGTTAGGCCTGGTACATGATAACCATCTTTGAGAGAAACTCCTCTGTTATTCGAAATATCTGCCTCAAAATGTCCTTTCTCAACATGATATAAGGAATTATCAGTTGTCGCAATGGTTTTCTTCCCACGATGTAGACGAACGTCCGACAATAAAGAATCATTTCATGTTGCATGATGAGAGCAACCAGAGAAAACAATCCATTCGTTGTTGTAGTCTATGGAGGCATTAACATCTGTCCGTGCAGAGGTCACAATAGTTGATTGATCGACTGTAATAGACAAGCAATGCTCCCATTTGGATTGTTCAGACTCATCTTTTTCATGAGCAACATTTGCACCTGCTACCATAAGTTTGACACGACAGTTGGCTTTAATATGACCAGGTCTGACGCATCTATTACACACAACTTTTACATGACAATCACGCTTCATGTGCCCCAGCTGTCTGCACCGAAAGCATTCTTTTGAATTTTCTCTGAATTTCCCTTCATTGTTGGATCGCTTGGTGTCATCAGAACCTTGCTTGGAGAAGTTCTTATTCCCTTGGTCCTTTGTGTACAGAGCATCCTCCACTAGATAGAGAGAGATTGCTTATCATTGCTGGTCATTTGTTTCACCAAGGCTTTTTGATTAGAAAGAAGATTCTCTAAATCAATAATTGAAGGTTGTGTTTCCCACCCTTGCATAGAAGAAATAAAGGGCATAAACTCTTTTCGTAGTCCATGAATGAGATAACGACGCAACCGAGCATCACTCACGGGTTCCTCTGTATCCAGTTCTGAAATTTCAGTACACAAGGTTTTGACTTTCAAAAAATATTCTTGAATTAAAAGAGTACCTTGAGTCATTCCAGCAAGTTCATTCTCCAAGTACTGCAACCGCATTGTATTCTTTTGAGTGAACAACCGTTCAAGTGTCTCCCACACTTGTTTTGGCGACGAGACATCACGAACATGTGTGATGTAGTCTTGACTGATCAAAGTTCATAAGGCAAACATGGCTTTGCCGCACTTAATCTTCCACTTTCGCCGTAAGTCAGCATTTTGGGGTGTATCTTCTGAAATTACAGCATCATCACCAGAGATAAGATCCCACAAGTCCTGCCCTTGTAGATAGGCTTCCATGCATAGCTTCCAGTAATTAATTATAGTTGTTACCAACAAGCTTATCTACAGAAACATTGCTTCCACCATTCATCTTTACTGAGAAATAAAATCAAACACATGGTAGACGACCAAGCTTTGATACCATGTAAATAATATAGAGAATGGAAGCAACCAAAAGAAAACAGAGATGACCAAAGAAAAACAGAGATATGCTAAAACTGAACTTTATTACTCAATGAAGAACTGAACTAAACTAAGGATTACAAAGGTTATAAATACTAAAAGTTTTCCTGAAAAGTCTCAACTAACACTGCCTATGAGATTATTTGCCTAAATAAAATGAAGACAATCAATATTCCTAAATAAATGAAATACTTAAAACAAACTAGACTTATTCAACAAAGACTAATTCAGTATGCAGCAAAGACTAATTCAGCAACTTGACAGCTGTAAGTTTCACTAATTTGCAACACTCTTCTACTTTTTCTTTTCCGTTGCGCCCAAATTAATCATTAATGTATGACTTATTCTAATAAATAACACAAAACTATCCACTTTCCAAATCAATTATACATACCCATTAAGCCTTAACAATATTTACAAATAATAATCACAGAACAATGACAAAACAATATCCAGTTCTGAGCCAAAACAAAAAAATAAAAAAAAAAAAGAAAAGAAGAAGAAATAATTGCCGAAGAAATTCAAAAGTTTAAGAGCAAAATATATTAAAATAAAAATCAAAAGCTAGAGTTTTAGATTGAACTCATCAACCATTTTAGATCGGACTCATAAACCGAGTAAGCAAAAGAAGTATTATGTGAATTTAGCAACAAAAAAAAAGAAAGAAGAAGGATTTTGCGTACTGCTGATTTGGATTTTGGGGAGCAAAAAAAGTAGTATTCTCAGTAAAAAAAAAGGTTTGAATGAGAGAATATGTCAAAAACATATAACATATTCTCTTACTATAATAATTAATATGATAAAAGAAGGGGACTTAGATCATCCACCGGATTTAAGGACTTGAATTTTTATTAGATATCGTGTTTTGACTAGAATATGCCAAAAGCATATTGGCATATTCTCTTTACATTCATTTGTATTATTTGATTTAGTATATTTCTTTTCGCATACATTTAGTATTTATTTAAATTATATAAAGTAAATAGTCCATAAATAGGTTTAGTTTTTTTGTGTAGATAAATTGATTAATTTTATATATTTACTAAATATTATATATAATATATAATAATAATTAATGTATTTAATTATTTTTTATATATTAATGACGTCACTAGGTCAATAACGATTCGACCACTGGTGGAACCGGTGACCCATCCACCCGGTACTTTTTCCTATTTGATTTCAAAACATTGCATTAAAGTCAATTAGGACGATGTAAATTATGGTCATGTATGTGATTGTATGTATGTGATTGTACATCTATTTAACAAAATACAACTGATTTTGAATTTTCCGCTCACCCTAATAAATTATCTGGGCCGTTCAAAGTTTTGGATAAATCCTACCGTCCATATAGTGCCGGAGGCACGGGACACAACTAGTTGGTTATATTGCAGCTAAAATGAAACAGAAGATCAAAAAGAATAGAATAACATATATGGGTTATTGTCTCTCGCTAAAATCTAAATGCAACCATAAAGCTTTTTTTGGGTATGAATTAAACTGATAATTAATTTATGAAGAAAATGAATTATTAATTAGCAATGGAGACAAAATAGAAGCATGGAATTATTATGGTAAGAATTTGAGGTAACATTTCATCTATTACTCTATATATGTTTACATATTTATATATATGATTACATATTGATACTATATGCATGAAGAAATAATTTGAGCTACGATTTTTTCTATATATAACTATTAAATTTTAATACAGTAACACAATTTGTCATAAGAATTAAATGTATTAATTCAATTTAATACAAGGAATTAGTTTTTCCATATATATGATCCGTTTAAATATACATTATTGATATATGGAAGTATTATTTCTATTTACCAATCTATTTGGGAGTGTTAAGGAAGAAAGTGAAAAATATTTAGACAAATATATAGACAAACACAATTAATTTAAGTTTCAACTCCTATATTTAGTACTCCCTCCGTCCCAAATTATCTGCTGTTTTAGCAAAAAAAAATTATCCCGCAATATCTGCTTTTTTAAGATTTCAATGCATTTTTTCCATTTGTTTTCCAAATTTGCCCCTTTATCTTAATTGTTGATAATCATTACTCTCATTAATGTCTCTCCTCTTTTTTAAACATCCACATTCATGCCTCTCTCTCTCTCTTTAATTAATAATTGTTTCTCTCTATCTCTCTCTTCAATTAATGTGTTGCTTTCTCTCTCTCTCTTCAATGTTTCTCTCTCTCCAATTAATTAGTTGTTTTTTCTTTCTCTTCAATTAATAAAAAAGTCAGCACAAAGGGTATTTTAGTATTTTTATCATACATATTGGTATCTGTGTGAAACTCTAGAACAGCAGATAATTTGAACGGAGGGAGTATTATATATTAATACTCTTACCGATCTATTAACAACAAGTAGATCAACGCAAGGAGAATTAGTAATGTGTCAGAAGAAATTGGTACAAGAAGCCGTGGATACACTTTTTGATTACGACAAAATTTCGTCAAAATTACTTTATTTACTGAGGGACGTAGGAGGAGGAGGAGGGCCCGTCATTTCATATTTTGCCACAAAGATTGAAAAGTTTTCTTGTTCAATTTTATTTTGATGATATGACATGAAAATTAAAATGGGAAGGATCACAATTCTTTAATCTAGCAAAACGCTCGACCAGTTTAGTATCGCCAATTATTGCATAGCGAAGGTCTTGGGCTCAAACAGAATCAGGCCTAGTCTACCATATTATCTGATTCTGCTTAATCTACTGTCTGAACATTTGAGCAGAATCAGGCCTAGGTTGTGTTTGTTAAGAGCTGAATGGCTGAATGACTGAATCGGTCAGTGCGTTTGTTTTGGTCTGATTAACTGAATCGGTAAGATGGACGAACTGAATGGCTAAGTCAGATTTTTTAGCTGAATGACTAAATGAACAGCTGAATGAAGTAAAAAAATTAAAAAAATTTAAACTATTATATTAAGTAATATTAAATAAATTTAAAATAATTTTGAATTTTTTCAGTGGGTAAAATAATATAGTTTTGTCATTCAAATGTTTCAGACATGTCAATTATCAAACAGTTTTTTTCATTCAGATTCAGATTAAACTCATTCAGATTCAGATTCAATTCATTCAGATTCAGATTCAGATTCATTCAGTTTTTATCAAACACTCCCCTAGTCTACCATATTAATTTGAAATGAATTTGTTAATTCTTGTAAGATAATTTTTTGGTAATTTTGAATGTAATTTTTTTTAAAATTTTATATTTACTATATTATTTGCACAATATAACAATAACAATTAAAAATATTCTCTTCGTTCCCGAATTATAAGATCGATAATGATTTTTTAAAAGTAAATTTGAGATATTTTTAAATTTCAAATTGACGTAATTCATTTAAGTTTTGAAAACAATAAATCTTATAATTAGTAGTATTTTTTAGAGAGTATGAGATATTCATAATTGTATTGACAAAAGACACATGGATTTATGTTAATTTTGAGTTTGAAAATATTTAAAATTAACTTTTGAAAAATCAATATTAAATTATTAATCTTATAATTTGAAACGAATGAAATATATAAATGGAATTCATATAAGAAAAGGTCTAATTTAAAACAATTTTTAGAACACTGTTTATGTTTATGGTAACGGAATACTTAATAATAAGTATTCATGTGCATCCTTTTTGTTTATGTCTAGATCAAAAGAAACAAATTAAAAAGGTTCCTACAGAGTGATTAGACCTCATGAGCAAATGAGAAAGACATGATTGCTTCAATCAGTAATGCTGCTTTAATTTCATGCTAATGGCAACCACAACACTTATTTTCAATTGGTTAAGTCATGCAAAGCTTCTCAACCAGTGCCTATATATAACAAAGAGATGAAAAGTACATGTTATTCGAACATATAATAAATTATAAAAAGAATCAAATAAATTAAGATCCAATCCAATCAATTTTTCATTTCAAATGATATACAATCATCAAATTTGGGGATGAGATATTGAAGGAAACTAAATAAAATTTGAATATATTTCATAATTTCTCCCCTCCAATTCTAGCTTACAACTTGAATAAGCTAGCTGTATAGGAGTGTTGATGCTGCAAGTGTTTTGGTACTCTAATCTATAAATAGGCGAGATAATTAGAATTAGAATTTGGAGGGAAAATTAGTTAAAATAGACATGGGTCAGTTACACCTATTTGAAAGGAAAATTGTATAAATAGTTAGCATGAAAGTTATGAGGAAAGTTAGTGTGGAGATCTGACTATTGCAAGATCATCTTCCCTCTCTAACTTTTTAGAAATAATTTTTTTTAGTTATTTGTAAAAAAAGAAAATTAAAAATTAAATTACAAATGTCACCGCTCATAAAATAAATATAATGTATATATTAAATTTCAAATATAACTTTCTAAATAACTTTGAAATACAATTCAATTGAACACATTACTATTAAAAATGACCAACTAATCAACTATATATACTTAAAAGCACAAGCTTGGTTTAGTTTCACCAATTTTTGATTCAACTTTCCTAATTTTAGTTTCACCATGCTGGCTTGCTTGCTAACCAACTGCAATCTGGGTTAAAACGTTTGAGAAAGGAGGGAACGAATCAGGGGATTTTACAAGGAACATAGAACTGAAAGGTCTCGTCCTAGTTCTGATCAGGTCCAACAAGAACTACCTAACACACATATATAATATATATATCTATATAACAAAATACAAATGATTTTGAATTTCCTGCTCATCCTAATAAATCATCTGGACCGTCCAAAATTTAGGATAAATCCCACCGTACATAGTGCCGTAGGCACGGGACTGTTGCTAGTATATATATATAGTTATAAATTACTACCATCAATACACGACCTGATGAATTACGTATAGTGGTAATGGATAACATCTCTTCTTCATCACCTATTCATTGTTTCTAGGATCGTGGGGGTATGAATTAAGTAAGAAGAATGAAAATAAATTACTGATAATAATTTATTATTTATAAATAAAATTTTATTTATAGAGGTTTGTTGCCCGGCG
The DNA here is from genome assembly GCA_020205505.1 of Panax japonicus. Classification (NCBI taxonomy): domain Eukaryota; kingdom Viridiplantae; phylum Streptophyta; class Magnoliopsida; order Apiales; family Araliaceae; genus Panax; species Panax japonicus. The sequence continues at coordinate 47,202,495 of CM035101.1, read as the reverse complement.
CATGCATGTTATTGGAAAAATATGAATGTGTTACATATCTAGACAGCATTTGCCTTTTAGTAAGAAAATATAAATGTGTTGCATAGCTAGACACAGCTTTTAGTTTACATGTGTCTAGAAAGTCATTTATGTACTACTTATCATTTTGTATACCACATTATATATTGACGATGAGTTGTATATTGTGTATAATTCATCAGATCGTGTATTGATGGTAGTAATTTACAATTATATATATATATATATATATATATATATATATATATATATATATATATATATGGGAAATGATCCGTGGAAAGCGTTAGTTATTAGCACTGTTTGAACTAACGTTCATCCAGCCGTCCAAAATTAGAGTTAATGGCCCAGATGAGATCCCAGCCGCTAGAGGGAGTAGCGGCCAGCAATAAATTAAAAAATCCTCTTTGCTAGCCGCTAGAGGGAGTAGCGGCCAGTCAAAACGTCGTCGTTTTGACTGGCCGCTACTCCCTCTAGCGGCCAGCAGAGAGGATTTTTTAATTTGGCCCATGGCCCAGCCGCTAGAGGGAGTAGCGGCCAACAAAAAAATTTGGCCAATTACTGATTATCCTAATTATTCTCGTACATGCTACTTATTAATTAGTAAAATAAAATAATAAAAAATTATAAGTATAATCAGTAATTATCCTTATATTTATTAATAAAATAACTATGTATAAGGATAATTAATAATTATCGTCTTATGATTTTTAATTATAAATAGGAAATAGTGATTAAATTTATATTATATTCCTACTCAAATATATAAATTCAATCACTATTTCTTATTTATAATTAAAAATCATAAGACGATAATCAGTAATTATTCTTATACATACTTATTTTGTTAATAAGTATAAGGATAAGTATAAAGATAATTACTGATTATCCTTATAATTATTCTTATAATTTTTTATTATTTTATTTTACTGATTAATAAGTAATATGTATAAGGATAATCTGTTAATAAGTATAAGGATAAGTATAAAGATAATTATTGATTATCCTTATAATTATATTTATAATTTTTTATTATTTTATTTTACTAATTAATAAGTAGCATGTACGAGAATAATTAGGATAATCAGTAATTGGTCAAATTTTTTTGTTGGCCGCTACTCCCTCTAGCGGCTGGGCCATGGGTCAAATTAAAAAATCCTCTCTGCTGACCGCTAGAGGGAGTAGCGGCCAGTCAAAACGACGACGTTTTGACTGGCCGCTACTCCCTCTAGCGGCCAGCAAAGAGGATTTTTTTAATTTATTGCTCGCCGCTACTCCCTCTAGCGGCTGGGATCTCATCTAGGCCATTAACTCTAATTTTGGACGGCTGGATGAGCGTTAGTTCAAACAGTGCTAATAACTAACGCTTTCCACGGATCATTTCCTTATATATATATATATATATATATATATATATATATATATATATATATATTATGTGTGTCTGTTAGGTAGTCCTTGTTGGGCCTGATCAGAACTAGGACGAGACCTTTCCATATACAGTAAAACCCCTATTTAAGAATACTCTATATAAGAATAACCTCTATAATATTATAAAAAAAATTGGTCCCAATTTGGGCCAGTTATAAATAAGAATAACCTCTAAATTGTAATATGTTATATACTTTTTAAGTCCCGTATTAAGAAACTATACCTCTATATAGTAATAATTTCATATATATATATATATATATATATATATATATATATATATATATATATATATATATATATATATATATGAGGGAGAGACAATATTAATTTTAAAAGACTACATTTTCTATAAAACACTACATTTCCTATAAAAAACTATTTTTTCTTATAAAAGACTACATTTCCTATTAATGACTACATTTTTCTATAAAAGACTACATTTCCTATAAAAGACCATATTTTCCTATAAAAGACTACTTTGCATAAATATTTTTTGAATAATAATTATTAGGGAGTTTTTATTGATATTTTTGTTAAAGTTGATATTTTTGGATGTTCGAAAAATATTTTGTATCAATACCTCTATTTAGTAATAACCTCTCAATTAGAATACACAAATAATTTGGTCCCAAGTCTATTCCTAAATAGAGGTTTTACTATATATATATGTATATATATATATATATATATATATATACACGCCACGGATCAGGTCCGGACTCCCGGACCTGATCAAAAACGGACCCCAATTTTTTTTTTTGTAGAACAACTAAAAAAAAATTTATAGAACTGAAATTTTTTCATAATACAGTGTTTTGGGTGTGTTTTTAATACCTATACCAACCAATGTATGTACAGTCTGCCCAGACTGTACAGAAATGTTTTGGTATAGACATTCAAATCACGCCCAAAACACTGTATTATGTAAAAATTCCAATTCCATAATTTTTTTTAGTTGTTTCAAAAAAAAACAAAAAAAAGTCCGTATTTTAATAGAGTCCGGGATCCCGGACTGGATCCGGACTCTATATATATATATATATATGTGTGTGTGTATGGTCCGGTTCCTGTAAGGTCTCTCTTACTTTGTTAAAATACAGATTTTTTTTTGGTTTTTTTTAAGAATAACTAATTTTTTTTTAATATTTTATGGAACTGAAATTTTTTCATAATACAGTGTTTTGAATGTGATTTGGATACGTATAACAAAACAGGTCTGTGCAGACTATACCACCATTTTTTTGGTATAGGTATCCAAATCACCCCCAAAACATTGTATTATAGAAAAATTTCAATTCCATAAAATATTAAATATTTTTTTTAGTTGTTTTAAAAAAAAATAAAAAAAATATCCGTATTTTAACACAGTAAGGGAGCCCTCACATGATCGGTTCTATATATATATATATATATATAGAGAGAGAGAGAGCAAGGATTTTAGGCTCACCCTTATTGAGCTCACCCTACCTTTTTTTTAAACAACTAATAAAAAATGTATAATAATTTTTAGAATTGAAAGTTTTTAAAAAAAAGTGTTTTGGGTACATATAACAAAACAGTGTTGTACAGACTGTACAACACTGTTTTGTTATATGTACCCAAATCACACCCAAAATATTTTTTTAAAAAAACTTTTAATTCCAAAAATTATTATACATTTTTTATTAGTTATGTTTTTTTTTATAAAAAAAAAATTACAGGGTGAGCTCGGGGTGAGCTCAATAAGGATGAGCCTAAGATATGGACTATATATATATATATATAGTACATGGAACGGAAGGTTTAGTTCTATGTTACTTGTAAAATCCCCTCATTCGTTCCATCCTTTCTCAAACGTTTTAACTCAGATTGCAGTTGGTTAGCAAGCAAGCCAGCCAGGCCAGCTTTTTAAGATTACAGTATAACTTGAATATAGGAGTGCTGATGCTGCAACTGTTTTGGTACTCTAATCTACAAATTTGAATAGTATATATATACATACTATTTAAATTTGTAAAGTATTCAAAAAAAAACCTAACCAATCTTTAATAGAAAAATAACTTCTAAGAGAATTTTCTTTTTGATTTTACCAAGTTTATTATAATTTTTTTATCACAGTTAATTAAGACATTAATGTCCTAACTAAATTAAATTCATTAAAACTTAAAATTTTACCAAATCACACGTACTTGTGTTAATAATACGTGAATTATTTTAAAATATAACTTTAAAATACTTAATTGAAAAAATATAGTAGATTCATTACTAACTAATTGTCATAACTAACTTAAAATTTATTACAACTTCATATTTTTATTCGGATTAAAATTTTAAGCAAATTTTGTCAGGTATACATACTAATATAGAATTTCATTACACTTAAATAAAATTAAAATAATTATTTTTTCATAATCATAAGTGAATATGCACTGATTGAATTAATGTTTAATTTAATAATTGGTCGAAGGAACTTATAATATATTATTCAAACATTTATTATTTAAAAAAATATTTAATAATTTTATAACTACAATATCTTCTTAAAATTCTAATTAAATATTTTTATTTAATAATATAATAAACTTTTATTCATGTCATTCGTGCTTCACACTGGGGTTAGTGAGCTTGTGTATTTAAAAATAGAAATCGGCTTTGTCAACTTCTTAATTTTATGCAAACCCCATTATATTATTGAAGTCTCTACATATATAGTCATTGAAAAAAAATTATTCCAAGAGCTACAATAGAAAGTGAATATGATAAAAAGGTATCATCATAAATTAGGGAAAATGGCGATAACTATATATAGGTTTTAAACTTATAATAATTAAAATGTTTTCATTTCATAACATGAGGGGAAAAATCAATTTAAAGTAAGAATAAAGTTTAAAACCTACAATTGGGGAAAAAAAGTCAAGAGACTTTCCAACATAGAAATTGAAAAAGAATGTCAATTTAGAATATATATAGAAACGAGCTTTTAAACATGAAATAGAACAATACAGTTGAACAATTACTAATAAATATAATTTATATATCATGTGTATAAATGGGTTTGGATAATAATGGGTACTCATTTGTAGGGTCAAATGAGTTGGATATTTTACTTGTAAGTGACAATATTTTTTGAATACCCTTAACTAGTCATGGATATATATATATATATATAAACTGATTTTGAATTTTTCGATCACCCTAATAAATTATCTGGGCCGTCCAAAGTTTGAGATAAATTTCACCGTTCATATATTGCCAGAGGCACGGGATACAACTAGTATATATATATACAAAAAATTTCTCCAGCTAACCGAAAAAAACGAAACAAAAATGAACCGATTATAGCGACGGTTCGTCCATCACTTTCTATGCTATAGCGATGGATTGAACCGTCACTATAGCAATTCGCTGACAAACCAGTTTGTTGGAGAAACGGACTGTATATGTGTCTTATAACAAATTAAGTTACTGAATTGCAAAATTGTTCTTCCAAATTTCTACTAAATACTAATTTTCCCTTTCAATATAATTTTTTTAATTGAGTCCTTTTAAGTTGTCAATTGTTTCAATTGAGTCCTCTATGGAAAAAAATTCGACTAATTGAATCGAAGACAACGTAAGTATGTAAGAGTCAATTGCATCAAATTAGCTAGTTGAAGGATTCAATTGAAAAGTTTATAAATTAAAAGGCCAAATTAAACTTGAATGACAATTTTTACAGTTTGACCTAATTTTTTTAATCTATTATCTAAACTATGAAATACAAATCATAACCGTAACACACATTTTATAAGGAAGCACTAAATTCACGCTAAGGAAATTGCATGCATGTTCCTAAACTCAACTCACTAGTGTAAAAATGGAACCATATAAATTATTTCTTTTAGTTTTTTATAAACAGTTTCGGGTTATTATTTGACCAATCAGTGTTGCATTATGTGAAAGAGAAACTGAAAATTGTGTTTTAAAAATTTATATAGAAGATGATAATGGAAACCTTTATGACGACTTTTAAGAATAATTTTATATTCTTAAATATAGCCTTAATATTTGTTAGGAACTTAGCTGTGGTGGTTTGAAAATATTGAAAATAATAGTAAAAAAGTAATAGCAAATTAGGAACATCATGCCACTTTGGTCTTAAAATATCTCTAATTTTAGAACCAACTAAAAAATATATATCAATTATTTTAGAACATAAGGAGTAATTGCTAAGCCAAACTAACCAAGTTGTACATGCAATTCTTAAATAGTATGTACATATTAAATTCGAGAATTATTTAAATAACTTTCAAATACATGCAATTCAATTGGAGACATAAAAATGAGCAAATATAGTAAGAAAAAATAAAAATCGGCTTTATCAACTTCTTAAGTTTATGCCAACGTCATTAATATTATTGAAGTATAATTCAAAAACTATAATTTGTACATATACTAAGAAAAATAAAAAGAAAGAAAACAAAGTAAAATGAAATGTCAATTAAATATTTTAAGGGTATATATCATTTATATTAACTACAATTTTTCCACATTTTCCTTCTTCATCATATAATAATCATGTGCCTATAATTTTATGTGTTTTAAAAGATATTTAAGTTTTTCTAATGTAGAAAATTAAGTCTTTTAAGAATACATATCGTTTATATTGACTTCAATTTATTTATTTTTGTTATTGTTAATTTGACACACGCACCACCACACACACCCTCCTTGGCCACCGCTAAGGATTAAACCCCCACCCCCATAATTAACATGGGTTGGGTCATACCACTCGGACCAAAGGCCTTCAGTAACTTCAATTAATTTTTTTTATTTATTTTCTTCGTCATACACTAACCTACGTCCTTACAATTTTATATGCTTCCAAAAATATTTAAGAGTAAAATTATTCAAAATACTCGCATTTGGATCAATTATTACACGTCAGTACTGGCCAAAAAGTTTAATTTATAAAAATTTAAAGACATTAAGGTTCAATGTCTTAAAGTTGAAATATTAAGATTTAAAATGTAAAAAGGGAAAAACTTTAAGGTTTAAAGTATTTTTAAGCCTAATACTTTTTATATAGTTTATAATATTTATTATTATATTGGTTTAAATTAAAGGAAATTATATCAGTTTAATTGAATTTAAAAATATCTGTACTGGACTTTAAAAAATTAATAATTATTCTAATATGGAATGGAGTAATACCTAATCTTTTGAGATTTGTAAAACACAAGACAATATGTGTATACAGCATAGATATTCTGAATTTAATTAGAAAAATAGGGTTCTTGAAGTATAGGTGAGAAGTGAGAACAAGACACTTTGTTCCCTTTAAACTTCCCTTTCTCCTTCTTATTTTGTAGTTGTTTATTATTATTTCACAACTTGAAAACTATAACTGTTTTCGAATAATGAAGTTTGAGAAGTTTTAGCTAGTAGTTAAGCATGGAAAAATGTTATTAATAATTAATAAATATCTAAACAAAACAACACTTAATATTCGTAGAAAAATTAAATAAATGAGAAAGAAACACTTAATATTCTTTTAACACGACCATTGTCCATCAATTCCCAGCATTTTACTTGCCTTGCATGATATAGGACCTATTTACCAAACATTATCTCACATTTCAATGCAAAATACAAACAAGTTTATAGACAAATTTAGTAAGATATATATATATATAGGCAAATATGTGAGGTTGTGGATCAAACGCCCTGTTATGCAAAGGTTCTTGAGATATCAACAATTTTCCATAAGGGCAGTCGTCTATTAATGTTTGCTTATTACCAAACTTTCCCATCTGTCAAAGCTTGGTATGAATCCCACATGCCACAACCTCATGAGAAGTTTTATCATATCATCAACAAAAAACATCTGCCAGTTCAAAAGTTGGAAATGAGATATTGGAGGAAACCAAACAAAACTCAACAAAAATTCTGCATAAAATCTTGTTTAGTACCCTCCAATTCTCACTATCAACTTAAACAAGAGTGTCGTGCCTAGTACCGGAGATGGAAATGAGATATCGGAGAAAACTACATAAAATACAGTAAAAAATTCTTGGTAAATATTTGTTTTGAACAACAATTTCTTTTGCGTGGTTCAAAAGTTGGAAATGAGATATTGGAGGAAATTAAACAAAAAACCGAACAAGGATTTCTTAATCTTTGTTTAGTTTCCTCCAATTCTCACTTACAACATGAACCTAATGTTGTTTCCTTCTTGCAATATATTTAGTGTATTATGAAACGTGGAACTTAAGATTTTGGAGCAAGTATATATTCAGATTAATTTATGGTACAAGGCTTTAAGCAATTGGAACCAACTATTTATAAACACTGTAACTGATAGAACACACACAACTAGCATGCTGCAGAGATCACGTTACAAAACTGTCCTTTTGTGTTCTAGTGTAAATAGAAATTAACACAATCTTTGACTCTGCAAAATTAAATAAAATAAAATGAAAAATAAACATTATTTGACCAGTATTTATACTTAATAACGGACCTTTGCTCACCCTTTTCAAATGATATCCTTGAAATTATCTTCTTAAATTTAATTATGATCACTTTCTTAGAATTGTATTATTCTTTGTTATTCCCATATAGATAGATACAAAAGAGATTTCTAGGTTGAATAGATTATTCAAAATTTCTTTTTAAAGATGTATTACCAAATCAATTAAATAATTTAATTAATTGGATTAGTACAATGGAATGTTTAAGAAAAAGTCTTCAAAGATTATAATGAAGTTCACCGTTCTAAATTTAATGGGATAATTTAGAAATAAGATATAGATATAAAACATAGACATAAAGATAGAAATACATAATTTAAAGAACACAAGATATTTTTAAGAGATGAATAGCACAAAAATCTCTTAATCATCTCCCCTACTCCGAGAATAGAGATTTTTTAAAAACCTACTTGAATACAATTATACATTTAATTTATATTATTATCAAATCAATTATGTTTATCACAAATTGTAAGTACAAATTATATAGTCTACTAGAAAAATAAGAATGTGATAAAATTTTGTGATAGCTTTTAAAAAACAATCACAAAATATAATAATTTGTGATGGACTTTTTGAGCAATCACAAAATAGTAGTATATACGATGACTCTTAGTAATGGCTAATTTTGTCATTAATGTATTATAATTGTGATGATCATGTCAATCACCAAATTTTTCACTCAAAATAAATTTTCTTTTTATGACGTACTATGCAATTACTTATGGATATGTTAGGTTTGTAAGATTCATAGACGCAATCGAATTGCACAAAGTAAGCGGAAACGTGGTAAAATAGAATTTTAAAATTTTACAAACCATATACCCCGGATCATCCTTTAGGCACAATTATTAATTAAACGAAAAGATGAAGAAAAAGAATTATACCCTTGAAGATTCTAGCTTCCTCAGGTACAAGTTCACCTCCAAATTCTTTTCGCGTTAAACTTTAATCCACTGGGTTTGATTCATTACTTTGATCAACGTTAGTCACCAAGTGTTTTGCCTCTAGAGGTGATTCACCAAGGAAGAAGAAGTATTCAAGAAGATGAGTGTGTGACAAAACCCTAGTTTTTCTTATATCTCCCAACTCTTGGAATTGTTATTCACGTGTGTTGTGAAAACATCAACCACCTTCACCTATAATAAGACTCCTCTTATTTATAGAGGTAGACAACTCTCTTTAATAATTAAAGAATTGAGTTTTATTTTAATTAATTAAACTCCTTTAATTAATTAGGCTCCCAATCTTATTAGGAATAATTAATTAAACTCTTTTAATTAATTAGCCTCCTAATCCTATTAGAAATATATGAGAATACTTTTATTAATTAATTCTCAAACTCCTTTAGAAATTAAATAATAATAATAGTAATAGTAATAATAAGACCCCATCTTATTAATTTATATTTAATATTTCTAAAATATTAAATAATAAATAATAAGTTATTTAATATATTTTATTCTATCACCATAGATTAAATTAAATACACTTAACTTATTATTACGATTATGTCATTTAATTCTTAAATAAATATTTTTCCTTTTGTGATGTGACCCTTTAGGTTCTCCATATTAAACCGGATGTGAATAAATCAATTAGAACAATTCTAATCTTATTTAAATAAATAAATTAATCTAATACTTTATTTAAATAAATAAAATTTATTCTACAATAAGGATAAGCCTCCTTAACAATCAACGACTTTCCAAATAATATAGATTTCAAAATTAATCATAAAAGAACCTTTGAGTAAATAGTTATCGTACATATCAATCTTTCCACCATACAATGTCCTAATTAAATATAAGACATGGATTTACTGTTAAGTCTTATTTTATTTAATTTTATGTATTTTGATTCTTAAATGCACAATCCCAAATAATGCAAATTAGAAACTCCTTTCTAATTTCATTCTGCCTTGGCTAAGGACTACTGAGTTGTCATTTATCGAATCATATAGGACATTTATCTTCTTTTACTAGAAGCGGTAGATTCTTTATTAATGATTATTCATTATCTCCATATATAACTTATTATATCCAAGCATACCCTTTGATATACCCCGAGGGTCATAAGGAATAAGTCAAAGTATAATTCATTATACACAAGATACTATGATGATCTCAAGTCAAAGGATCACTTGTACTACAGGAATATTTGGATCATTTTGTGGTCGTCTTTATTGATGACATCCTCATATATTTCAAAAGTCGTGAAGATCATGAGCAACACTTGAGGTTGATACTCCAAAATCTTCGTGAAAACAAGCTATATGCCAAGTTAAAGAAATGCGAGTTCTGGCTTGAGGAAGTTGCATTCCTTAGGCACGTGATATCAAATCATGGGATATCTGTTGACCCGACAAAGATTGAAGCAATTCAAAGCTGGGAGCAACCTAAATTAGTGACCTAAGTACGTAGCTTTCTCGGCTTAGATGGTTATTATCGAAGATTTGTAGAAGGGTTTTCTCGAATCGCTACTCCATTAACTCAGCTGACTCGAAAAGATACAAAATTTGGTTGGAGCGTGGAATGTGAGAAGAGTTTTCAAGAACTCAAGAGGAGACTCATTTCAGCACCTTTTCTGACAATACAATCTGGCTCGGAGGGATTTGTCATCTACAGTGATGCTTCAGGCAAAGGGTTAGGATGTGTTCTCATGCAACATAGGAAAGTCATAGCCTATGTCTCACGACAAGTCAAAAAATATGAGAGGAATTACCCTACTCATGATCTAGAGTTGGCAGCTGTCGTTTTTGCGCTGAAGATTTGGAGGCATTACCTGTATGGAGAGAAGGTGGAGATTTACACGGATCATAAAAGCCTCAAATATTTCTTCACCCAAAAGGTAATCAACATGCGACAATGACGTTGGCTTGAACTATTGAAATATTATGATCATATCATCCAATACCATCTTGGAAAAGTGAACGTGGTAGCTGACGCATTGAGTAGAAGATCATATGCGGGTACAAGTGCAATATTGTCAACGCAAAGGCCCATTTTGTATGACTTTCAAAGGATGGAGTTAGAGATAAAGACTCCAGGGACCCACATGATGATGGCAAACATACGAGTAGAACCGACTTTAATCGATAAAGTTAAAGCTGCTCAAGCTACAGACCTGGAGCTGATGCGTATGAGGAAGAAAGTATAAGAAGGTGCTATGTCGGAAGCAAGAATCGATGAAGAAGGAATACTTCGAGTCAACTCCAGACTTTGTGTTCCTAACAACCCTGATTTAAAGTTTAAAATCATGATGGAGGCGCACAACACACCGTTTGCAATCCATCTTGGGAGTACCAAAATGTATCGTGATCTTCGACATACATTTTGGTGGAGCAATATGAAGAGAGAGATAACAGATTTTATCTCAAGGTGTTTAACTTGTTAACGAGTCAAGGCGGAGCATCAAGTACCAAAAGGTCCATTGCAACCACTTGAAATTCCAGAATGGAAATGTGAACACATTACCATGGATTTCGTTACTGGTCTTCCCAAGGTTTCTCAAGGCATAGATGTAATTTGGGTCATTGTTGATAGATTGACCAAGTCTGCTCATTTCCTACCTATACGAGAAACTTATACACTTGAACGTCTTACTCGTATGTACATAAACGAGATTATAAGACTGCATGGTATGCCAGTATCCATAGTTTCTAATCGAGACCCAAGATTCACTTCAAGATTTTGGGTTAGTTTGCAAAAAGCTATGGGCACAGATTTACGATTTAGCTCGACATATCATCCTCAGACGGACGGGCAGTCAGAGAGGACCATTCAAACTCTTGAAGATCTGTTAAGACTTTGTGTCCTTGACTTCAAGGGAAGTTGGGATAAGTTCCTACCATTGGTGGAGTTTTCCTACAACAACAGTTATCAAGCAAGTATTGGCATGGCTCCATTTGAAGCGTTGTATGGAAGAAAGTGTCGTTCTCCAGTATGCTAGGATGAGGTGGGTGAAGCAACATTGTTGGGACCGGAGTTGGTACGTATGACTACGAAAAAGATTCAAACGATCCAAAAACGTATAAAAATCTCACAAGATCGATAAAAGAGTTATGCTGATCTTCATCGAAAGGACGTGGAATTCGATATTGGAGATCATGTGTTATTACGTGTTGCTCCATAGAAGGGAGTTACGAGATTTGGAAAGAGAGAAAAGCTCAACCCTTGATTCATTGACCCATTTTTAATCCTCGATCGAGTAGGAACTGTGGCGTATAGACTCGCTTTACCGCCATGTATGTCTCGTGTTCATAACGTTTTTCACATATCTATGTTACGTAAATATGTGAAAAACCCGAACCACATTATTGAATTAAAACTAGACGAGATAAAGGAAGATTTAACGTATGAAGAGTTACCTGTTAAAATCTTGGATAAAAAGGATCATATTCTACGCTCCAAGGTTATACCTCAAGTCAAAATTTTATGGAGAAACCACGATGTGGAAGAAATGACCTGGGAGTTAGAATCTGAGATGAAATCAAGATATCCTTACCTCTTCGACATACCAGGTACGGACCCTAATTTCGAGGACGAAATTTTATAAGAAGGGGAGGTTGTAAGACCCCAACTGTTTGAATAAAGATTAAATTTTCTCAAAATATATTTTTGAATATTATGGTGTGGATTTGATATAATGTTATAGTTGTGGATAATATTTACAAATTTTGCAAAGTACGCAAGTTGTTATATAATATTCAATTGGTCGGGGAATATTTGTTTTAACAGGGAATATTCGTACAACGACACAATCATTGGTGGACCCCCACAACGGAATTATTGTCGGATTGAGAAAACGACAAAAATACAAAAATACTTTATGAAAATAAAGGCGGAAGTTTTACTGTTAACTGTTGAACTACCCGATAGTAAAAGTACAGTAATATGCGTGGTTGCATAGTAGCACACGGTATTGATTATTGATGCTTACGTGAGAAGTCTCTCAGTTATACTTAATTATTGCTACAATAATTGCTGCATTATATCTCTCATATTATTGATTCGATTATTGTCATAGTATCATCTGCATAATATGTTATTTTATTAAATCAATAATTGAGAAGATAAAGTTATTCATATTATTAAATTGCAATATTTACAATGTCTAGAAGTTCTGTCAAGGAGAGGTTTGGTCACCTAATTGTGCGCCAATAGGGAGAAATCTTTATTGGAAAGCCCCCTCTTTCCTAGGAACGACCTAGTTGATAAATATTGTGAGTTATAATATTAATGATGAATGTTATTAAAATTGAAGTTGTGTTCGGAGTTGAATTTGGAGACGCGGACGTGATATTTGAGTTCGGAACGATGAAATTAGTAAAAATAGTCTATAAACACAAAATTTTCCGGAATTCACTATTTGGTCAAAAAGTCAACAGTTGACTTTTTTGGGAAAAGTCAAACTGCGAAATTTCAAAATTTATATTTTTGATAAAAATGGTTTCATTGTGTTGGAATTATTTGTGTTAGTGAAAATCGACAATTATTTCGATAATAATTGATGTATGGAGGTTATATTGACCAAACGGGTATTTAACCGGATAAATGAGCAATTGATTGCTATTATTTCACATGATTATAACTATTTGTTCACATGTGTATACTATTGTTTCATATTCTTGTTACTATTAGGGGAGTTTGTGCAAGATTGATAATACTTGCATGACTAAGTTAAAAATGGAGGTATAGATGGAGGTACTATACTGTAATTCGTATTTTCACATGTCTAGAACTATTGATTCACATAATTTACTATTGAATCACATTATTTACTATTAGGGGAGGTGGTGCAAGTTTGATAATACTTCCATGAATAAATTAAAAATAAAGGAAAAGTTGGAGGTATTGTACTGTAATTTTTCGAGCACAAAACGTGCAATTATCGAAACTATATTTTTCTATAAATAGAAGCTCATTATTCCTTCATTTCTCACCAATTCACAAAAGCTTTAGACCGATTATTATAGAGAGAAATTATAGAGAGAAAGAAGAAGAAAAGTCTGCTACCTCACTATTCCAGTATCCAGTTTTTCCAAGGTAGGGAGTATTATTTCTTTCTTATCCATGAAGAGAACTTCTGTTATTCCATTCTTTATTATTCTGTTGGAATAACCTATATACGCGGGCTACCCTATACTTGGTGAAATTCTTCTTTTGTTGTTCGATTCTTTATCATTCTGTTGGAACATCCTGTCTGTGCGTTCAACGCCGGACCTGGTTCCGTCTTTATTATTCTGTTGGATATCATGTCTGTTCATTTTACGCCGGACCTGATTCCATCTTTATTATTCTGTTAGAATATCCTGTCTGTGCGTTTTATGCTGGACCTGATTTCGTCTTTATTATTCTGTTGGAATATCTTGTCTGTGCGTTTTACGCCGGACCTGATTTCGTCTTTATTATTTTGTTGGAATATCCTGTCTATGCATTTTACGCCGGACCTGATTCCGTTATTTATTATTTTATTGGAATAACCTGCCTATGCAGTCTATCGCATGCCTGGTGATTTCTTTAGTTATTTTATTCCTTATTATACTCAGTTGGTTAAAGTTTTGACTTCTATACTCCATAAAATTAGTGGAATATCCTTGATATTTGTGCTTCATCCAGTATCTTTTCATGGAAATATTCTTCTGAGCATTCTTGAATTTTACTCTACAAAGCAGTATCATGTTGACAATTTGGACGTTATTAGTTCCTGGATAAATTAATTCTTGAACTTGTTTTATTGAATTTTTATATCATTGTCATCATCCTCATGTTTATATTTTGTTGAAAGTCATCTGTGGCCTATAGCGCGTAGATGGACTTGGTATGATTATGACCAGGGATTATTCGGTGTAATCATGACCGTAATGTTACAAATGATGTGGAAAAAGTCATCATTGGCCCGTAGAGCATTGATGGACAGTTGTTGGCATGATCATGACCATTATTGAATACACAAATATATTCTTGGACCGTAGTGCATGGATAATTGTGGTCGTGATACTAAAGAATATCTTGGCCGTAGTGCATGGGTGATTCGATGATGTGGATTATTTATTAAGCTGAGTCCCAGCGATAAAAGTGATGAAAAACCTTCTAAATCATAAAAGATAGTAGATTTTATTCTCTGATTGACTCTTTTAATGGATTGCTTGTTCCGCTGCAGTTAAACTTGATGGTTGTTATATTGTATCAGTTTAACACTGTTGAAGGCTAACTATAATATATTCTGCATTATCTTAGTCATAATATTTTCTACTAGGCTAGTTGAGCTCACCCTTTTACTTTCATTGTTTTCTTCAGGAAATGAGAACGTAGCAGGGACTAGTCGGGGAATGGAGTGACGGATCAGGTGATAGCATTAGTAGTCCTCACTATTCAGTGAAATAGTGGAAAATAAATGTAATAATATTGAATTTGAGTTTGAATATTGTCTAGACGACAATATTTGTATTAAAACTCACAGCTTATGTTTTGTCGTACTTTACATGACAGTTGTATAATTAAGTTGTATTTGTATTATGTACAATGTATTTGACGACCCAAAATAGGTGATGTATACCTATTTTGGGGGCGTCACAATAATCATGACCTGTAATGTTATAAATGATGTGGTAAAGGTCCTCAGTGGTCTGTAATGCATTGATGGACTATTTTTTTGGTATGATTATGACCAAGGATTATTCGGTATAGTCATAACCATTGATGATTTAATGAATATTCTTGGCCCGTAGTGCAGGGATGATTAGATGATGTGGCTTAATTATGATGCTGAGTCTCAGCGATACAAATTAATGAAAACATTTTAAATCATAAAAGATAGTAGATATCATGCTCTACTTAACTCTTCTAATGGATTGCTTGTTCCGTTGTAGTTAAACTTGATGTTTATTATATTTTATCAGTTTAACACTGTTGAAGGCTAATGATAATTTATTTTGCATTATCTTAGTCATAATATTTATTACTGGGCTAGTTGAGCTCACCATTTCTTTCACTGTTCTCTTCAGGAAATGAGAACGTAGCCGGGACTAGTCGGGGAACAGAGTGACGGTTCAGATGATAGCATTAGTAGTCCTCACTATTCTGTTAAATAGTGTTACAATAAATTTAATGAGGACTCCATTGAGTTTGTATATTGTCTAGATGAAAATATTCTTATTAAAAACTCTTAGTTTATGTTTAGTCGTATTTTACACGACTGTTGTATAATTAAGTTGTATTTGAATTTTGTACCATGTATTTGGCGACTCAAGATGGGTGATGTATACCTATTTTGGGGGCGTCACAATGAATATGTAAGATTTAACAATATGTGGTATGTACTAATATGAATGCTCATTTTCAATTATGTACGTCATCAAACCCATCAGAATCAATGTGTATATCATTCTCGGATTCGGTATCTTCCTCATCCTCAGTTTTGAGATTAGTTCGTCATTATTATCATCCTCAACGACCACATAATAATTGGTTTATATGTTTGCCTCGACATCCTCATCGTCAGGTACGTCAATAACATTAGTACTCACCATATCTTCAGCATATATTGAACACTACAGCCAAAGGGTTGCTAACATCTTCTTGTAGCGCCTCATCCATGCAAAATATGTTATCAGAATTAAATGAACATGTTTTAGTAGTGACTACTATATAGCAGGGGCTTCGAGTATTTACGAAATTAGGAGTGTAATACACTTGTGTCACTTGACTTGCTAACACGAACACATCATTAGACTTTAACACCGACTTGATATCCACGGTTGTGATTCTATTACGATTAACTTTAACCCCCCATTTTCAGTGTCAAACCAGCTACACTTAAATTTAACTTCCTTTTTACCCCGTGATAATTGAGCACAACCACATCCTGTAAACGACCATAGTAATTGGACTCAGAATCTTGGTAGCAACTTCCAAACACCATAAACCCAGAATTGTTGTTGAGGAACCGGCGGTTGGAGTACTATCTCGCTGCAACTGCTATGTTGAACCCTGCATACAAGGAAGAGTACATATATGTATGGAGAGTATTATTGCATTTATTGAAAATTGTGTGGCAAACTGGGGAAGTGCTACTTAGCTTATTTTGCCAATAATAAACTAAGTAAGTTGTACATAGTTTATGAGAATTGTTATTTTGAATGTATAGATACTACTGTTCGACAACTACTCTTACTTGTCAAACGGGTTTCTAATTAAGTTCCAAAGTATATTATTTTATTTAATCGAAAATATTCTTATTCAGTTTCTTTTAATTGCATCCCAACTAAGCAAATGCTACTTAGTTTATTATTATATTTTCTTTTCTTTTATTTTGTATTATATTATATTATAGTATATAATTGGTTTATTTATTTATTAAATTTAATTTATTAAAATAAATTAAATCATTTTATTTTATTTTATTAAAGCGGATTAAATTTATTATTATTTTTATTTTATTTTGTATTATATTATATAAGTTTTAAATTTTTTTATTAATTTAATTTATTAATTATTTTAATTTACTTTAATTTATTATTTTAATTTATTTTATTTTGTATTATATTATATAATTTTTAAATTATTTTATTTTATTAAATTAAATTTGTTAAATTTAATTTAATTTAAATTATTTTAATTAAATTAAATTAAAATTATTTTATGTGATTCTATTTTATTTTATTATTTTTATTTTATTTAATTCTTTATTGAATTATATTTTATTTGTATTATATTATATATTTTTAAATATTTTTTTATTAAATTTAATTTATTTATTAAATTAAACAATTTGTTTGATTTTATTCAATTTAATTTAATTTATTATTTTATTTTACTTTACTTTACTTTATTTTGTATTATATTATATTATCTAATTTTTAAAATTTATTTTATTTAATAAACTAAATTAAATTAAATTAAATTTATTTTATTTTATTTTAGTAGTAAGAAACTAAGTAAATGCTACTTAGTTTATATTTTAATATTAGGAAATTAATTACTAATACAGTACATGCAGGGCCCACAAATCGTGCAAATGAATAATTCTGACATAAATTATGTCAGAAATTCATTCAGAAATAGCAAATATATCAAAATTAAAAACAGTCCTAAAATCAGTTAAATTCAAGATTGGAAACTAATTAAAATACATAAACAATGCAAACAATATATACTGCAGAATCCAATTTTTCAGCCTCAAATCCAATTGACAATAACAAATTGATGCACACATAGTAACCAATTAACAAATTTAAACATTTCCAATTCGAATTGATAATAACAAACTAAACCAATACCAAATCAAAAGCTCTACCAATATCCAGCTCAAATCAATATATACATACAATATAACAATTAATCATTCTACTGATTGTGTACATCATCATCAAATTGAAACAATATTTGAACTCATACCTTCTTTTGGAGCTAATAAACTGTCGAAAACAGAGGAAGAAATCCGTCATAGTGCTGGTCGGCGTTCCCGGATACTGGTGGAGCTTTCCTCGGTGGTGGTGGGTTGGTGGCGGGATGTGCGTGGTTGGTTAGTGGTGGGACAGGGGCGAGAGGAAGAGAGAGAACTGAGATGGTGGTACTGGCCGGTGGTTAATGGTCGGCGGTCGGAGGTGGTGTGGGTGGCAGGTGGTTGGTCGGCAGATGGAGGTGGTGTGGGGTGGCAGGTGGGCGCCAGAGATGAGAGTGAGATACTACAAAAAAAATGGGCCTTCAGCAACAATCGATTTTCGTTGCTAAAGGTGCCAAATTTCATTGCAAAAGGGTTTTGGCAACGACTTTATTGTCGTTGCGTCTTTCGTTACGCAATGAGCGTTGTTAATTGTTCCGCAACGAACGTATTTTTTTCGTTGCCAAAAGTAATACTTTTTGCAACGAAATTTGGCTTTCGTACAAAGACATCGATCCTTTAGCAACAAAATGTATTGTTGCAGAATAATTAAAATTTCATTGCGAAAAAGCCTGCTAATTGGCAACAAAATGAACTATTTTATTTACAACGACCATGCATTTTCGTTGCAATTGACACCATTTTGCAACGACATTTTTCGTTGCAGTAAATTATAAAACTTGTTTCCTAAGCTTGCTTTCGTTGCGGAATGTAAACATTTTAGCAACGATTTTCGTTGCTAATTATATTATATGGCAACGACATTATGCTGAATCAGCAACGAGAATGTTTGTTGCTATTTATTTTTCAATAGCAACGAAAGTCGTCGATTAGCAACGACATTATATGTTGTCATTTCTTTATATGTGCAACGAAAGTTGATATAATTTGCAACGATAAAAATTGTTGCCTTTTATTTTAGTATTAGCGACAATATCCTCTCCGTTGTTATTATGTTAATTTTTCGTTGCCAAATATTATATTTTTAATGTTATTAGCAACTAAAATTTGTTGCTAAATGTATAAAAAATTGTTGCTATATTAAAACTTGTTCAATACTTTGGTAACGAATTATATTGTTGCCAAATCAAAATTTGATATTCTTTTTTTGTACCTGGCTGGCTCAATATCCCCATAACAAATAATTGCAAAAATACAAAAAACTAAAATATTATTAACTTAATAAAATCATCAACTACATAATCATTCATTATCTTTACAATTAACAATCTAAAGCTACCACACTTCTTCAATCAAAGTATATATCTACATATATAGAGAGTACACTTCATAATTTCATCCCCTGTCTTCCATAAATATAGCACAGAAATTTGATACTCAGTATTATATGGCAAGTCGTAGAAGCAGTCTTCCTACACATATTTAAAAATAATAGCAAGTCAGAAAAATGAAGCAAATAGGTCACACCAGAGGCACTTAGTGTCAAAATCAATACACAAAGACAATAAAGTTGCTACATGGTACTAATGTACACTGTATTGCTCATAAGCAAAAAAAGACAAATAGGCAATCACAATATCATTTGCTACAAATCCAAATAAAAAAAGAACCTTCGGTGCGACTATGTGATTGCTCTGTTACAAGAAAAAATTGGAATCTCAATCGGCCATTTCTTGAATTAATTTCTGTAAGCATAGTGGTAAACATATTTTCTATTACAAGACTTGTAGATTATTATTATATGTTGACTTCAAGTCAGAATTCAGTCACATTCAACAACCACAAGCATCACACAATCTTAAATACCATCACGCAATCTTAAATAACAATATTTAGATTTTTATATAGAAATGACAACAATTATGAAAAAGTTGAGGCTATTAATCAATGTGAAAAAACTTTTCTTGAGACGACAAATTTCCATACAATATATGCCCCAAAGATGTTAGCTATAATCACAGACATTAGATTTATTTACCAAGAATTCAACATGTTAAAGCAGACATTGAAAAGACGTATTTATTGATAACTTGGGAATTTTTATGTGGTAAGGGCAAGTTGTTTTTTGCTTTTGAAGCACATTGTCAGGAACTATAACTGTATCTCCTTTTTACGAAAATAACTAAGCAACACCAGCTCATAAAAATTAAAGTAGAAACACGAAACATATAAGTGCACACCTCATAGTACAGCTCAACAACTTCACAGGTGTAAGCATTTTCTTTATCCCATGGCAGTGGAGGACTACCTTCAGAAAATATGTTTGGAGGCTAAAGATAGCAAACAAGTTTTATCAGTAATAAGTAAAATTATAGCATTTTTTTAATTCTACATGCACATAACTGTATATGGATCTACAAAAACCTCAACTTTGAAAGAAAAGGATATCATGTAAAGATGAGCTGAAAACATGTCAGTCTCACAGAAGTCCTCAATAAAATCGCTGGACATAACCTCTGCATATAGAAGAAGAACATGCCAGTGAAGAATATTATCTTTATCTACCACTGGTTTTTTTACTCCCGTGAGATCATGGAACATAGCCTTCCCAAACTTTATTCCTCTATCATCAATAGCAGAAACAAGACTCTGCATAATATAAATGGAAACATGAACAGGTTTAAGATATCTAAGAGTGTTCTGTTATTTTCTTTTTCATTATAGTGTGTATATTAGTCTTATTAATTATACCTTAGCTGCTGCCACAGCTCTTGAAATTTGAGCTTCACGGAGCTCATATTCTGACTTCTGTAAATAAATTTACTTGACTAGCTTATTTAATTCTTCTTTATCTGGAAACTGCTCCAGTCCTTTTTAACAATATGATTCTGCTTCCACCAACAGTTTCAGACTTAATGAAGCTTTAACAGCTCTATAGTAAGCCTAAAAGATAACAAACATAATCATATCAGAACTTCTCTGACCAGATAAATGATTTTGCTAGCACAAAAGTGAACACAGACACATAATGTTAGATGTGAAATAATTTCATGTAGCTCACTTTTGCATAATGTTAGATGTGAAAGCAGATAAATGATTTTGCTAGCACAAAAGTGAACACAGACACATAAACAAACAACCTTTGGTTGAGAATTAATAATTATGTCCAAATGACCTTAGAAATAATAAAAATAATACATGGGATATTATATAACAAGTTAATTATCGGAATGATAATAAATTCGTACATATAGACTATCTCACCCATCTTTTTTACAAACTAACACTACCTAACTTAATAACATGCCTAGTGTATCTTTATTAAAATGTCATTTGCACCATAAATGCTTTTCATCCAATCCCAACAAAATTGGAAGGAAAGATCTATTAAAAACTTTAAGTTATTTCAGGGTCCAATCTATACCAAGGTAGGTTAAAGTTAGAAAGCAACCACTTAAACTTCCTTGTAGATCCTAATTACAGTGTAAAAGCATATTACATAAACAGAAGTATGTTGAAGTTCAGCTGAGTAAAGCATAAAACCTTATAGAACTACCTTCAACTCAACTCATCTATAAAATTTCTACTATGATTGGTAATTAATTCATACAATAATACAAGTATAGGTATTTGCACAATGTATGGTCAAGTCAATTAAGGTAAAAGGAAAAAACGAGACCAGTAATGATATTCCAACTTAAGTAGTATGTAAAGGCAATTACAACACACTAACAAGAAGGAAATTAATATTTGCACATGAAAATATGATAATTTCACAAGCAGCTCGTCAAATGGCCCCACATCTATGTTCACAATTATATTTAGATTTATGAGTAAAAATAGAATTAGTTAAGCAAATTTATAGCTTGATTGAATAGGCTCAAGATAATCTTGGTATTATGTATTAAAAATAATATGTTAGAAAACATTAAATATGATAGTATAATTGATAATTTTGCATCTAAAAGTGTAACAAGAAGACATTTTAAATAATGTTTTGTGATTTAGATTTCATTGGGCAACACTAAAAAAATATTCACTGTAGTTGGTAGGTTTTACTGATTACACCATTGAACTTTTAATTTTTTAAATGATGTAAATATGTAAATATGTTATTATTTTAGTATTTTAATGATGTAATTTGAATTTTTGTTCTTTTGATTAATTAACAAAATAATTTGAATTTTAGTATTTTAGTATTTTTTAAATTAGTATTTTTAGTATTTGATGTAAATATGTAATTAGTATTTTTAGTATTTTAGTGTCGGGTAACTAACTTTATAATAAAAAATCCTTATAGCTTACTTGGTTTGAGCATTTGTTTAAGGAGAGTGGGAGGTCTAGAGTTCAATTCTCAAGGAGAGCATTATTTTATTTTATTTTTAAAAAAACCCACGGGTCGGGCCAGACTTTTTTATTATTAGTACTATTATAATTATTGTAATAATTATTATTATTATAATAATAATAATAGTTAATAATAATAGTAGTAATAGGAATAATAATAGTAATTATAATAATGATTAATAATAACAATAATAATATTAGTAGTAGTTATAATAATAGTAATAATTATTATTATTATATTATTATTATTATTATTATTATTATTATTATTATTATTATTCGTACTACTATTATTATTATTACTATTATTGTTATTATTATTATTAGTACTATTATTATTATGACTGTTAATATTAATATTATTATTATTATTACTGTTATTGTTATTGTTATTGTTATTATTATTATTATTAGTAGTAGTAGTAGTAGTAGTAGTAGTAGTAGTAGTAGTACTATTATTATTATTACTACTACTACTACTACTACTACTACTACTACTACTGGTATTGTTATTATTATTATTATTATTATTATTATTGTTATTGTTATTGTTATTATTATTTTTAGTACTATTATTTTTATTTTTATTTTTATTATTATTATTATTATTATTACAACTATGGTAAAAAATTTAGTATTTGAGTAAAATTTTAGTATTTTAGTATTTAAATTTTAGTATTTTGATTAAATGATGTAAATATGTTGTGATGTAAATATGATGTAAATGATGTAAATCTATCTAATAAAATATAAATGATTTTGAATTTCCCGCTAACTCAATAAATCATCTGGGCCGTCCAAAGTTTGGGATAAATCCCACCGTTCATACATCTATCTAATAAAATGCATGTATCTATCTAATAATCTAATAATAATTTAATAAAATACAAATGACTTTAAATTTTCCGCTCACTCAATAAATTATTTTGGTCGTTCAAAATTTGAGATAAATCATATTGTCCATACAGTGCCGGAGGCACGGGATCCAGCTAGTATGTAAATATGATAATATGTTATGTTATGATGTAAATGATGTAAATATGTTATGATTTTAGTATTTTAATGATGTAATTTGAATTTTTATTCTTTTGATTAATTAACAAAATAATTTGAATTTTGTTATTTTAGTATTTTTTTTAATTAGTATTTTTAGTATTTGATGTAAATATGTAATTAGTACTCCCTCCGTCACATAGTTATAGGCTGATTTCTATTGGCGCATAGTTTAAGAAAATCAGTTAAGTGACAATTTTTAACATAAAATTTCCACACATACCCCTTAATATGGAATTAATGAATAAGTTAATTACTCATTACTTATCACACTGGAACTCTCAATTTCATTGATTGACGTGTACTGACCATTAAAATTCATAAACTTTAACCTAAGAGAATACAACAACATTAAATGTGGTGATAAAAATAATGACATTGAATGTTGTTTCTTCAAAAAAAGAGTAATGGTTGAATATTTATTATAAGGGCATAAAAGTAAAACAATGAACCAACTAAATTTTATAAATAGTAAGTAGCCTATATATTGAGGCATCTCAAAATGGAAAATCAGCCTATAACTATGGGATAGAGAGAGTATTTTATAGTATTTTAGTGTCGGGTAACTAAATTTATAATAAAAAATTCTTATATCTTAGTTGGTTTGAACATTTGTTTAAGGAGAGTGGGAGGTTTAGAGTTCAATTCTCAAGGAGAGCATTATTTTATTTTATTTTTTAAAAAGCCCACGGGTCGGGCCAGGCTTTTTTATTATTAGTACTATTATAATTATTGTAATAATTATTATTATAATTATAATAATAATAATAATAATAGTAATAGGAATAATAATAATAATCATAATAATGATTAATAATAACAATAATAATAATAGTAGTAGTAGTTATAATAATAGTAATAGTAATAGTAATAATAATTATAATTAATACTAACAATTATAATAATTATTATAATTATAATTATAATTATTATAATAGTAATAATAATAACAATAATAATAGTACCAATAATAATTATTATAATAATAGTAACAATAATAATAAAAATAATAATAACAACAACAACAATAATAATAATAATAGAAATTATAATAATAGTAATAATTATAATTATTATAATAATAAAAATAATAATTATAAGATTAGTAATAATTATTCTAATAATAATAATAATAATTAATAATAGTAATAATAATAATAGTAAATATAATAATAATTATAATAATAGTAATAGTCATAGTAATAATAAAAAAAAAATATAGCACATGAAGCATGAAAAAAATTTAATAATGACTTATAAGTAAAAAAAAAGTTAAATTTTAAAGTTATTATCAAACACTAAATAATAACAAATGACTTATAACTTAGTTTAACCAACTTATATGTCATTGCCAAACACCCTCTAATACAAGATATAAAGAGAAATTAATATTTGATTATAAAAAAATACAAGTCAAGAAAAAGAAGAATTTGAAAAATAGGAGTTAAAAAAAACTTACACACCATTGGTGCAACTTTATTATTATTGTTATTATTTTTGTTTTTATTATTATTGTTATTAGTACTATTATTATTATTGTTGTTGTTGTTGTTATTATAATTATAATTATAATTATTATTATTATTATTATTATTATTATTATTATTATTATTATTATTATTATTGTAGTATATAACTTCTTGAGATTATATTAATGGTATGTAGTGAAGGAGAAGAAAAGAATATATGGGAAAAATCTAATGTTTTGATATAAATATTAATCTTTGCAAAATATTAATAGATAACTTGTGTTGCTCCAGCAGTCAAATAACCAAAGTTCCAAATGATAGGTCACAGGTTCGAATATGTTTCGCATTTGGATATAATTTTTAAATACTAAATATGAATATTTTTTCACAATTCTCCAAATACCGAATATGGTCTTACAAAAACATGCTTATTGCGATTATCTTAATTTAAGGCAACATTTTAATAGTCGTTGCAAAAAATTGTATAATATATGCAACAAAAATAAAAATTGTTGCCAATGAATGTCGTCCATATTAGGCAACAAAATATAGCAACAAAATTTTTTTCGTTGCCCACGATGAGCAGAAATCAAGTGGTTAGAAATTTTGCAACGAATTTTGTTTCTAAACTTTGCAACGACTTATAAATTTCGTTGCAAAAAGTGAAAGCCTGACACAATCTGCAACATAAGACAAGTTTCATTGCTAAACATACACTTTTAGCAACGACTTATAAAGTTGTTGCTTGAAAAATCGTTGCTAAAGCCCCATTTTTAGCAACAAAAAAACTTTCGTTGCCCACGATGACGGGGAATCAAGTGGCCTAAAATTTTGCAACAAATTTCTAACGAAATTTTTTCCCGCCATTGAATTAGCAACAAAAATTTTGCAACGACTTATGAATTTCGTTGCAAAAAGTGAAAGCCTGACACAATCTGCAACGAAGGACAAATTTCGTTGCTAAACATATACTTTTAGCAACGACTTGTAAAGTCATTACCCGAAAAATCGTTGCTAAAGGCCCATTTTTTTGTAGTGAGAGAGGAGAGAGTGAGCTAAGAGTGAGATGAGAGAGAAAGGAGCTGATGAGAGTGAAAGATGAGAGGCGCTTGAATAAAACGAGTCTGATTAAGTTTTATAAGCTATTTCTGACGAAATGTCCGTCGAAAATAAGTCCCTCGAAAATAGGATATCCTCAACGAAAAGTCCCTCGGAAATAACCATAGTTTCGTCGAACTTAAGTTTCGCTTTGGCGGGAAACTTGGCGCCAGATGAGGCCTTATAATTTCGACGGATTTCTCTCATAAATAAATTATTTCTGACGAAATTATGTTTGACAGATTATTTCGTCGAAAATAACGTAACTTATGTTCGACTGAATACAGTCCATTGAACCTAATTCTATCGAAATTAAGACTTTTTCTTGTAGTGTTTTAAGCAATACTTTTGAATCATGATGAGATCATATTAATGAGATCTAAATTATTAGATAGCTTAAAAACTAAAATATTTCCAAACAATGGATTACTAAAATTGGGATTAGTTAATTTGGATAGATTGGTACATACGTTGCTTGATCATTGGATGAGGATGATTGATCTCATGATCATTTGTGTGGAGACACTAAAGCAAGTATTTAGGTGTTTATCGAAAAATAAGTTCACAAAACGTGGCTCGCTAAATAATACCTAATGGAGTTTTACTTGTTTGTCAATAGGAATTTCTGTAGTGATAGTAATACAAGTGATCCTTAAACTTGAGATCATCATAGTATCTTGTGTGTAATGAATTATACTTTGACTTATTCCTTAAGACCTTTAAGGTATATCAAAGGGTACGCTTGTAAGACCCCGAATTTTATGAAATAAAAGTATTCAATTTTTCTTATAATTATTATTCTATTTAGTAAATGGTTAAATTGATAAAAGATTAAAGTTAAGAGTGACATTGAAAATTTTACAAAGTAAGTGAGTTGTCAAAAAATATTCGTTGTGTCGTGGAATATTTGTTTGGTCGGAAAATATTCTTTTTTTCGGGGAATATTCGTATAACGGCGCAATCATTGGTGGACCCCACAACGAAATAACTGTCGGATATAGAAAGTGACATAAAGAAGTTATGGACCTATTTGGGGGCATCACAACTTTTGGGTGCAATAAGTTATATATGGAGATAATGAATGATCAATAAAGAATCTATCACTTCTAGTAAAAGAAGAGATGTCTTGTGTGATTCGATAAATGACAACCCAGAAATCTTTGGCCAAGGTGGAGTTTCTAATTTGTATTTATTGGGAGTTGTGCATTTGAGAATCAAAATACATATAATTAAATAAAATAAGACTTGACAGAAATTTCATATCTTATATTTAATTGGAACATTATATAGTGAAAGGATTGAATTGTACGGAAATTATTTACTCAAAGATTCTTTTATGATTAATGTTGAAATCTATATTATCTGAAAAGTCGTTGATCGCTAAGGAGGTTTATCCTTATTGTAGAATAAATATTATTTATTTAAATAGATTACTAGTTAATTTAATTTATTTATTTATTTAAATAAGAGTAGAATTGTTCTAATTGATTTATTCACAACCTGTTTAATATGGAGAATTACTTAAAGGGTCACACCATAAAAGGAAGAATAATTATTTAAGAAGTCAATAACATAATCATAATAATATGTTAAGTGTATTTAATTTAATCTATGATGATAGAATAAATTAAACAGCTTAATATTTATTATTTAATATTTTGAAAATATTAAAAATAAATTAATAAGAGGAATCTTATTAATATTATTACAACTATTATTATTTTAATTTCTAAAGGAGTTTGGGAGCTAATTTAAATAAGTACTCTCATTTATTCCTAATAAGATAATGAGACAAATTAATTAAAAGAGTTTAATTAGTTATCGCTAATAAGATTAGAGAGTTTAATTAATTAAAAGAATTTAATTAATCAAATAAAACCCTATTTTAATTAGATTATAAGGGTTGACTAATATCTATATAAGAGTAGTCATATATTAGATATCAGTAGACGTAATTCCAATTGTTGGAGAGTACTCATTTTCTATAGAGATAGAAAAACTAGGGTTTAGCCAACCATTCTTATTCTTGAATAATCCTTTTTCCTATGGTGGATAACCTTTAGAGGCCATACACTTGGGTGGCTAACATTGATCAAAGGAAGGAATCAATCTCGGAGATTCAAGAAGATCGCGAAGAACTAGGAGTTGAACTCGTACGTGTGGAAGCTTGAATCTATAAGGGTATGATTTCATACCTTCTCATTTTTTGTTTTAATTAATAACATCCATAAAGGATGATCCACGTAATTAGTTTATGATAATTTTTAAATCTGATTTGGCCATGCTTTCGCTGCTTTGTACAAATTTGATTGTGTATGATTCTCACAAAAATTAACAATAGTACCTTCAGCCGCACCGCCCAGGGTGCGAGCCACCCGAGAAATAAGCTATTATAGCAAGCGGCTAGAGCAGTATAGAGCCGAGGAGCAAGGCAATAAAATAGGATAAAAGAAGGGGTCAGGCTCCCGGTGGAGCAGAAGATATTGTTAGGATAACAAACTTGAAATACGAAACCCGAGCGGCCTTGGCTCTAATAGGATTTCATGATTCGATTGGTTAGTTAAAGCTTGTACAAATTACAGTAAGCTCGGTCAGTAAATTGTGCGGACAATATCTGTTAAAATTGATCTGTCTGAAAAATAATTGTTCATAAATGTAACCTTTTGTTCTGAATATAATCATTCGGAACTATCAACTTCTTATTTTTTCTGCTATATTCGATTGAAATTTAACATTTTTGTCTTTGGCAAAAATGGATCCCCAGACCTCTCATGTACCCAAAGCATTATGAATAGTTTTTTTTTTTTTTACTATTGAGGCATGATGAGCTTGATTGCTATTAAGATTTGTAGTCCATCAGCATTTTTTTCTCTTTTATAGAAAAACATATTCCTTGTTATTACTAATTTGTTTATTTCCAATTTTCACTCGAGCTATTTGTTTATCATCTCCCTATCCCAACCTCTTTTTACCATTTTGCCATTTAGACCTTGATTTTATTGATGCAAGAAAAAGTATGTTTAAAGTGTAAAGATCAGATAATTAAGGGAGAAAAAAAATAAGGTCTTCTGACCTCTCAAAATTTGTTACAATCCTGGAAAGTTGAGATCAATTTTCATTTAATTGGTAATTATATTCCCAAGGATTACAGTTCTTATGACCAAATATAAATTTTGTTATGAACATTATAGCACAGTGTTAATTAAGTGTCTTTTTTTGCCATAAAATATTGATTTAGCAAACAAGAAACTCATAATACAGCAATTAGGCTCGAACCAAGAATAATGTACTACTTGACTTTAACATAGTAAAGAATTCATTTTGCATTGATTAAAAAAATTTCGTAATATCTAAATATCCTTATAACACAGGAGTTACTTTTGCATTTGACTCTTTTTTTGTTTGTCTAGGAAAATAACAAAAAAAAAAACTCATATAGAGTAAAGACATGATCATGAGCAAATAAGAAATTCATGATTGCTTCAACTAGTGCTGCTATTAGGTTCAAATCAAGATAAACATTAAGTCTGTGTTTATGAGTTAAGAGGGATGAGATTAGAAGGGAAAGTACATATAAGAGGAGAAGGGATGTGTATGGATGAGAATTAATTATAATTTTTTTTTGTCATGTTTGTGATAGTGCTGAACAAGGAACCAAATTATCTTTGAAATCGCAAAAAAAAAAAACCACACAAATCGCAACAACAGTTCTAGCGTATGTGGCCGTTTTAGGTTAGTTGAAAAACCGAATTTACGGTTTAAGTTTGGTTACTGGCCAAAACCGCATGCATAAAACCGAAACCGCACTATACTTCTTTTGAGTATTTTTTATAAATTTAAATTATATGGCCAAAAGGCACAAAATGACGTGTTGCGTCCTGAAATGAGTATCACTGTCAACATGGAGCATATCAAGAACCATTATTATGGAAGCCACCCTTCAGTTAATCCATTTGGAATTATCTTTCATGTAATTAACTAATTATCTCTGTTTAGAATTTTTAATGTAAGCAGATAATATTTTATCAGGATCTATTTAGTTTTTGTTTAGACAAAACATTATAAGTAATGTTGTGTGTTATCAAAGTAGTATTTAATATTGTGTAATGCTAAATTGTTAATTTAAATTGCATAAAATGTTGTTGTTTCAATTGATTTTGGAACCGAAACCACACCACACCAATCACAAGTGGTTTCATGTGCAGTTTTGGATTTTTCAAACTGTATCTAAGCGGTTTCGTGTGCGGTTTGAGTTTCAAACAGCCAGGGACGGAGCCAGAATTTGATCTTGTGGGGGGCCAAAATTAAACTTCCAGTCTTCAGATTTTTCAAGATAAAAGGCTATGTCATTGAGCTTCCCAAGTCCCAACTCCATGAAATAATCCTAATTCCTGGCATTATTTTTTCTAACCACAGGTCCATAATCTCACTGTATTTACGAAACAGTCCATTAGCTCCACCAATCCAAATTTCTAGCATTATTTGGGACTTGAGAGTGCATATAAATATCAATAAAAGCAAATCTAACAACGCAAATACACAATGACAAATTATAACACATAAACAAACATAGATTGAATTGATAAAGTAAAAAGTAAACCCCAATTTATTTCTGCACATACATAATATATATATATATATATATATATATATATATATATATATATATATATATATATATATATATGTAAAAAGTAAAAAATGAATAAAGTAAAGAATCTCTACTTGACTACTTTCATCTTCAAGCTACAAACCAAGGAGGCAGGGACAAAATGGTGGATGGGCTGGGGGCGGAAATGGAATGGTAAATGTTAAGGCAAAAGTAAAACAAGACTTTGTTTGTTGGTGTGTATTGTGTAGTGGAGAATTGGAGATAATGAAATAAAATGGATTGACACAAGTACTCACAAAACACAAATTTAATCTCACAATTCAAGTGGGTAGTACTTACCAATTTTTAAAATCTTGGGGTGGGCATGGCCCTCTGCAAAGAAGCCTACCTCCGTCCCTGCAAACAACACCAACTGCATCCATGCTCACCCCTAGTTTGTGAATTTGGAAAGAAAGAGAATGAATGATATTTTAACTATATTTTTTCCTTGTGTGTGAGTTTATAGGAAAGAAAATATTTTTATTTTTAAATATACTATTACTATATTACCCTTAAATATTAATATAATAAATGACGTGATTTATTTTAAAAGCTAACTTTAGGTAATATATAATATCTAACTTTCTCATCATTATAATGTAATCCCTCCAAATCCTCCCACTTTTTTTTGGGGTAAAGTTTTGAGTCAAAAATAAAATCAACCAGAGCCGGCCCTGGGCAAGGGCCACCGGGGAAACCGCCCAGGGCCCACAGTTGAGAGGAGCCCAAAAATATTTATAAACTTATGTATTTATGTGTATAAAAAATAAAAAAAATAAAAAGATTAACGATATTATGTATTAAAAATAATATGTTAGAAAACATTAAATATGATAGTATAATTGATGATTTTGAATCTAAAAGTGCAACAAGAAGATATTTTAAATGATGTTTTGTGGTTTAGATTTCATTGGACAAAACTAAAGAAATATCCACTGTAGTTGGTAGGTTTTACTGATTATATCATTGAACTTTTAATTTTTTAAATTACACCACTAAACTAATTATTATTTTGAAATTGGGTCATTTCGTTAAAAAAATAAACGGACGTTAATTTTTTATCTATAAAACTAATGAATTACCCACTGTAGTTGTCACATTTTACTGATTACACAATTGAACTTTTAATTTTTCAAATTACCTCATCAAACCAATAAAAATAATTAATTTAAATATTTTAAAAAATTATTATTATTGTAAGACCTCAACTTATTATAAATAAAATTGAATTTTCCTTTATTCATTATTTTAAATTAATAAGGGTTAATTTGATATAATGCTTTGGTTATGGGTGAAATATGAAAATTTTACAAAATACGCAAGTGGTTACAAAATATTCTTTTTGTCGGGAAATATTCATTTGGTCGTGGAATATTTTTATTGTCGGGAATCTCCGTACGACGGCGCAGTCATTTGTGGGCTCCATAACGAAAATGGTTGGATGAAAGAAAACGACAAAGATTGAGTTTTATAAATAACGGCGTAAATTGTTACCGTTAACACTATTGGGTTACCTGGTGGTTAAAATACAGTAATATGCGTGGTTGTACAGTAGCACACGGTATTGCACAGTATGGTTGAATTATTGATTCTTACGTAAGAAGGCACTACTCAATAATTGTTACAGTAGTTACTGTTCATTATTTTATTATATTAATTCAATAATTGTTGCATTATTAGTTTATATTATTATGGTTTCAATAATTGTCACTGCACAGTATTTCTCATTATCAGATCAATAATTCATATTATTTGAATAATATTATTAGATAGCATTACTGGCAATGTCTAGAAAGTTTTGTCAATGAGAGGTTTGGTCATCTAATTGCGCGCCAGTAAGGAAAAATCCTTATTGGAAAGCCCTCTATTTCCTGGGAACAGCCTGGTTGTCATAATTGTGATTCTGTAATATTATTTAAGAATAATTAATTATTTATTAATATGATAAGGAAATATTTATTTGATGTGGATATAATTGATGAATATATTATTTTATGTGGATATAATTGAAGGAATTAATGCTGAGGTGTTTTATCAGTATTTTGTTGGACTGGAAGAATTAAAAAGTCATCCGTTTGTGGATTTCGGATAATTTATTTTTGGAAATTGGAAAAATTTTCTTCTGCAAAGTTGTAGAGAATTGAAATTCCTATAAAAAGTTGCGAGATTTGAATTTTCTGACAAATGGGCTATTTATTATGAATTATTGAAGTTCCGGGGTTCCGAAATAATTGATTTTTGAAAGTTTAATAATTTTTTTTATTTCAAAAACGTTTTTTTTTTCTAGAAGGTGGGCATGTGGGAAATGCTAAAATCAGATTCCTTGGTGGTGGGCTTGAATATTTGGTAAATATTAATATTTTATTTATTTAGTCTCATTTGGCGTTCTAGCATTTTTTTATAAATAGAGGACTAAGTTAGAATTGAAAATCACACCAGAAACAAGTTTTCTCTCTTTCTCTCTCTATATTATCGAGCGTATTCTTGTGAGTATACTTTGAGTGTTGCTATACGGTGCGAGTTTCTATCAGCACTATACCCGAAATTCAGTCAAAAATACGGTTATTTTGAGGTAAGGGATGTTATTTTCTTCTTAAATGATACTCCCTCCGTCCCAGGATAAAAGTCCTAGTGGACTTTTCACGCATATTAAGAAGAGGAATAAAATGACAAAATTATCCATAATAATGTCATTAAATATGGTGAGAGAATTAGAATAAGAAAAGTATGAGATATTTAATGCTACGGGCATAATAGGAAAAAATGTGTAAAAGTTTAGTTATTAAAAGAAAGTGGACATTTAACATGGGACAACCCAAAATAGTAATAAGGACTTTTATCCTGGGACGGAGGGAGTATTATTTTCTTCAATATCATTATGTCAAAATATTGGTGAACTTTTTAATCAAATTTGGAACTTGTTGTGTAGGGGTTACTATTCACGTATACGGCACTATTTACGAAGAATGAAAATTTTCTTTTTTTGTCTAAGATGTCTATTTTTGCTACTATCTTTGATTGTATCCATGTTTTGATCGTTATTTTTGAATTCTGCTTCAAAATTGGTTATTATGGAGTATTATTGATCTTGGATAAAACTGTTATACGAATCCCTAATATTTGTCCTTTTATCTCACTGGATTCGTTCTTAAAAATATTTTTCATCATCCTCAGTCCTTAATGATGATATTATTGAATATCTTTGGCCTGTAGTGCAAAGATAAATGATTACTGATGAATATCTTTGGCCCGTAGTGCAAAGATGAACAGGCGTTGAGATGAACATGACCAACCGGTGATATAAATGAATATCTTTGGCCTGTAGTGCAAAGATGATTAAAAATGTATATTGATTGTTGTTATAGGGATAAAATATTGATGATGGACTCTTAAATATTAGAAGATAGTAGAATTCATCCTCTACGTGACTCTTCTAATGGATTGCTATTTCCGCTGTATTTGTTGATCTAAAACTTGTTGTCGATTATATTTTATCGAATTTTTTTCCCTGTTGAAGACTAACGATAATTTGTTGTATATTATCTTAGTCATAATATTCTTTACTGGGTTAGTAGAGCTCACCCTTTTCCTTTTTATTCCATTTTCTTCTCAGGAGGTGAGAACATAGCAGGATCGAGTCGGGGTATGGAGTGAGGTTTCTAGAAAGATGTTTTAGCAGTCCTCACTATTTCTATAAAATAGTGTTTGAATAATTATAATGAGGACTTATTTGTGTGTGAATATTGTCTAGAAGACAATATTTGTATTTAAACTCACAGTATGTATTGTCGTATTTCACACGACATTTGTATTATTGAAGTTGTAGTTTGCTTTATGTACCATGTATTTGGCGACTTAGAATGGGTGTTGTATACCTGTTTTGGGGCGTCACAATTATTTTAAGTAAAAATTATTAGAAGCTTTTTTTTTCTTTATAAAATGAGTAGAGTTTCATAAAATATAGATTCAAACAAATTAAAGTGATTTTAAATTAAATTAATGTCTACTTAATTTTTTTAACAGAATGGCCCATTCTTAATATTATAATTTTTAAAAAAAAACTAAAAATAGAAAAAAAAATAGTAAATGATAAATAAAAAAATTGATTCAATTTTTTCAAAAAAGAAATTAATAATTTTTATAATTAAATATTATTTTCAAGAAAAAAATTGGAAAATTCTTCATATTTTAAAAAAATGAGTAAAATTTTATAAAATATAGATTCAAAAAATAAACTTTATTTTCAAAAGGAAAAAATAGATTTTTTTTTAAAATCAGTAACGTTTCATAAAACTTTAATTTTTTAAAATCTATATTTTATGAAACTTTACTCATTTTATGGAAAAAAAATTAAAGTTTCTAATATTTTTTTACTAAAAATAATAATAATTTTTAAAAATATTTAAAACAATCATTTTTTAATTAGTTTAATTGGGTAATTTAAAAAATTAAAAATTCAATTGTGTAATCAGTAAAACGTGCCAACTACAATGAGTAATTCATTAGTTTTGTAGATAAAAAATTAACGTCCGATTTTTTTATTAATGGAATAACCTAATTTCAAAATAATAATTAGTTTAGTGGAGTAATTTAAAAAATTAAAAGTTCAATTGTGTAATCAGTAAAACTTGCCAACTACAGTTGGTATTTCATTAGTTTTACCGATTTCATTGATATTTTTATTTTGTAGGTACATTTGATGATTCTTTGCTTCGAGGACATTTTAAAGTGTTCTTCCTTATCTTTTGTAAATTCTTATAATTATAATAAAAATAATTAGTTGATAATTTATTTATTTTTTAATTTAATTTATATAAAAGGGGCACACTTGAAATTTTTTGCCCTGACCTTAGAAAACTCATGACCGGTTCTGAAATCAACTTTACCTCAAAATTCTTTCACTTCCTCCCTAAAAAAAACTCACAAACATGATATTTAAAGGAAATTTAATTATTTTCCGTTTCCCTAAAAAAAAACTTACAAATACGGTATAAGTTTATGCTAATGGCAAGAACAATGCTTATTTTCTCTTAGTTGGTTAGGTCATGCAAAGCTTCTCAAAAAGTGTCTAAAAAGGAGGAAAAGTACATCGGAGAATGTTTATACATTCTAGCTTAATAAAATTTAAAAAAGGAAAGGAAAAAAAATAACAATTGAGAGGTCCAATTCAAGGAAGTTTTATCCACCCATCTTATAGGTACCCGACCCAAACCGTTGATTTTTGATAAATTTATTTATTAAAAAATAATTACTAAATTACAGGTAATAACTCAAATATTATATATGTATAATAGTTAGAATCCATAACTCAATTACGGCAAACTTGTTTGCTTAATCCACGCCTAGACGCTAGGCGGTACCTCTACAATCTGGGCAGCTAAGCAGAATAAGGCCTAGCTAGTCTACCATATTAATTTGAAATGAATTTGTTAATTCTTGTAAGATAATTTTTTGGTAATTTTTTTAAAAAAATATATTTACTATATTATTTGTACGGTATAACTAACAATTAAAAATACTTTCTGTTCAGAATTATAAGATCGATATTGACCTTTTAAAAGTTCATTTGAGATATTTTTAAATTTCAAATTGACGTAATTCATTTAAGTTTTAAAAACAACTCTTATAACTTTTAGAGAGTTTATGATATTAATAATAGTATTGACAAAAGACACATGAATTTATGTCAATTTTGAGTTTGAAAATATTTGAAATTGACTTTTGAAAAGTTAATATTAAATTATTAATCTTATAATTTGATACGGATGAATTATATAAATAAAATTGTGTAAGAAACGATTTTTAGAACACTGTTTCAAACTATTCGGTTGTAATAGAATGGTTAATGGTACCAAAAAAAATGAGAAAACATGATTGCTTCAATCAGTACTACTGCTTTAATTTCATGCTAATGGAAACCACAACACTTAGTTTCGGTTGGTTAAGTCATGCAAAGCTTCTCAACCAGTGCCCATATATTACAAAGAGAGGAAAAGTACATGTTATTCGAGCATATAATAAATCTTAAAAAGAATCAAATAAATTAAGAGAATCAATCCAATCAATTTTTCATTTCAAATGCTATACAATCATCAAATTTGGGGATGAGATATTGAAGGGAACTAAATAAAATTTGAATTCCCCCTCCAATTTTAGGCTTCTAGCTTACAACTTGAATAAGCTAGCGGAATTGAGGTGTTGCTGTAAGTGTTTTGGTACTCTAATCTATAAACATAAACAGACGAAATAATTAGAATTCAAATTAGTAGTAAAAGTTTGTTAGAGTAGACATGGGTTAGTTACAGCTATGTGGAAGTAAAGTTGTATAAATAGTTAGCATCAAAGTTATGAGGAAAGTTTAGAGTCCGACTATTGTAAGATAGAGTGGAAAGTTGCGACGAATCAGAATTTACCGTACTCATCTTCCCTCTCTAACTTTACAGAAATAAATATTGTATGGTGAATTATGATAATTGTTATGTCTGATTGTAAGTTATTGTACGATTATTGTTATGCATGTCTTTTTATAGTTGTTTACCATTATTTGATTGATCTAATGAAGGAAGTTACATGGGTTACTTGATCCTGCAATCTGTTACATTAGCAAGTTGTAAAATTGACCATATAACTTAACCATTAGTCATTCGTCACTTTATTAGTCATTCTTCATTTTTAAACTTCGTTGTTGAGCTAATCCTAAATTTATATAACGACCTGCAATCAGTTTTTGTATCAAGTTACGGCTCTGCTAAACTGTATATCCATCTACATACGACAAAAAAAGGAGTAGTTATAACAAGCAAACATAAATTTTTAATTGTCAAGTTACTATTTAAAAAGTTACAATCAATCAAAAAGGCTTATAAAAAATAAATCTTGAAATGTAGTTAAACTTAGTTTAAATTTATGAGAATTTGACTATTAAAGTTGGATATTCTTTATTTATTCATTGAAATTTGTCTTCATAAGAATTTTTCATTTAAATGCTTTGTGGAGTATGTATGAAAATTGCAGGTGTATTAAGAATTAATTTAGGCTTTTAGTTTAGTATGTGTCTATATTCAGTGCTTCATTTTTTTGTGTTCATGATTTTTTTTTTAATTATACAGTGCCTTCAGGCACGGATTATCACTAGTAATTAATAATAAGTATTCATGTGCATCTTTTTGTTTTAGTCTAGATCAAAAACAACAAATTAAAAAGGTTCCTACAGAGTGATTAGACCTCATGAGCAAATGAGAAAGACATGATTGCTTCAATCAGTACTACTGCTATTAGGCTCAAATCAAGATCAACATTAATTTCATGCATGCTAATGGCAACCACAACTGTTGGTTTAGTCATGCAAAGCTTCTCAACCAGTGCCTATATATAAGAGGAAAAATACATGTTATTCGAGCATATAATAAATTTTAAAATGAATCAAATAAATTAAGAGATCCATTCCAATCAATTTTTCATTTCAAATGCTATACAATCATCAAATTTGGGGATGAGATATTGAAGGAAACTAAATAAAATTTGAATATATTTCATAATTTCTCCCCTCCAATTCTATCTTACAACTTGAATAAGCTAGCGGAATTGGTGTTGCTGCAAGTGTTTTGTACTCTAATCTATAAAGATTATAGCACAGTGTTAATTAAGTGTCTTTTTTATGAAGATTATAGCACAGTGTTAATTAAGTGTCTTTTTTTGCCATAAAATATTGATTTAGCAAACAAAAACTCATACTATAGAAATTAGGCTCAAACCAAGAATAGACTCGAGAGAAACGTACTACTTGACTTTAAAATAGTAAAGAATTCATTTTGCATTGATTAAAAAAAAGGGTGTAATATCTAAATATCCTTATAACATAGGAGGTACTTTTGCATTTTACCCTTTTTTTTGTTTGTCTAGGAAAATAACAAAAAAAACTCCAATAGAGTAAAGACCTCATGACCAAATGAGAAACTCATGATCGCTTCAACCAGTGCTGCTATTAGGTTCAAATCAAGATAAACATTAAGTCTGTGTTTATGAGTTTAGAGGGATGAAATTAGAAGGAAAAGTATATATATAGGAGGGGAAGGGATGGGAAGGGATGAAAATGAATTATAATTTATTTTGTCATGTTTGTGATAGGGCTGAAAAAGGAACCAAATTGTCTCTGAAACCGCACAAAAAACAACACAAATCGCAACAATGGTTCCGGCGTATGTGGCAGTTTTAGGTTGGTTGAAAAATCAAATTTACGGTTTAAGTTTGATTACTGGCCAAAACCGCATGCATACACTACTACAAAACAGTAAATAGACAACGCGGAAAAAACGTTGTGGTTTCAGTCAGAAAAACGTCATGGTTAAGGGTGTTGTCTATTTGACACCCTTACACAACGTTTTTAAAACGTTGTAGTTAAGCACAATACATAACGTTTTTTAGCAAAAAAACGTTATAGATTTGTTTTTCAAAAATTAGCAAATACTTAAAAACGTTGTAGAAGGTATGATTCTACAACGTTTTTTGGATAAAAACGTTGTTGTTTAGTATATTAGACAACGTTTAGACACATTTACACAACGTTTTAAAAATGTTGTAGATTAAAAAAAATTGTGATTCACCTATATTACTAATGCACCTGCAATATGCTAATGTCATGATATATAGCTAAAATTACAAAGAATATTAATACCATACAAATGTTTACATCCCAATAATTCTTTGTAATGCCAATTACAAAGAATATTAATACCATACAATACATTTACATCTCAATAATGCCAAACTATCCATACATCAAATTCACTTTTGAGATAAACAATAGTAATCCTGTTAATTTATAGCTGAAAAAGTGGGGAAACAATAGTGATGCAGCTGCTTGTAATCCCAATAATACCATACGTTTACATTTTCAAATTACTACAAATGAAAAAGGGGTGAATCTAAAACTTACAGAAACAAACAAGGTCACAACCCAACAAGGGTAGTAAGTTCTGAAAGTTGTGAAACCTGTCTACAAATTTGAGCCTGTGTTATTCTTTCTCAGTTTCCACACATGGTTTTGCATGTTCCGGCCCAGATGGTTGTTCTTGTTGAACTGGCACGCATGACCTCCAACCTGTTTCAGTGCCACACTACTACAAAATAGTAAATAGACAACGCGGAAAAAACGTTGTGGTTTCTGTCAGAAAAACGTAGTGGTTAAGGGTGTTGTGTATTTGACACTCTTACACAACGTTTTTAAAACGTTGTAGTTAATCGTAATACACAACGTTTTTTCGGAAAAAACGTTGTAGTTTTGTTTTCAAAAAATTAGCAGATGCTTAAAAACGTTGTAGAATGTATGATTCCACAACGTTTTTTGGTTAAAAATGTTGTTGTTTAGTGTATAAGACAACGTTTAGGCACATTTACACAACGTTTTTAAAATGTTGTAGATTAAAAAAAAGAAAAAAAAGTTATAATTCACCTACATTACCAATGCACCTGCAATTCATTTTCATAGAAGTACTACTTCACTGGCTAAAACAAAAAAATAATAATATGTAAATCAGAGAAACAGATCCTCGTTCCATTGCAAAATAAAATATACCCAAAATCTCAATCAATTCAAAGTAGACCAGTAGTACACATATCAAGCAGTCAAATGAACTACTTGTCATAAAATAACAGTCAAAATCACCCCAGCATACTATTTTAGTATTCAGAACTAACACCCAAACAACTACTCTCAAAAAAACCAGGACAATAGCCCAACCTAGGCAGCAATGGAAGGCTTAGAGGCTGCATCGTTCCCTCTGTTCCCTCTGTTCCTTCAACCTACTGGCGAGAAGTTTCTGGTAGTCTGCTGCCTCTGAATTGCCCTTAGCAATCCTTTGCTTCTTCTCAGCAATTCTAGCACGCTTCCTTTGCAAAGTCAGTGGAGTCACCAACCTCTGAATCTTGGGAGCTTTACTGACCTTCTTTCCTCATGGAGACTCCACTGGCTGTTACACGTTCTCTTCTGAGATTACAGCAGAGTTGGTTAGAATCTTTTGTCCAAAAAATGAGAAAAAGAAGGCTGCATCACAAATAACATAAGATAAGAAGATACTGCAACTTTGACTGTCACAAAAGAAATCAACCAACTTCAATATAAAATATAAACAGCTAAACATAAATGGTGTTTGAGTATGAAGATAATGGTGAAAACATTAGCAATTCTACAGGCATGGGCATTGAAAAGCTTTGAACAATTACACTAAGATATACACGATGACTTTTAAAGAACCATGGAGCTACAAAATTGAAGAGTATTATGTTATTTTAGTTTTAAAACTGAAATACTAAGGCTCAACATGCTCACCTCCCTTGTTATGTCAATAGCATGAGAAAGACCAGAAGTCAAAGATTCGCATATCTGGTCAAATATGAAGAAACTGTTATCATAATAACATCAGAA
The DNA here is from genome assembly GCA_020205505.1 of Panax japonicus. Classification (NCBI taxonomy): domain Eukaryota; kingdom Viridiplantae; phylum Streptophyta; class Magnoliopsida; order Apiales; family Araliaceae; genus Panax; species Panax japonicus. Next base: position 47,161,224 of record CM035101.1, on the reverse strand, counting down.
ATTAATTAAACATACAAGCTATTCTACAAAAGTTTACACAGCACGTGAAACAAATGCCATAACAGAAATGGTGGATGAAATGATGTAATACATCTTCTTGCCCTTATTGAAAATGCAGCACCCTCCCTGCTCCTAGTTGAAATTGGAACCACCCACTTCACTGTCGTCCAAATAATTACATAGATGACAGGTTTCAAATAGTCAAGCTTTGATCCTAATACATCCATGGATTTCAAATAGCTTTTATAAAACTAGGTCCCTTGCAATTCTTTTCAAAATTTCCTATTTGCAACCACTTACAGAACAAACAACACTAAACCAGAACTTTAGCAATAAATCATTTTATTTTTAATGCGTTCTTTACATGTTACATCATTATAAGTCTGTGTGTGTTTGACAGTGTGTAGAAGTATATGAACAAAACTATTAAATTAACAATGTTGAAATTCCATAAACAAGGAAAACAAATAACTCAAACGGTGACATAATTTTTAGTTCAGAACTCACATTGCAATCAACACCAAGACAAGACCTTATATACGAAAGCAGCTTCTTCCAATCTTTTCCTGTTCTTCCATTAGCTCCTGGAAATTTCATGCACAAATTGATTGAGATAAGAAACATGCTCTCAAAAAATCACAGAAACTGAGGATAAAAACTAGGAGATAGAAAAATAGATTTTACCTCTAGGATTGACGATGAAAACAAGGTTGCGGCGGCGAGGGGAAGCTCCACCCCTAGAAACTGTACGGTCGGCGGAGAGATCTGGAGCCATTAATTTCCATGCATACTCTAAAGACCTGACCGGCTCATAGAAAACCAGATGTGACACCATATGGAACCACGGAAAGACAACCTCATGAATAATTTATCATGTACAGATCAATTGCAGAGAAAAGAACAAAGGATGGAGAAACAATTAACTCACTAGAATGCGGATATGGAAAAGACCAACTGAACACACCTAAAACATAAATTCAACTCAACTCAAACATACAACCTGTATTTTCAACTATAAAGGGGTTCTTCACTATTATAACTAAACTACCAGGTGAAGGATTTTTTCAACATACAAGTCATACAAGTAATATTGGTATCAAAAATATTAGAAACTATCTTAAGTTAAAGTTGATATTTCCATAACCTTACTTATAAAATCTCTCAGACAATTGGAACTTGTAAACAACCCTTCTGAGCTATCCCGCTCATCTGGGGTGGAATACTAACTGAATCAGAAGTGAGCAATAGAGCTGATAATTAGACAAGTGAACAGTTACGGACTGTAAATAAATAGCAACATTGGTAAGGAAACCTGAATATAAGGTCTCACTTTTCAGTCCATCGCTGTTTGACAAAAGGAATCAGTTCTATACTCAAACACAAATGTTTCTATTATATAGAAATTAAAATCTATCACAAGGAATTCAATTAGTTGGACAAATGTGAGGCGAAACAAAAGATATCCTATACCTTGATAGCATAAGTAACAACCCAAGCAAATTTATCAAAAGTGCCAGCTTTATGTCCAATGTAAACAGTCGATTGCATTAATTATAAGATGGTAAAAATTGAAATTCTAACTAAATTCAAAACCCCAATTCTTATTACTCCTACCATCAAGAGTCCCGGATAATAAAATAAAATACCAATCATCACTCCATTTCAACATTCCAAGCAACCAAATAGGCCATAAATACATAAATTAAAGTAAGAAAACGTTAAAACTTATATAAAAAAATAAAAAGAAAGAAAGAATAGCAGTATATACCTGAGGGAAATCAAGATAGAGAATAGGGTTTTTGGTACCAAGGTCCATCAACTCACCGATTTTGCCACCGGCTTTCCGATTCCGCTGCTCGGAGACGGCAATGTCGCGGGTGACGCTGAAGAGTGAGAAGGAGGTGGAGGAGCAGACGATGGTATCGGCGTCGAGTCTGAAGTTAGCAGATCCATCAACGTCGTCCCCGAAGAGTCCTGTGCACAAAACAAATGTAATTTATAAGAGAAAACCCATATACCCAATTTAACACTGCTAACTATGAGGGAAAGTAAACAAAGAATAAGAATAATAGGCGGTACTATCAACAAAAATAAAAAGGAGAGACAGAAACAGAGAAACAGATTCATAGGGACGGATTTGGGAGTGAGAGAAAATAGAGGTAGGGTTTTGGGCTACAAAAGAGAGTGCCGACGTTTTATTTAGTTAAGCATTTTTTTTGGCTCCGTCCCTCTTCAATCGAACTCCGGAAGCCGGAAGGTCGGGTTTCCTCACCGGAAGGTGAGGCGGCGGCTTGCGAGAAGTGGATTTTTGATGAAGAAGATTTGAATATGCTGAATGGAGGTTTAGGGATTTAGAAGAAAGAATAGCTGGTGGATTTTGAGAAGTTGATTTTTTGTTCCGTGTTTTTTTTTGTTCCGTGTATTTTTTTTTGCTCCGTGTCTTTGTAGATAGACAACGTTTTTAAAAAAAAATGTTATCTAGTTAAAATCAAAAAAATACTCTTTTAAATAGATAACGTTTTTACATATAAATCTACAACGTTTTTTTTAAAAACGTTGTAAAAGAATATACCACAACGTTTTTATAAAAAACGTTGTCTATTAAGTGTTGTCTATTAGGTACTTTGTACTGGTGCCAACATCCATTAGAGCAATACCTTTGGCAGCCAAGTGACTCCTGATTTTATCTCCTCTAGAAAAATCTTTGTTTTTCCTTGCCAATGCTCTTTCCTTAATCTGACTCTCTATGGCAATAATGCTTGTAGCACCTCAGAATAACCTAAACTGGGGAGCAAACCCAAAATTTCCAAACTTCAGATATTAGATATTAACAAAAAGAATAGTAGAATACAGAAAAAAGTCAATTTGCAATTTGCATACGACAAAGCTATTACAAATAAATGGAGGAGGTGGATCACGGTGTCGCAAAGTAACTAAAGCTCATAAAGCATAATGGTACTAACTTGATCCATCAAAATATAAAAAATTGTTGGCACATACACATATGATTAACACATGTACACGTAGCTTCATATCCCAGTAAAAGAAATATACCTGAGTGCCACTGGAAACTGGACGCAATATTGCACCAGTCCAGTTTAGAACCTCAGCACGCAAGTCATCAAACTAACAGTCCAGGATTTGAACCTCAGCACGCAAGTCATCCACAGAAGCAACTGAGAATGTAGGGACTAAATCAGCTCCATTTATAACAGATGTAATGAATTCATTGCCCGAATCCGCTAATTCCCATGTCATACAAGCAGCTGCATCAAGTATTCAGTCAAAACTTGACCATGCTCAACAACCAAAATCAAGAGGAAATATTAGTGCACTAAAAATAAAAAATATATAACATGGGCTTTAGATATGTGTCAGAACTCGGTGGCTAACAAAGAAACAACTTCAGTAAACTGTGCAGTTCCACTCCTTTAGAAGAACAATAGCAGCATTCCAGTCCTACTTGTCAGAGACATTACATTTCAGGAGATCCATCCTAGTTTTAGCAACAATAGAGTTTCCCTTCCAGTAAGCATATGGTTCCCTGTCCATCCATTGAGTCCCGGTGTTTCCTTCCTTTAGGTCCTTCAACAAAGACCCCCATGGCTTTATATTGATTTCGGGCCTAAAATTAAGTTTGGATTTAGCGTTGTTCTTCAAAGAATAATCAATAATTCTTCAAAAATAAACTCATTATAGGATCACTTAGTAAAAATGGTACACTAATAGAGTCCATTCATATACACGTACCAATTCATATAAAAAGATTGAAGCAATTCATATGAAACCACTTTTGCTATTTCAGTCCATCTGTTGCCAAATATCTTGTGAGCCTGCATAACATTTCTAAGAATCAGGTCACACTCAACTAACAATAAATAAGGTTTGTTTTTCTGGCTAGCGAATCATATAAGTGGAAGGTAAAGCATTAGTAGTTGAAGAAAAAAAAGTGTAATAATAACATAGCATCATCATTTTACCTCACATAAGAGCACGTCTTCCTCAGGTGACCATCAGATATCATAGCATACAGACCGTGCAAGTGCAAATTTACATCAGATATCGATCCAAGCTGGACCATTCAGCAAAACCAATAGCAGGAAGGAGTATGAAGCTGATAACTGTATAATTGTGCAATGCTGCTACCAAACTTTTCATTTTTACAGCATACCATTGCGGTTGAAGATCACATACATTTCCATCGGATAAAATTCAACCCCAACATAATAACAGTTGACAAAGTGACCATACAGTACCAGCTCACAAAAGAAGTAGAGAACAGTTAACAACAAATGAAAACAGTAATTTTGAACTACATGTACATAATCATGCTTAAAGATAACATATATGCTGAGTTTCACCCGTTACCTTCACTGTGATTATAGCATGATCAAGGAGAGGAAGCAGGTTGAAGTGGCTAAAAAGAGATGAAACACGGATCTCCTCCCTCACCAGCTCTAATTGCGCACTACTTTGAATGAGAACTTTTTTCATTGCATAAGTTCCATCATCTGCAAATCAAATAGAAGACAAGATTAAATAAAGATCTTTATTTTCCACTCCCTCAACAACAAATTGATGAGAAGTAAATTAATTTTCGCACACCAAACCCATCCATAATAGAGCACATAAACTAGCCACACTTGAAATATATCAAAACAAAACAAGAAAATAAATAAATATACAAGATCCTGATATTTGATAACATTCAGTGTTTCTTTACAAAGACCAATAACCCATAAAAACATTAATTATTGAACACATAAAATACACTTCAGATAAATAAGAGCCAAATTCTTACAAAAAAACAGTCTAACATTTCCACTGCAAAATATGGGGAAAAAAGAGATCGCCTATTTACTTCAAATAAGAAATGGAATATATCTGCACCATATAAACAAATATTCTACTTGCTAAGTTGAATATTAAAAAATTCTCATAATAAAATGTAAACATTTATTGGACCAAAATTCACAATTGGAAAGTATTGAAACCATAGATTATTACAGTATTTATCATATAAATTACATGATATAAATTACATAGAGTTATTACAGTATTTATTTATCATATAAATTACATAGAGTTATTACAGTATTTATTTATCATATAAATTACATGATAAATATGTTCACAATTGGTGCCTTTAGTTCCTGCAATGTGATACCTAACACAAAACAACCTTTCATCAGGACAGTTTATTATCATTCTTTGCTTAAGCTATAAGCACATTTGGAAGATTGTGGATCTGGGCACAGTCAAAAAATGTGGATCATCATGTATTCGCAACTGAATCAGATAGATATGAATGAATAATATTCGCAACTGAATCAGTTTAGATCTTCCAATAATATTCGCAACTGAATCAGATCTGGAAGCCTAATTTTAACAACAATGAAGAAAATTGTCATGTATAATTATTGCCTTTGACAATTAATCACCATGTACCTGAGTTTCATCTCTGCCACTAACTCTGAGATGGTGGAATCACTACCAGATAAATCCGAAATCCCCGGAGGAGCATCAGATGGTGGAACTCTATTCAGGATCCAACTAGGCCACTCATTAGTAATATATAGTTAAGGAAGTGAAACAAGCAGAATAAAAACAGAAAAGCAACAATATCTAACAATGAACAAAGTTGAATGAATAATTCAGAGAGAGTGAGTTTAAATACGAAATTAATTGGTAACAACCACACGCAAGCATTCATATTAAAAAAATTAGCCAAATACAGATCAATGAAACCCTAACTGGAGGTAAATATACTGACCGAGATCACCGTCGCGCTTGGCGGAGCTGCAATCGGAGTAACGAGATGCGACGTTCTTGAACTTAGCCTTGCCAGAAACGATGTCTTCACGAAGGGATTTGAGCTGAGAGACGGCAGTTTCTCTAGTGGTGTTGCTATATAACTCGATCTTCTGCATCCTTCCAGGAAGCCTTATGTCGAGAACCTTGGTGCTTTACGAGTATGTGAGAAGCCCTAACTTTGTCCGATTCGGCTGATGATGATCATAAAAGCCCTAGATTTATCCAAATTTCTCAAACCAAAACCTCGAATTCCATGCTTCAAACCCGTGAAACAAATCGAATTAAAGCTCCTCAACGATTCTGAAACTTCAAAAATGGCGAGATTTTGAGGAGAAATGGAAGGGAAAAGGAGAGAGGAACTCATCTGCATAAAACCAACATCGCAGAGCGAGAGAGAGAAAAAGACGTGTTTTAATTTTAAGTTCAATATTTGATGCTCCGTGTTTTTCTTAATAGATAACGTTTTTTTAAAAAAACCTTATCTAATTAAAATAAAAATAATGTCCTTCTAAATAGATAACGTTTTTGCATATATATCTACAACGTTTTTTCTAAAAACGTTGTAAAAAAAACCACAATGTTTTTATAAAAAACGTTGTCTATTAAGCGTTGTCTATTAGGTACTTTGTACTGGTGATAAAACCGAAACCGCACTATACTTCTTTTGACTTTTTTTTTATAAATTTAAATTATATAGCCAAAAGGCCCAAAATGACGTGTTGATTCCTGAAATGAGTAGCACTGTCAACATGGAGCATATCAAGAAGCATTATTATGGAAGCCACCCTTTAGTTAATCCATTTGGAATTATCTTTCATGTAATTAACTAATTATCTCTATTTAGAATTTTTAATGTAAGCAGATAATAATTCATCATGATCTATTTAGCTTTTGTTTAGACAAAACATTATAAGTAAGGTTGTGTGTTATCAAAGTAGTATTAAATATTGTGTAATGCTAAATTGTTAATTTAAATTGCATAAAATATTGTTGTTTCAATTGATTTTGGAACCGACACCACACCACACCAATTACAAGCAGTTTCATGTGCAGTTTTTGATTTTCAAACCGCATCTAAACGGTTTCGTGTACGGTTTGAGTTTCAAACAGCACCAACTGCACCATGCTCACCCCTAGTTTGTGAATTTTGGAAAGAAAGAGAATGAATGATATTTTAACTATATTTTTCTTTGTGTGTGAGTTTATAGGAAATAAAATATTTTTATTTTTAAACTATACTATTACTATATTACCCTTACATATTAATATAATAAATCACGTGATTTATTTTGAACGGTAACTTTAGGTAATATATAATATCTAACTTTCCCATCATTATAATGTCATCCCTCCAAATCCTCCCACTTTTTTTGGGGTAAAGTTTTGAGTCAAAAATAAAATCAACTTTACCTCAAAGTTCTTTCGCTTCCTCCCTAAAAAAACCTCACAAACATGAGATTTTAGAAGAATTTTAATTATTTTCCCTTCCCCTAAAAAAAACTTACAAACACATAATAAGTTTATGCTAATGGCAAGAACAATGTTTATTTTCTCTTGGTTAGATCATGCAAATCTTCTCAAAAAGTGTCTCAAAAAGGAGGGAAAGTGCATTGGAGAATGTTTATACATTCTAGCTTAATAAAATTTAAAAAAGAAGAGGAAAAAAAACAATTGAGGGGTCCAATTCAAGGAAGTTTTATCCATCCATCCATCTTATAGGTACCCGACCCAAACCGTTGATTTTTGAAAAATTTATTTATTAAAAAATAATTACTAAATTACAAGTAATAACTCAAATATTATATATGTACAAATATTAAATTACAGTACCTCACAAATAAAACTTTTCTATGCAACTTTGAAATATAATTTAATTGAAGACATAGCTATTAAAAAATTGACCCGTTGAACTATTATTGTAAGAAAACAAAAACAGAAATCGGCCTTATCAACTTCTTAATCTACTATATTATTTGTACAGTATAACAATAACAATTAAAAATACTCTCTCTGTTCCGAATTATAAGATCGATATTGACCTTTTAAAAGTTAATTTGAGATATTTTTAAATTTTAAATTTTAAATTGACGTAATTAATTTAAGTTTTGAAAACAATAACTCTTATAATTAGTAGTAACTTTTTAGAGAGTTTATGATATTAATAATAGTATTGACAAAAGACACGTGAATTTGTGTCAATTTTGAGTTTGAAAATATTTAAAATTAACTTTTGAAAAGTTAATATTAAATTATTAATCTTATAATTTGATACGGATGAATTATATAAATAAAATCGTCGAAGAAACGATTTTTAGAACACTGTTTCAAACTATTCCGTTGTAATACATGAATGGTTAAGGGTACCCAAAAAAAATGAGAAAGACATGATTGCTTGAATCAGTACTACTGCTTTAATTTCATGCTAATGGAAACCACAACACTTATTTTCTGTTGGTTAAGTCATGCAAAGCTTGTCAACCAGTGCCTATATATAACAAAGAGAGGAAAAGTACACTTACAGAATTAATGTTTTATATATTCAAGCTTAATCAATTTTTAAAAAGAATCAATTAAATTAAGAGATCCAATTCAATCAATTTTTCATTTCAAATGCTATACAATCATCAAATATGTTACCAGTCTAGAATTTGGGGAATGAGATATTGAAGGAAACTAAATAAAATTTGAATATAGACATAATTGGTTTACATTCATATTTATTATGTATAATAGACAAAGGGGCAAATTGGGCAGGCAAATGGAGAAGCGTGAAAGGATTGAAAGTCTAAAGTAGTACAAAGTGCAAGTGTTTTTGGTATATATGTATATATTATAATATATACTAAAATACAGTATATAACACAATAACTTGACATCTGTCTTTCTAAGAAATAAACACATGTCCATCTTAATTAATGCTTCTAATTACCTTTTACACAAATACCCGTCTAACACATGTATATGAGACCGTAAAAAACCTAAATTCACCTAAATTCATGCCTCGAAGATGTTCAATTTTTAGTACTACCAATTTCTGCTCCTTCTAAATCCATGTTTAAAGAAGCCGGAAGGTAGCAACTACAAAGCGCTTGTCCCTTTTCTTACGTTTTATCTCTCCAAAAATTCTGATTTATTGTTCCCGGAGAGAGAAAATATGAGTTCTGTGAACCATAAAGTAAACAAAGACAGCAGCAGTGATCCATTTGTCCAAATCTACAGAGGTTCCTCCCTCTCATGTTTTGGTTATGATATGATACTCTTTTAGTTTTATTCTGTTTGGTGTTGAACTGATTGATTTTAATTTATTTGGCTGAATTTGATTTTAATTTGTCTGGCTGAATTTTAATGATTTATGTGGATATGTACCCATATATATTCAGTGGGTTCACTTATGAACTTATGAGGGGAAGAAGTAAGTACCTCTTTTGGTTTGTAAAAAAAGATAGTCTGTTGCAAAATGCAAAACCCACTAGAAGATTAACTTGAAATCAACTAAGGTAGATTGATTGCAATCTTTTGGTAAAATGTGTTTTTTTGTTTGAGTATGTCCTCTACCAGCAAAAAGGTTATCATTAATCTTATTTTATATTGGATTACTACACCATTGTATTTTCTTCAATACAAAATTTTGGGGGACTTTCTTAGAGAATTACTATCTTATATATTATGGTCACTACTTGGGATTATGTAATTGCAAGTGGAACTTTTTGTATTATGTTCTTAGCAACTAATTCAATTTAATTTAATTTAATTTATTGGGAGTTTACTGGCTAAAATTTAATTTAATTTATGTCATTTCGTTAGCATTTCGTTTGAGTACTTTTATTGCCTCCATGTGAATGGAATAAACTATGAATTTTTTTATTTGAATAACAAAACGAAGGTTGTCGTGCAAACCTGATAGTACTTTCAAATTGCTTACATTAAACTACAAACTTTATCTATACATGTTAAACAAATGCATATTGTAATCGGCTCATCGCATTGTTTTTATTTATTTTTTATATAAATATATGTATTCTGGCTATACAATATTATTTATTGACTTGAGTTGAGCTGTGGGGTTTCAAGATCGTTATTTTTACTAGATTTTGATAAAAAGCTAGGGTTTTCAATCTCATTGTAGCTTGTGTGTGGCTGGTGGTGGGATGAATAGTGTATTTGGTGAGCAGATTTACAGACAAGCTCGCAAAACTCAATAGCACTCAACAGTGTATTGAAAGTATTCTTCTTTTTAATTTGTTAAGTTAGTTAAATCCCTTTTCAATAAGCTCGGGATTGTTTTTGTTTCAGTTAATGGTGTAGTGTACATCATACAGATACAGTACACCTTCACCCTTTTTTTTATAAGAAAAACACTGTTTTATTAACTCTTACCCATGAAAAATTGTGTTGGCATCAGGCTTGTATCTGGGTATACATCTGGATAGATGACAACATCATTGCGGAGTTCATTGGGAAGATATTTATTGCAGGTTAGCTAGTTCGCAAGTTAAATTTATGAAATTGGAACAAGCAATTTCTTGATGTGGAACCTGTACCACCTTTTGTGTCTTAGGTTACTTATTTATTACTATCTATTATTTGCAGTGGTATCATTTGTGGAAGCACTAGGTTTTTTGATCTAGGTGACTATTCTTAAACATATTTACTGCATCCAGTTATTAAATTCAAGCATATTATGAAACATATCTATCGATGTGTTCTGATTTTCTACTGGCATTATTTTTTTGTTTTTATTGATTTCTTTTGTCCCTGTGGATTCTCATATTGGATGCTCTCAGGTTATTCTTCATGCTTAGACGTTTTCCTATCGTGAATGGGACAAAGTCTCTGTTGGGAAAAATGCATATTATGATTTGATGTTTTAATGTATATGCTCATGATTATTTGTAAAGTCCTTCAAGTAAGATATGTACAAGGACTTAGTGATAGATCAAATTTATTAGGTTGATCTAAACTCTTAATGTGTATCATTCCTTCATAGAATTTATAGATAGAAAGATCAAAGTTGTTAGGTTGATCTTGAGATGTAATAGATAGGCTTCGAAGAAGTCAGTGTATAAATCTGATCAACATTGCAGAAGTCAAGGCAGAAATGTAGAGCTTCAAAGATAGTAGTGTGCCTGCCTTGAAGGGCCTCTTCGAAAATCGTAGAGTGGTCTCAACATTTGTCGAGCCAACTCAACGATCGTAGTGTGCTAAAGGAAACGTAGAGTTTACAAGTCAACGATCGTAGAGTGCTCTCGGAAACGTAGAGTTTACAACTCAAGCAAGAAAAGATCGTAGTGTGCAAAGACTTCAGAGAAATCGTAGTGCTCTCGGCTGATAGCATCAGACCAGGCACCAAGGCGATAAGTCACCATGATCTGAATCGTAGAGTATCATCTGTCTTGTGTCAGAAAACGTCGAGCCTCATAATTTGTGTTGAGATAGGTACCAACAAAAGATGAATGGATTCTAAATGCCGCAGTACTCACCAATCCCAAAGTCATAAGAAATATCCTTAGTATGCAACAAAGAAGCGTATTGAATAAGCTAAGGAAAGTACCATTAGTAAGGGGGAAAACACCTATTTAGGTGTTAGGTGAGAAAGCAGTCTACAGTGTCAGTGGGCCAGAATGCAGCTCAGAAGATGTGCAAAAATGTCTCCATCAAAGAACAGAAAAGTTAAATGCATTTAATGCTTCAACGGATGGATCCAACGGATAGTTTTCAAGATCACATATATGCAAATCAAGCAGATGAGAGAAAAACAAGAAAGCACTAAACAAACAATGTGAACAACTCTCAAAGCTCAACTCTACGATCCGAGAAATTGGAAAGCTTGCTCAGCTACTCAGTTCTTTCGAACAAGTGCTTAAACATCAACTGAGTAGCAACCATCAAGAACTCAACATCTATCAATCAACTGAAGAAGAGTACCAAGTCTACTGGACTTGAAGAGTTCTAAGTGAACTGTAAGAGAACCAAGTTTGCTGGACTTGAAGAGTTCAAGAGTGAACTAAGAAGTTCCTAGACTGCTGGTCTAGAAGGAATCTGTGTGATTCAGAAGTTGTAAAATACATCCTTAGTGGATTTCCTACTCATTGAGTAGAAGAGTGGACTAGGAGCTTTAAGTGCTCTGAACCACTTAAAACGACTGTGTCTTTTATATTCATACTATAACTTCTATATCTGCCATAACTGTTATAACTGCTATAACTGCCTCACTCTCATAACTCCACTACTTTGCAAGAGAGATTAAAACAAACATAAATTCTGCTAAGTTTTAATCATCATTAACTATCAAGTTTAAAACGAAAAGATTTTTTAAATATCTATCCAACCCCCCCCCCCCCCTTTTAGATAACTATTGTGCCTACTAGGAACTAACAATTGGTATCAGAGTAGGTTCTATTATACAACTTACAAGCTTTAGTAGATCCAATGACACACGTACCAAGTGAATCTAGAACTGGAGGAGGCAGCAAGCCATCAATGTGCAACAAGGATAAATTTGCAAACTGGAAAGTCAGGATGCAAGCATACATGGACTCAATAAATGAAGATATATTTGAGACCGTTCAAAATGGGCCCTATATTCCAATGAAGCTTGCACGAACCACTGACGATCCAAACAGAATATAAATCAAGGTTAAAGAAGAGTGGACAGACAACGAGAAGAGAGCTGTCCAACTTGACAAAAAGGCCAAGAACATCATGTTCCAATCCTTAGAAGACGATCTATTCGAAAACGTTGTCAACGGCAAAACAGCTAAGGAGGTTTGGGAAGAATTGTTGATCATGCACGAAGGAACTGAAGAAGTCAGAGAAAACAAACAATCTCTCCTGACACAGCAGTATGAGATGTTTGTTCATGTTCAAGGAGAAAACGAGACTGCCACCTATGAGAGATTCAACGTTCTACTCAACTCTCTACGAGCATATGGGAAGATCTATCCTAACAAAGATCTGATCATAAAGTTCATGAGAGCCCTACCAAGCAAGTGGGATGACAAAACCACTGCTATAAGAGAGTTAAAAAATCTTCACGAGATGACAGTTCAACAACTATATGGCAATCTCTTGACATACAAACTGGAGCTGACTCAACGAGCTGAAACCCTATCAGAAGGAAGAAGGAAGGATAAGGGTGTTGCTCTCAAGGAAACTAAAAGTGCATCAAAGGTCAACACTGAGATTGACTATGATTATGATGAGGACGATGATGAAGACCTTGTTATGATTGTGAAAAGATTAAGAAGGTTCATGCGTCAAGGCAAACCTAGCAAGCCAAAGAAGGTCAACAATTACAGCAGCCAGGAGCAAATGAATGATCTATGCTACAACTACAAGAAGCCTGGCCACTTCATTGCCAATTGCAACAAAGCTCTAAGAGAAGAACTAAAGAAGAAAACACATGCAAAGAAGGAATACAAAGGCAATAAAAGACCTCAGAAAAGAGACAAAGGCCTGGTAGCTGGAGGATCATGGAGTGATTCAGACAATGACTCCAATGCTGAGTCCGGAGATGATGAAGAACCACAAATGGCTAATCTGTGCCTAATGGCCAAACATGCAAAGGACAAACACAACCTCAACATACATGATGTAAGACCTCAACTTTTTAATGAATAAAATCAAATTTTCTTTATTTTTTATTGTGAATAATGAGGTATTAATTTGATATAATACTTTGGTTATGGGTGAAATGTGCAAATTTTACAAAATAAGCAAGTGGTTAAAAAATATTAAATTATGGGGGAATATTCGTTTAGTCATGGAATATTCTTTCTGTTGGAGAATATTCGTACGACGGCGCAACCATTTGTGGGCCCCATAACGGATAACTGTCGGATGAAGAAAACGATAAAGTTTAGGTTGTTATAAATAACGGCGTAGTTGTTACCGTTAAGACTGTTGGAATACCAGGTAGTTAAAATACAGTAATACGCGTGGTTGCACAGTAGCACACGGTATTGCACATTATTGTTGAATTATTGATCCTTACGTAAGAAGGCACTACTCAATAATTGTCATAGTAGTTACTGTTCAATATTTTATTTTATTGATTCAATAATTGCTGCGTTGATATTTTATATTATTGTTGTTCAATAATTGTCACTGCACAGCATCTCCATTATCAGATCAATAATTCATATTATTTGAATAATATTATTAGATAGCATTATTGGCAATGTCTAGAAAGTTCTGTCAAGGAGAGGTTTGGTCACCTAATTGCGTGCCAGTAAGGAGAAATCCTTATCGGAAAGCCCCATCTTTCCTGGGAACAGCCTGATTGTCATAAATGTGATTCTGTAATATTATTTATGAATAATTAATTATTGATTCATATGATAAGGAAATATTTATTTTTATGTGAATATAAATGTTGGATATATTTATTGTGGTTAAAAATAAAAGAGTTAATGTTGATGTGTTTTATCAGTATTTTTGTCGGAATGAAGGTATTAAAAAATTAAACTAGTGTTTTTGAGATATATTGCGTGAGTTATAATTTTTAATCCGACCGTTGGATCGTTGTAATTTTTGGATATGTTATACATATATAAGTTGAGTATATGTCCACAAATTTTGAACCGTTAAAAATGAACGTATGATTTGTTATGAATTTTAAGAGGTGATTGGTCCAGAAATTGTTGAAGTATCCGAATTTAGCATTTTGGTGAAAAAAATTTTAGAATTGAGTGGGCTCCACTTGTGGTTGGTGAAGAAATGTACTGAATTTTATTTCAAATATAGTGGGTGGGATTAGTAGCAGATAAAGCCATCAGGTTGCAGGTCAAGTCTTCTAACATTTTCCTATAAATAGAGGGCTAAGTTAGAATTGAAAATCACACCAGAAACAAGTTTTCTCTCTTTCTCTCTCTATATTATCGAGTGTATTTTATGAGTATTTAGATACTTTGTGAGTTTCTAATTAGCGGTGCAAGTTCCTTCAGCACTATATCCAGTATTCTAGTTAGAAGTACTGTTTTTGCAAGGTAAGGGATGTTATTTTCTTCGTAAGTGATATTATTTCTTCAATATCATTATGACAAAATATTGGTTAGAACTTTTTTTATCAAATTTAGAACTTTTCATGTCGGGGTTACTATTCACGAGTTACTATTCACGAGTACTATTCACGAAGCATGATGATTTATCTTGTGGAATTTCTATCTTTTGGTGTCGGAGTTACTATTCACGTATACGGCACTATTCACGTATACGACACTATTCACGAATACAACACTATTCCCCGAAAAATGAATTTTTCTTCTTTTTATCCAAGGTGTCTATTATGGTTACTATCTTTGATTGTATCCATGTTTTGATCTTTATTCTTGAATTTTGCTTCAAAATTGGTTATTATGAAGTATTATTGATCTTGGATAACTTGTAATACGAATCTCTAATATTTGTTATTTTGTTTTACTGGATTCGTTCCTTTAAAATATTTTTAATCATCCTCAGTCCTAAATGATGATATTACTGAATATCTTAGGCCTGTAGTGCAAAGATGAATGATTAACTGATGAATATCTTTGGCCTGTAGTGCAAAGATGAATGATTACCTAATGAATATCTTTGGCCCATAGTGCAAAGATGAACAGGTGTTGAGATGAACATGGCCAACTGGTGATACAAATGAATATCTTTGGCCCGCAGTGCGAAGAAGAATATTTGATTAAGGATGTATATTGATTGATGTTACAAGGATAAAATATTGATGATGAACTTTTAAATCTTAGAAGATAATAGAATTCTTTCTCTACATGACTCTTCTAATGGATTGCTTATTCCGCTGCAGTTGTTGATCTAAAACTTGTTGTCTATTATATTTTATCAGATTTTTCCCTGTTGAAGACTAATGATAATTTGTTGTATATTATCTTAGTCATAATATTTCTTACTGGGCTAGTTGAGCTCACCCTTTTTTTCACTGTTCTCTTCCGGAAATGAGAATATAGCTGGGACTAGTCGGGGAACAGATTGACAGTCCAGATGGTTGCATTAGTAGTCCTCACTATTCTATGAAATAACGTATCAATAATTGTAATGAGGACCCCTTTTGAGTTTTTATACTGTCTTTTAGACAATAGTTGTATTCAAACTCACAGTATATGTGTTGTCGTATTTTGCACGACGATTGTATTACTGAAGTTGTATTTATTTTTGTACTATGTATTTGGCGACTCAGAATGGGTTGGATGGAATGGACCTATTTTGGGGTCGTCACAGTTGGTATCAGAGCTTAGGGATATGATCCCTGGCTGAGATGTGAGACAAGAACTAGGAGGGGAGAGACGGGGAATTCTTTCACTAGTATGACCTACCTAAGTTTATTTGGTATTTAATTGGTCGGTCAGAGTATAGGGATAATATGTGATTTGTTAATTAACCCTTGTTTTATGGCAATATTTAAGAATGGCATCAGGAAATACTAACGATTGAGTGAATGAGACAATGGAGACACCTTTAATCAATACCTAGGATAAGGTGCACCAGGAAGACAATAATCCTCAGGTAAACAATAACACCGATGAAATGGTGAACGATGGGATGTTCAGAGGCTTTATGAAATTCATGCAACATCAGGCGAAAGCGGTTCCTATTAAAAATGCAGGTGGAAATAATTGCAACCCACGGTCGGTCACCGCTAAGCAGTTCAAGGAGCTGGGACCACCGGAGTTTTTGGGAAAGCCAGAACCACTTAAGGCAGAGACGTGGATAAAGCAGATCACCAAGATATTTGATGTCTTGGGATGTTCCGAGGAGAAAAAGGTTCCCTTTCCCACCTTTATGTTGCGAGGAGAGGTAGATTACTGGTGGAAATTTGTAAAGCGTACTCAATCTGCGGCATTGAAGATGTCTTGGGAGAAGTTCCAAGAATTGTTCAACGACAAGTACTTTCCTAAAAGTATTCGTCACATGAAGGAGGTTGAGTTCAACAAGCTGGAGTAAAACAATATGAACGTGTCACAGTACGAAGCTAAGTTTGCGGAGTTATCCCAATTTGCATTTCATTTGGTTGATAATGAGGAACAAATGACACGAATGTTTCTGCGAGGTTTGAAACCCGAAATACGTCAATACCTCATTTCTCACAAACTTTGTTTATATTCAGATGTTCTGAATAGGGCTCAGTTAGTGGAGCGTGATAATGAGCCAGCCCAACCGAAGGATAACGAGCAACAACACGATAATAATCGTACCGGTGACAACGGTCATCGGAACAATGATAACCATCGTGGAAGAAATTATCATGCCAGAAATGGTAACCACTTCGGTGGTAATCATGGCCAAGATAATAGAAGAAATGATTCAAGTGGAAATTTCAAGAAGAGAAGATTTAACGATGACGGGAAGACGTCAGCACCAACACCAACAACAAATTCTAGGGGAGGAGAACGACAGCCAGTTAGATGCTACAGATGCGGAGAGGAGGGACATATAAGTCCAAACTGTTCACAGCTTTCCAAGATATGTTTTAATTATGGAAAAGACGGTCACAAAGCTCGATTTAGTCCTGTAGCGAAATCAAGTCCAGTTGGGACGGTGGCACCAAAGGTGGATACGGACAAAACAAAGTCGGTGGTTTCAGGAAGAGCGTTTTTTGTGACTTCTCAAAGAGCGAGTAACCCGAACGAAGTCAGCACGAGTTAGTTAATTATAAATTCATGTGAAATCTATACCTTATTAGATACCGATTCTACCCATTATTTTATCTCTCTTGCTTGCGCTCAATATTTAAATTTAACTCTAGAGAAGTTAAACTTTGACTTATCGATTGAAACTTCAGTAGTAGAAACCTTCATTTCATGTGCTATCCAAGTATTGGATGAGAGTCACAGTTTTTAAGTGATATTTTTATTGTTAATAAATCTCCTGACGTATTCTCGAAGGACTTCTTAGCCTACCCCTAGAGTGTGAAATCGAATTTTGTATTGACCCCAGTACAAAACCCATTTCTAAAACCCTTAAATAATTCTTCAATAAAATGAACATATAATGCGCCAAAGACGTTGGCTCGAGCTGTTGAAGATTACGATCGTATCATTCAATACCATCGTGGGAAAGCGAACGTGGTAGCTGACGCGTTAAGTAGAAGATCATATGCGTTTATGAGTGCGACGTTGTTAACATAAAAACCCATTTCGTATAACTTATAAATGATGAAGATATAGTTAAAGACTCTAGGAACCCACGTGAAGATAACGAATATACGAGTAAAATTAACTTTAATCGATAAAGTTAAAATCGCTTAAGCAACACACTGGAGCTGATGAATATAAAGAAGAAGGTGCAAGAATGCGTTATTCTAGAAGTAAGAGTCGATGAAGAGAAGAAAGCTCAAGACTTCGATTTATTTGAAATCCTCGATCAAGTAAGAACTGTGGCCTATAGACTTGCCTTAATGCTAAGTATGCCGCATGTTCATATATAATGTTTTTCACGTATCGATGTTACGTAAATATGTGGACGACCCAAACCACATTATTGCGTTAGAACCAAACGAGATAGTCGAAGATTTAACGTACGAGGAGGTACCTGTCAAGATATTGGATAGGAAAGAGCATGTCCTACGAACAAAGGTTATACCACAAGTTAAAGTTTTGTGGAGGAACCATGCTATTGAAGAAATGAACTGGGAGTTGGAATCAGAAATGAAAGCGAGGTATCCTCACCTTTTCGATACACCAGGTACGTACGTCAATTTCGAGGACAAAATTTTATAAGGAGGGGAGATTGTAAGACCCCAACTTTTTAATGAATAAAATCAAATTTCATTTATTTTTTATTGTGAATAATAAGGTATTAATTTGATATAATACTTTGTTTATGGGTGAAATGTGCAAATTTTGCAAAATAAGCAAGTGGTTATAAAATATTAAATTGTCGGGGAATATTCGTTTGGTCGTGGAATATTCTTTCTGTCGGGGAATATTCGTACGACGGCGCAGCCATTTGTGGGCCCCATAATGGATAACTGTCGGATGAAGAAAACGATAAAGTTTGGGTTGTTATAAATAACGGCGTAGTTGTTACCGTTAAGACTGTTGGAATACCCGGTGGTTAAGATAAAGTAATACACGTGGTTGCACAGTAGCTCACGGTATTGCACAGTATTGTTGAATTATTGATCCTTACGTAAGAAGGCACTACTCAATAATTATCACAGTAGTTCCTATTCAATATTTTATTTTATTGATTCAATAATTGCTGCATTGATATTTTATATTATTGTTGTTCAATAATTGTCACTGCACAGTATATCCATTATCAGATCAATAATTCATATTATTTGAATAATATTAATAGATAGCATTATTGAAAATGTCTAGAAAGTTCTGTCAAGGAGAGGCTTGGTCACCTAATTGCAAGCTAGTAAGGAGAAATCCTTATCGGAAATCCCCCTCTTTCCTGGGAACAGCTTGGTTGTCATAAATGTGATTCTGTAATATTATTTATGAATAATTAATTATTGATTCATATGATAAGGAAATATTTATTTTATGTGGATATAAATGTTGGATATATTTATTGTGGTTAAAAATGAAAGAGTTAATGTTGAGGTGTTTTATCAGTATTTTTGTCGAAATGAAGGTATTAAAAAATTAAACCAGTATTTTTGAGATATATTGCGTGAGTTATAATTTTTAATCCGACCATTGGATCGTTGTAATTTTTGGATATGTTATACATATATAAGTTGAGTATATGTCCACAAATTTTGAACCGTTAAAAATGAACGTATGATTTGTTATGGATTTTAAGAGGTGACTGGTTCAGAAATTATTGAAGTATCCGAATTTAGCATTTTGGTAGAAAATTCTAGAATTGAGTGGGCCCCACTTGTGGTTGGTGAAGAAATGTGCTGAATTTTATTTCAAATGTGGTGGGTGGGAATAGTAGCAGGTAAAGCCATCAGGTTGCAGGTCAAGTCTGCTAACATTTTCTATAAATAGAGGGCTAAGTTAGAATTGAAAATCACACTAGAAATAAGTTTTCTCTCTTTCTCTCTCTATATTATCGAGTGTATTTTGTGAGTATTTAGATACTTTTGTGAGTTTCTAATTAACGGTGCAAGTTCCTTCAGCACTATATCCAGTATTCCAGTCAGAAGTACTGTCTTTGCAAGGTAAGGGATGTTATTTTCTTCGTAAGTGATATTATTTCTTCAATATCATTATGCCAAAATATTAGTTGGAACTTTTTATCAAATTTGAAACTTTTCATGTCGAGGTTACTATTCATGGGGTACTATTCACGAGTTACTATTCATGAGTACTATTCACGAAGCATGATGATTTTTCTTGTGGAATTTCTATCTTTTGGTGTCAGAATTATTATTCATGTATACGACACTATTCACGTATACGACACTATTCACGAATACGACAGTATTCACCGAAAAATGAAATTTTCTTCTTTTTATCCAAGGTGCCTATTATGGTTACTATCCTTGATTGTATCCATGTTTTGATCTTTACTCTTGAATTTTGCTTAAAAATTGGTTATTATGAAGTATTATTGATCTTAGATAAACTGTAATACGAATCTTTAATATTTGTTATTTTGTTTCACTGGATTCGTTCCTTTAAAATATTTTTCATCATCTTCAGTCCTAAATGATGATATTACTGAATATCTTTGGCCTGTAGTGCAAAGATGAATGATTAACTGATGAATATCTTTGGCCTGTTGTGCAAAGATGAATGATTACCTAATGAATATCTTTGGCCCATAGTGCAAAGATGAACAGGTGTTGAGATGAACATGACCAACTGGTGATACAAATGAATATCTTTGGCCCGCAGTGCAAAGATGAATATTTGATTAAAGATGTTTATTGATTGATATTACAGGGATAAAATATTGATGATGAACTTTTAAATCTTAGAAGATAGTAGAATTCTTTCTCTACTTGACTCTTCTAATGGATTGCTTATTCCGCTGCAGTTGTTGATCTAAAACTTGTTGTCTATTATATTTTATCAGATTTTTCCCTGTCGAAGACTAATGATAATTTGTTGTATATTATCTTAGTCATAATATTTCTTACTGGGCTATTTGAGCTCACCCTTTCTTTCACTGTTCTCTTCAGGAAATGATAATATAGCTGGGACTAGTCGGGGAATGGATTGACGGTCCAGATGGTTGCATTAGTAGTCTTCATTATTCTGTGAAATAGCATATCAATAATTGTAATGAGGACCCCTTTTTAGTTTTTATACTGTCTATTAGACAATAGTTGTATTCAAACTCACAGTATATGTGTTGTCGTATTTAACACGACGATTGTATTACTGAAGTTGTATTTGTTTTTGTACCATGTATTTGGCGACTCAGAATGAGTTGGATGGAATGGACCTATTTTGGGGTCGTCACACATGATGTAAGTCTCGATGAGGTATTTGACTTCAACTCACCTAATGTAGACATAAATGAATTAAGAACTGCTCTGCATGGCCTAACCACTGATCTACATCAATACATGAAGTGGTTCAGAGTTTTGTCAAAGAATCACTCACTTCTTCAAGAGGAGAAGAAGAAAGTTCAAGAAGAGCTTAAAATAACCTTTCTAAGTACTAATCTTCTCTCCAAGCTTGAGGCTGAGTATGAGACCTTAAAACAGACAAACACACTCAAATCACAAAGAGAATCTAATCTAACTTCTAAAATTGAGGAACTAGAAAAGACTATCTCTGTATGGAATAAATCCTCATCATCCATGGACTCTTGTGAGACCCGGAATTTTATGAAATAAAAGTATTCAATTTTTCTATTTTGGTAAATAGTTAAATTGATAAAAGTTTAAAGTTAAGGGTGATATGTGAAATTTTTTCAAAGTAGACAAGTTCTCATAAAATACCCAGTTACTATTCACGAGTTACTATTCACCAATTACTATTCACTAGTTACTTTTCACGAGTTACTATTCACCCGTAAGATATATATATATATATATATATATATATATATATATATATATATATTTTGTCCAAATCATTTTTGGGTATAATATTATTCCATGAAGAGATGTGCTAATTTTTCAGACCGTTGGTTGAAATTATATTAGTAAATCAATATGGATCGTTGGTTTAAAGTTTTAATAGTAAATCAATATGGATCGCTGGTTTAAAGTTTTAATAGTGAATCGGTATGGACCGTTGCTTTAAAGTTTTAATAGTGAATCAGTATGGACCGTCCGTTTAAAAGTAAATCAATCTGGACCCGTAGTGCGAAGATGGACTGGTGTATGACATGATCATGACCACTAGTGACACTAACGAATATCCTTGGCCGTAGTGCATGGATAACTCAATGATGTGATTGGCAGTCATAACCATTAGTTAACAGCTGAATGTCTTTGGCCGTAGTGCACTGACATGCAATTGATAGGTATGATCATGACCATTGGTTTTATAGTTGAATATCTTTGGCCCGTAGTACAAAGATAGACAACTGATTGGTATGATCATTGTTATTACATTTGAATATCTTCAGCCTTTGGGGTAAGGATATTGAGTAAACGTTCTATTAAGTCTTTGTGGCAAGAAGGAACTGTTAATTCACATTATTATAAATATGAATTGTGAATTTAACTAACATCTTTGGTGGTTTAGGTGAAGACCAGTGATGAAAGTTCTATTTGTCTTGAGTATAATAAAGAACTGTTGATGAGTAGTACAGGAATAGAATATCAATGATGGACTTTTAATCTAGAAGAGATAGTAGATATTATGTTTTACTTGACTCTTTTAATGGATTGCTTGATCCGCTGCAGTAAATTTGTTGTCTATTATATTCTATCAGTTTAACATTGTTGAAGGCTAATGATAATTTATTCTGCATTATTTTAGTCATAATATTTCTTACTGGGCTAGTTGAGCTCACCCTTTCTTTCACTGTTCTCTTCAGGAAATGAGAACGTAGTTGGGGCTAGTCGGGGGAACAGAGTGATGGTCCTAGATGGTGAATTAGTAGTCCTCATTATTCTGTTAAATAGTGTGATAATAAATGTAATGAGGACTCCATTGAGTGTGGATATTGTCTAGATGACAATATTTGTATTAAAACTCACAACCTATGTTTTGTCGTATTTTACACGATTGTTGTATAATTAAGTTGTATTTGTATTCAGTACCTTGTATCTGGCAACTCAAGATAGGTGATGTATACCTGTTTTGGGGCGTCACATCCCTGCTCTCTAGTCAGAGAAGTACATTCGATAGAACAGGCTTAGGCTTTGGGGAATCCATTTCAGAGCCATGTGTGGAAAACACAAAGGAAACTAGCACTAGTAATGCCTCAAGTTTTAGTAGAAGCATTACCTTTGTGAAATTCTCACAGAAGGAAAAACAAGTTCAACCTTTTCCTACTGCCTCCATTCATACTCAAAGGAGTAAAGGATCTCATGCTGGCCTGGGATTCATAAAAGAGAAGAGTAACCTAACCTCTACTCACTAACCTCGAAGAATCGTAGAGTCAAGCAAGACCAACTCTACGAATCAACTGGGAAGGTACAGTAGAGGAAAGGCACACTCATCACTATTTATGAAATCCAAGGACACGTGGAAGAATGAGAATTGGTTTAAGAGAAGGATAACTAAAAAACCACACAAGTCCAAATGGAGGATGAATCATCATACACACTGGCATGCATCATACTAGATGTTTTATATGCAACAAATATGGTCACAAGGCTGCCAAATGTTATTATAATTCCATGCATGAAAGACACAAGATTAAACAGATTTGGGTTCCCAAAGGCACTAACAAAGAAGGACCCAGGCAAATATGGGTACCGAAATGAAAGTTCAATGTTTTGACAGGAAAAGAGCTCTATGATCATTACATGGTATCTGGACAGTGAATGCTCAAGGCACATGATCGGAAACAAAGCCCTTCTATCTAACTACATAGAGAAGGAGGGTCCCTCAGTCATCTTTGGAGACAACTGCTCAGGCTAAGACAAGAGGATATGGCTCTGCTGGCAATGGTGCAGTATCATTCAGCAAAGTGGCATATGTGGAAGGTCTCCAACACAACCTTCTAAGCATCATTCAACTCTGCGACAAGGGTCATCAAGTAACATTCCTTAACAACCAATGTCAAGTCAGAGATTTGAATACATCTGCTGTAAAGCTAACAGGAACAAGAGAAGGAAATGTCTACACAATAAATCGTGGTCAACTAAGCTTAGACGAGACAATATATTTTCTGGCAAAAGCATCTGAAGAAATGAGTTGACTATGGCATAGACAGTTGCCGCACTTAAACTTCAAAAGTATGTCCAAACTGGCATCAAAAGTTCTCGTTACTGGCCTACCTAAGTTCAACTTCGTAAAAGAGAGGCCATACAATGCCTGTCAGTTTGGAAAGCAAATCAAAAGCTCATTCAAGAGCAAAACTGCCAACCCTATCAACAAGCCCCTGCAGTTGCTTCACATGGATCTATTTGGGCCAATCCAACAACTAGTCTTGGAGGAAAAAGTTACTCTCTAGTTATAGTCGACGACTACACCAGATTCACATGGGTATTCTTCCTAACTTCAAAGGATGAAATGGGCTCCCAATTAATCAAGATATTTAGACTAATGATGAACGATAAAGGAGAGAAAATCAAGGCTATAAAGAGTGATCATGGCAGATAATTCGACTTCTCAGAAATGGACCAGTTCTGCTCAGACAATGACATCAGTCATAACTTTTCAGCTCCACGAACTCCTCAACGAAATAGAGTATCTGAAAAAAGAACAGAACCTTGATAGAGGCTAGAAGAACTCTACTAGCAGCAGCTCATCTGCCTGAATACTTCTGGGCAGAAGCTGTCAACACTGCATGCTACACACATAACAGATCACTGATACATTCTACGATCAAGAAGACGCCCTACGAACTGTGGAAAGGAAGAAAGCCAAATGTCAGATACTTTCATATTTTCGGCTGTGCATGCTACATTCTCAACAATGGAAAGCAGTACTTGACAAAATTTCAGCCCAAGTCAGACGAAGGAATCTTTCTTGGATATGCCACAGATAGTAAGGCCTACAGAGTGTTCAACAAGAAGACACTGAGTGTTGAAGTCTCGATCCTTATCATCTTTGATGAAAAAGACTTAGACAACACAGTGCTTCAAGACACTACGACCAATAGTACAGACACTACGAATGAAATCATCGAGCCCAACACTACGATCGTAGTGCCAGATAGTGTAATCGTTGAGCTACAAAATGAGATCGTAGAGAGGTCTATGCAAGACAACGAACCTCCACACCAAGAACAAGAAATAGATCTTGAAGACTTAAGACAAGAAGGCACCAGGACAGATGTCCCAACCGGTAACAAATGGGCCAGAGATCATACTCAGGATCTAATCATTGGAGATCTGAGTGCTAGAGTCAAAACAAGAGCTGCCCCTCAAAATGAATGCTTTTATTTAAGCTTTCTATCTCAAATAGAACCAAAGAAGATAGATGATGCTATGGAAGACTCTAGTTGTATAGAAGCAATGCAGGAAGAACTCAACCAATTTGAACGAAGTAAAGTATGGAGATTGGTACCAAGACCAAAGAGTCATCCTGTCATTGGAACCAAGTGGGTCTTCAGAAATAAAATGGATGAAGATGGAGTTATTACCAGGAATTATGCAAGATTAGTGGAAAAGGGCTACTTTCAAGAAGAAGGCATTGACTATGATGAGACATTTGCACCTGTTTCTAGATTAGAAGCCATCAGAATCTTTCTTTCCTTTGCTGCTCACATGAAGTTCAAAGTCTTTCAAATGGATGTCAAAAGTGCATTCCTGAATGGAGAACTCCAAGAAGAAGTCTATGTAGAGCAACCTCCAGATTTCATCAATCCATCTCTTTCCAATTATGTTTATAGATTAGACAAAGCCTTATATGGTCTTAAACAAGCACCTAGTGCATAGTATGAAACACTAACTAACTTTTTAATTGAAAATAGGTTCACTAGAGGTAGAGTAGATACCACACTGTTTCTTAGAAAGCATAAAGACAAAGTCTTATTAGTTCAAATATATGTTGATGATATTATTTTTGGTTCTACTGACGAAAAGTTATGCAAGAGATTCTCTAAGCTGATGTAGAGCAAGTTTGAAATGTGCATGATGGGTGAGCTGAATTTCTTCCTTGGACTGCAAGTAAAGCAGACTGATGAAGGAATTTTCATAAACCAAGCCAAGTACATCAAAGACTTACTCAAGAAGTATGGCATATAATCAGCCTCTCCCATGAAAACACCAATTACTCCTGCAACCAAGCTTGACAAAGATGAAAAAGGTAAAAGTATTGATATAACTCAATACAAAGGTATGATAGGTTCTCTTTTATATCTAACTGCCAGTAGACCAGACATAATGTTTGCAACATGCATATGTGTAACGACCCCAAAATCCATACAATTTAAATCTCGACTTCGGTCGTTAACCATACATTAAATCTCAAATTTTACATCATTATTCGATATTAAAAACATTAAAATTGCAAAATATTTAAAATATTTATACATTTCCTTCTTTCTTGCCCTGAATCACAACCTTAACATTACATCTCTCTGATTCAATCTTATATCATGAATCGTTACAACAAAATGACTATACAAAGTCTTACATCATAACTAAATATCCATATACATTGGATAACTCAACTTACAATTCAACAACATGTTACGTTCAAAATATGAAATACATTTCTCATAAAACATAAGTAATCTTCGTGAATATAGATCTCTATAACTCACTTAGCACATATCTTTAACTTAAAATCTTGACCTGCAAAAGTTGTTATTTACAAGAATTAGCTCGACAGCCCAGTAAAATCTAACAGTTTTCATGCATCACATAGAACATAATAACATGCTCGATATACATCACATTAAAGAAACATGGCGTACATGCTTTTAATTCACATAGCAAATATAAAGATTAAGTTCCTTACTCAATCATCATTACTTAGCCAAAACAATGCAGTCATATATTGACTTTAACATTTTGTGATTTCAACATGCATAACATATCATGAAATTTAAAATAGTTTATCAAGTCCACGTAGAAAATAGGAACCGAAAGACTTGCCTTGATCGTTGTTTACCAATAATAGATTAACAGCTTACAGTTATTTGCACTTCGCGTGCCCTACACAATTATATAATCATACACATCAATTATTAGTCACATAACAACACAGTAATTTTAATGTAAACTCTACTCCACATCTCATAATCTTTCCTATTAATCAATACACAATGTTCAATTTGATTATGTTAATTTTAGACTTATATTTCTTCTTAGTCAAATTCGAAGTTCATTCAAGTGCTTAAGTCTTGCTAGGACTATTTATTGGTTTTATATTAAATCCATTTCATATCCTATAATATTTATTTCAATTGAATTGAAACACTTTTTAAGCTCATTAACACTTGGCACGACGTTTCGACGTTCAATCGTCACACGCCCGATTTGCCTCTCTTGTGTATGCTTACTATGATTCTATAACTTATCTAATACATTATTTATTAATGTTAAGCATCATTATAATTACGAACATACATGTTTTATAACTTAGAACATCATCTTATATCGTCAAGATAACTACACATGCATATATGCATGCCCGACACCCTCTGATTGCCCCCAAAAACATAATAGTCTTAAAGATGACCATTTTGACTACTGTTACAGACCTCAAATTGAATAACTTCAAGAAAAAAAGTTGTAGCTCTATTTGTCCTCGTTCTAGATCATCTTGAATCATAACAATCGAAGTTCGTATGAGAAAGTTATGGCCATTTTACTACAGGAGGCCAAAATTGTCCGACTCAGACTTCTGTTCCGGTGCCGCGGCACGAGAACTAAGTCATACAGTGGCGCCACAGTGCAAGATTGGCTCTGGGGCGTGAACTTCAGCGTTGGGGCACGAACCTCTAGCGTTGGGGCGCGAATTTTGGCGCTGGGGCGCCAAAAACTAACAGAACCGAGCATGAAGACCATTTTTGGTCTGTTTAAGAAATTCTATCAACTAATTACATAAATATAACTGATGTAATTTACACATAACCTCACCAAGCATACATATATTAACTTAAAACTATTGAACAACAAATTTAGAAAGACTAAATCCATAAAAATAATGTTTTAAAATTAAAACTCCATGGTTGACATTTGTTAAACACAGTGTATACTGTAAATCTTACTAACCACCAATTTGATTACTTTTAAACTACAATTCTCTGTAGTTCATATCCAATTAACATACCCGACTTTTAATTTCACAACTAGCATACAATTGTATCTATAACCTTTGATTTTTTACAACTCAAGTTCATACACGTTTTCACTGTAAAACCAATTCTTCTTTCTATGTGAATGCTAGCATACTTCTCATATATACATACATGTGCTAATATAACAATTACAGTTACAAATACACATAATATCATACATAATTATAAAAACATGATTTCTATTCAATTTTTGTTAAACTTTATAACATACACAGTGATATTCAATAAAATTATACCGTAATATGCTTTAAGCCTATTGTACCACTACTTTGGGCCGCAACGTAGTGTTTTGTAACGACTATATGCATTACGCTCAGTACTTAGGGTGTTTAGCCCTTCGTACTATGTATTGTGCACAAATATTTCAGCGCAAAGTGTAAACTAAGCGCAACCTCTAATAAAAGAGTTGTTCATCTCAGAATTTAGAGTGCAAACATTCAACTGAGGGTCTAATAACCACGAACCTTGTCCACAGTTATAAGTAATCTTTCAACTTTAACTTTTATAGTCATACGACTATAATGACTTCAAGGTACTTAGGGGATCAATCCTTCGTACATGTATTGTGCACAAACATTTCAGCACAAAGTATAAAATTAGGTTTAACCCCTAAATAATAGGGTTGTTCATCTCAGCTTTTCAACATCTAAATCCGCACCAAAACAATTTAGTTTGGCATAACTTCTCAAGAAACTCTTGAATTTCATGAACATCTTTAAATATTTGTCTAGCTAAATCAAATAGCATAGACCTCTACAACAATTCGGACATCAACCAAAATATACATATACATACATAAATATGTATTCTCATATCTTAAAGAAATCTCAAAAATATTTTTATGACGTCATGATACCGCACTGTTTTTACAGTCCGTTGAGGATTCCTTCATTTGGTGATTTTATCATACTACATCATACCATAGTGGGCTGACGATCCTTAGATCACATCTAACACTAGGTAATAATGCATTGATGACTCCATCATTTTTATCATCTTTTCACCATGTTACATGATGCATTAATGATATAAAATACATTTTGATATATTGCAAATCATTTTTGTCTAGCCGAAATATTTAGCATAGACATACGAATAACATTGTTGTTAAAACTCATTGGTTCCATCATTTGATCCAATGTTTTTCAAGAAAATAAAAGTGTAAACATCAGCACGAAGTCAATAAATTTTGAAAGTCTAACATAGCTAGTAGATTTAGAATACCTATGCTTCCACCATCAACTCCACTTACTATAATGATCCATTGCTTAATAGGTCTATCTATTCCTATCATCCTCAATACTCCATTCACACTTATCTATACCCAGTTCGTCAAACTTACCACACGTTATGAGTTCAGGAACTTGCCACAATCATATGAGTTTAAGAACTTATCTTAGTCAGACCATAGGCGTCCATTCGCTGAGGGGTTCAAAAACATAAAATATAATTATGAGTCACGAACCTACCATAAGTATGAGTTTTAAGAACTCGCACGTAACCTTATAATATTCTCTAACTATACTCTACCCATCTGTTATATACATGAGAAAAGAATCACCTTCTCAACAGGCATATAGCAAATAGCGTGACACAAACATTCCAATGATTATCAATGTGATCAATTGAGTACAAGAACAAAACCCTCGCCCATACAAAGGTTTGTACAACTCAGCCACCACCTGAGTCTTCAATTGAAATCCCTCCTAACTCTATCTTGCTTATAACTTACTCTTTGCTTATAACAGTAATTTTAATGTAAACTCTACTCCATATCTCATAATCTTTCCTATTAATCAATACACAATGTTCAATTTGATTATGTTAACTTTAGACTTATAACTCATTATATTTCTTCTTAGTCAAACTCGAAGTTCATTCAAGTGCTTAAGTCTTGCTAGGACTATTTATTGGTTTTATATTAAATCCATTTTATATCCTATAATATTCATTTCAATTGAATTGAAACACTTTTTAAGCTAATTAACACTTGGCACGAAGTTTCGACGTTCAATCGTCACACGCCCGATTTGTCTCTCTTGTGTATGCTTACTATGATTCTATAACTTATCTAATACATTATTTATTAATGTTAAGTATCATTATAATTACTAACATACATTTTTTATAACTTAGAACATCATCTTATATCGTCAAGAGCACTACACATGCATATGTGCATGCCCGACGCCCTCCGATTGTCCCCGAAAACATAACAGTCTTAAAGATGACCATTTTGACTACTGTTACAGACCTCAAATTGAAAAACTTCAAGAAAAAAAGTTGTAGGTCTATTCGTCCTCGTTCCATATCATCTTGAATCATCTCAATCGAAGTTCGTATGAGAAAGTTATGGCCATTTTACTACAGGAGGCCAAAATTGTCCGACTCAGACTTCTGTTCCGGCGCCGCGGCGCGAGAACTAAGTCATACAGAGGCGCCACAGTGCGAGATTGGCACTGGGGTGCAAACTTCAGCACTGAGGCACGAACTTCTAGCGCTTAGGCGCGAATTTTGGCGCTGGGGCGCCGAAAACTAATAGAACCGAGCATGAAGACCATTTTTGGTCTGTTTAAGAAATTCTAGCAACTAATTACATACATATAACTGATGTAATTTACACATAACCTCACCAAGCATACATATATTAACTTAAAATTACTGAACAACAAATTTAGAAAGACTAAATCCATAAAAACAATGTTTTAAAATTAAAACTCCATGTTTGACATTTGTTAAACACAGTGTATACTGTAAATCCTACTAACCACCAATTTGATTACTTTTAAACTACAATTCTCTGTAGTTCATATCCAATTAACATACCCGAATTTTAATTTCACAACTAGCATACAATTGTATCTATAACCTTTGATTTTGTACAACTCAAGTTCATACACGTTTTCACTGTAAAACCAATTCTTCTTTATCTGTGAATGCTAGCATACTTCTCATATATACATGCATGTGCTAATATAACAATTACAATTACAAATACACATAATATCATACATAATTATAAAAACATGATTTCCATTCAATTTTTGTAAAACTTTATAACATACACAGTGATATTCAATAAAATTATACCGTAATATGTTTTAAGTTTTATATAACATACCTTCACTTGCTTGACCACCACTTGTTAAAACTCAGAACTTTCTCTCCAACCCTTGACAGTCTCTCTCAAAACTCTCCTGTTTCCAAGTTTTTTTTTGACAAAACTTCTTCTATTTTCTTATTTAAGGTTTAGCCAAATAGAATATACGTAAAATAAAAACACAAACAACGTACGATTTTTAAAACGTCTAAACCGACGCTATACTTAATATACTTATAAATTATCAGTTACCAAAATAATATATATATATATATATATATATATATATATATATTATATTTATATTTTGTTTAATTTAATTTATATTACTAATAAATCAAATTTTAAAAATCCAAAAGCCATAGGGCTTTGTTTGGCAAAATTATTTAAATTTAAAGACTTAATATATTTACGCCTTGCTTGGCAAACTAAATTAAAATCACTTTAATTTATTTTAATAACCACTATAATATCATTATTTGTCACACTTTCATTTAATTAAGTTTTCATACTTAATTTATTAATTCTAATAACAATCCATTGCATAATATAATAATTTATTTGATCATTATAAACTCTCTAACTTAATTATTAAATTAAATTAGATTACTATTTCAAAATAATACTTTCCTTAACTCATTAATTATTTATTAAAAAAATAATTAACCAAATCAAATCGAATCAATAAAACAAATAATTATTCAACGATAAACACATCCATTAAATATTTATATAATTCAATAAATATTTAAATATTTAATTAAAAATTAGGATTGTTACATCATTCCCTCCTTACAAGGATTCTGTCCTCAGAATCACAACTCAAACCACTCATTCGTTACAATATGTGCTAGATTTCTGGCTAACCTTAAAGAGTCACATTTATCTGCCGTAAAGAGGATCTTCAGGTATCTCAAGGGTACACCTTACTTGGGACTTTGTACCCCAAGGAATCCTCATTTGAACTAACATGATACATAGATGCTGATTTTGTAGGATACAAAATAGATAGAAAGAGTACCAGTGGCACCTGTCAATTGCTAGGAAACAGACTTGTGTCCTGGTTTAGCAAAAAACAAAACTCAGTGTCTACTTCAACTGCAGAAGCTGAATACATTGCTGCTGGCAGCAGCTGCTGTGCTCAGATCCTATGGATGAAAAATCAGCCAGATGACTATGGGTTTGATTTCAAATCTATTCCCATTCACTGTGATAACACAAGTGCCATAGCTAATAACTCATAATCCTGTTATACATTCTAGGACTAAGCATATAGAGATAATGTATCACTTCATTAGGGATCATGTACAAAATGGAACTATATCTTTACAATATATCCCGACTGAAAATCAACTTGCTGATGTTTTTACAAAACCTCTAGATGATAATAAGTTAATAAGTGAGCTAGGCATGCTAAATCTTCAACCATAAAATATATACTCTAGATTGTGCTAACCATAACAGATACAAATTAAGGCTGAACTCAAAATCGTAGACATGATTAAGGGAAGTCCACGATCGTAGTGCTGAAGAGACAAAACAACCTCAACAATCGTAGCAAAGACTCAACCATCGTAGAGCAGACTCAACGATGACAAAAGCCCCATCAACAAAGTAAGAGTGCATCATGTGATGATAAGCTTCAAAACACAACAATCCCTCTGATAAGCGCCTCAGGAACAAACCTAACCCTTGACTCACTCCAAGAGGTTGGCCCTTCCTGAGTTACCTTAAAAGAATGTTATGTCAAAAACTCATCACAAGGATCTGATCAGACTCGACGATCGTAGATCAGACAGGACGAATGCTGGACATACTCGACGATTGTAGAGCAGACACGACGAATGCTGGACAGACTCGACGATCGTAGATCAGAATCGACAAATGCAAAGCACTCAATGATCACAAGACTACCTCAAGGATCGTAGTCCTCCCTAAGGGCACCTCAACTCTGCAGGAGCCAAGGGCAAATCAGTACAATCCCCATCAGTCAAAATCGTAGAGCCAAGTAAAAGACGACACATGTCCCACTAAGCAAAAATGAGAGAGGGAAGTTATAAGTACAAATTGAAATCATATTTTTTTTTGAAATCAGAAGTTCGAAAAATTATCTCTCTCATCCTCTCTCAAAGTAGAAACCCTAAATCAGAAGAAAGTTCTTTTATATCTCACTTCCAACTACGAAATCAATGGCAACATCCAGTGTTATCTCAGGCTACAGACTCTGTTTTGATGAGTTCAAAACAGCTCAACCCAAGTTCCACAAGATTCTGGCCTTACTGAAGAAGGTAGGTCTTGAAGAATCCTTGAGCACAGATACATTGATTTATTCAATGTTAGTGAAAGAGTTCTACAGGAATGGAGTATTTGAAAATGACATCATCACTATGAGAGTAAGGGATTTGGTAATCAAAATGAAGGCCGAAGACATCAACCTCGCCCTAGGTCTCAAAAATGAAGGGCATCCATTCTTAGATAGCGTAGACTTCCAAGAGGGACTTAGAAAAATGCATCACAAGAAACTCCCCTTTGTGAAAGGGTACAAGAAGAAGGAGTTCGCACAGAGGTATGAATTTCTAGCCGATATAGTTGGGAAATGTATATGTTGCAAGAGCTCAGGTCACGACTCTGTGAATGAAGTTCAACTTAGGCTCATGACTGCCATGAGTTATGGAATAAAACTCAACTATGGAGCCCTATTGCTCGATTGGATTGGTAAGTGGCTCATCAACTCAAAGAAGTCAAAAAGCCCTCAGAAGATGCTATACGGGCGATTCATAAGTATCATTCTACAATCAACCCTGGGTGAAAAAATTGGGGATGAAGAAGGAGAAGCTATCAACCCAAATAGACGAATGACCCAGAAATTATTTGAAAATTGGAAGAGGAACCCAGCTAAGTATGTTCGAATGAT
The DNA here is from genome assembly GCA_020205505.1 of Panax japonicus. Taxonomy (NCBI): domain Eukaryota; kingdom Viridiplantae; phylum Streptophyta; class Magnoliopsida; order Apiales; family Araliaceae; genus Panax; species Panax japonicus. Next base: position 47,127,097 of record CM035101.1, on the reverse strand, counting down.
GACCGAGTCCAGTGGAAGAACTAGAGATCTGAAGGACTCAGGCCTTCCAGGAAACATGTCTATGGTCAGGGAGATCGAAAAAGAAGAAGAAGAAGAAACCAACAAAGAAGAACCCTATGTCCTTACCAGAAAGAGCAAGGGCAAGAGGAAGCTAAAGGCTAGACTGTTAGAAGAGACTCAAGGATCTACCACTGATATACCTATAGAGTCCTCTGATATAGAGACTTTGAGGATGCTAAGAAGAAATCAGCAGCAAGATGAAGTAGATGAGGATCAGGCTACCATATCTCAGATCTTGAAGAAGAACAAAGTTGGTCATAAGTCCAAAAGGCCATCAGTCACCTCAATCGTAGAGTCTGTACTGTTCGTAGAGACCAGACCAAGCATGGCAGGCAAGGAAGTAGCTGCTTCAAGCATAGTGGCTGTTGAACAGGACAACACTGAGGTTTAAGAAAGTCCTGAAGCTGTGGTAAAGCCTAGTAAATCAAGGAGAAAACTAGTCAAGAAGTACATTCTTGAGAATGAAAAGGTGCTCAAGAAAGAAGACAAGAGCATGGTTGCCCAATAGGACATTGCTCCAGCTGAGGGGGAGATCTCTGAGATTCTCATGATAGAGAATACACCAGTTAAGGGGGAGATGCCAACTAAGGGGGAGACCCTAAAGCTCAAGAACATGCTCCAATTGAGTGGGAGTTTATGAGCCTACAAGAAGATGATCAAGTTGAGGGGGAGCCTCAAGATATCTCCATGGCAGAAGAAGATGTTCCTGCCAGAAATGAAGAGGAACCAGTAAAAGATCATCAAGAGCCCATTGAGATAATGGAGTCCTCAAACGAAGACAGAGAAGAGGTAGAAGATAATGAAGACCTCCAGATCACTAGTGTGGGCAGAGATGGGTATAGAAGCTATCTCTACAATCAGATTTTCTCATACCTACACATGATGCCATATCATCAAGCCCAAATCCTAAACTCTTGGGATCATATGTTCTGGAGCTTCAAAGAATATCCAGCCATCTCAGTATTGGCTCATGGATTTCCATGTAAATTCAACTTTGCCAAGAAATTGCTTACCAACAACTCTTCCTCAAAGGATAAACTTGAGGTACTGTCTATCCCAAACCTCTTCAGAGTTAATCACTTGCCATCATCCTCATTTAGCTATTTTTATGAATTCCCACGATGGTTGAAAGTGATACTTCATCCACTAAATCAATTTCCAGTTGCAGAATCCCAAAATTCTATAACTGAGGAACCAAATGCAGTCAACTTTATTTTGCTACCACAGACCACCAACTCTACGATTCTTGACTCTAGTCCCATCGTAGAGTCCCAAATAGAAATTGTAGAGCCACATATTCCAAACATAGAAACTCAAGCCCCTCCATCAGACATACCATCCTCCTCTTCCAATGACTATTTTAGTCTTGATCTTGCTCTCTACTCCCTGCAAGATAAATCCCAAAAAAGATCCCCTCCATTCAACAATCCTCAAACCAATGATACTCTTCCAAATCTACCCACAAAAGATGACTTGAAAGAAGTGTCCAAGAACATGGTCAAGAACATTGAAGAAAGCCTGGACACTCACTCAGACCTCATTCATCTCCGGCTGAATCAAATGATCAATGCTGCAAATAATATCCCTGACACTCTAAATGTTGATCTTATAAAGAAGCTGAGGGAAATTATCCAAGAAATTCTTCAATGCATGAAGGACAGAGATGAGATTCATTTCCAGATAGCTACCAAGTAAAGAGAGGTTGTTCTTGAAATACAGAAAAATCAAGAAGTTCAAAATAAACTCATGCTGGAGAACATCATAAACCTGAAAGCTTCAGTCAAAGAATTCCAGAAAGCTTATGTGAATCAGGAACAACAGACTGACATTGTTCTCACTGCCCTCCGAAATAAAGAAGCTAGATCTAAAATCCAGATCAAGGAAAATCGAGAGGACATTGCTCAGACACAAAGCCAACTAAACGAACTTGTCCAAGGAGTAAATCGACTTTCTGCAGACATTCGAACCCTTGATGCTGACATAAAGGGGGAGAATAAAGGGAAAGGATTTTAAGGAGCACAGGGAGATCAGGGCAGAGGCAGAGGAGGTCAAGGAAACCAAGAAAGGGGAAGAGGATAATTTTCATGAAGCCCTTCTGTAAGACAGTTCCACTAACAGACTCCACGATCAAGCAATCAGACTCAACGATCTGATCAGCCGGAAGTATTGATGGCTCAGCCTTTAAGAAGTTAAGGGCCAACTACCATCTCATCAAATGTGACCACCACAGGCCTAAAAATGCCAATTGGAGATCCAGCATTCATGAATAGGCATGATCACAACCCGATAGTAAGTCCAAGTGAGCTGGAAGGGTTAGCCAAAAGGGATGAAGCAAGCAGGAAAAGAAGGGCTGAGGAGTATGCCAATCCTCCAAGGAAAAGGTCAAAGAAATAGAGATAAGTTGAAACTTTAAATTAGTATTGATGTAAATCTAAACTGCAATATTTCTTGAACATCAATAAATTCATGCTTATTCTCTAGAAATTTCAGTTACTCACTGAAATACTATGTCATGTTTAAATTTCCTGCAAATGCATCTAGACACTAATAATCCTGACAACAAATCTCATTGGTTATGTCAACATCAAATAGGGGGAGATTGTTGGGAGAATGCATATTATGATTTGATGTTTTAATGCATATGCTCATGATTATTTGTAAAGTCCTTCAAGTAAGATATGTACAAGGACTTAGTGATAGATCAAATTTATTAGGTTGATCTAAACTCTTAACGTGTATCATTCCTTCATAGAATGTATAGATAGAAAGATTAAAGTTGTTAGGTTGATCTTGAGATGTAATAGATAGTCTTCGAAGAAGTCAATGTATAAATCTGATCAACATTGCAGAAGTCAAGGCAGAAACGTAGAGCTTCAAAGATCGTAGTGTGTCTGCCTTGAAGAGCCTCTTCGGAAATCGTAGAGTGGTCTCAACGTTTCCCGAGCCAACTCAACGATCATAGTGTGCTAAAGGAAACATAGAGTTTACAAGTCAACAATCGTAGAGTGCTCTCGGAAACGTAGAGTTTACAACTCAAGCAAGCAAAGATCGTAGTGTGCAAAGACTTCAGAGAAATTGTAGTGCTCTCGGCTGATAGCATCAGACCAGGCACCTAGGTGACAAGTCACCATGATCTGAATCGTAGAGTATCATCTGTCTTATGTCAGAAAACTGTCGAGCCTCATAATTTGTGTGGAGATAGGTACCAACAAAAGAGGAATGGATTCTAAACTGCTGCAGTACTCACCAGTCCCAAAGTCATAAGAAATATCCTTAGTATGCAACAAAGAAGCGTATTGATGAAGCTAAGTAAAGTACCATTGGTAAAGAGGAAAACTACCTTTTCAGATGTTAGGTGAGAAAGCAGTCTGCAGTGTCAGTGGGCCAGAATGCAGCTTAGAAGATGTGCAGAAATGTCTCCATCAAAGAACAGAAAAGTCAAATACATTTAATGCTTCAACGGATGGATCCAACGGATAGTTTTCTAGATCACATATATGCAAATCAAGCAGATGAGAGAAAAACAAGCAAGCACTGAACAAACAACGTGAACAACTCTCAAAGCTCAACTCTACGATCTGCGAAATTGCAAAGCTTGCTCAGCTACTCAGTTCTTTTGAACAAGTGCTTAAACAGCAACTGGGTAGCAACTATCAAGAACTCAACATCTATCAATCAACTGAAGAAGAGTACCAAGTCTGCTGGACTTGAAGAGTTCTAAGTGAACTGTAAGAGAACCAAGTCTGCTGGACTTGAAGAGTTTAAGACTGAACTAAGAAGTTCCTAGACTACTGGTCTAGAAGGAATCTATGTGATTCAGAAGTTGTAAAATACATCCTTAGTGGATTTCCTACTCGTTGAGTAGAAGAGTGGACTAGGAGCTTTAAGTGCTCTGAACCACTTAAAACGATTGTGTCTTTTACATTCATACTATAACTGCTATATCTTCCATAACTGCTATAACTGCCTCACTCTCATAACTCCACTACTTTGTTAGAGAGATTAAAACAAACATAAATTTCGCTAAGTTTTAATCATCATTAACTAACGACTTTAAAACGTAAAGATTTTTTAAATATCTATTCAACCCCCTTCTAGATAACTATTGTGCCTACTAGGAACCAACAATCTCGCCTACCATACGGGTCCTATGTAAGTTCTAAACATGCCACATGTTTGTTGTCATCATATGAATATCTATTTATGTTGTTTTTTTATGTGATTTCGATTTGGCTTTTCCATGTTAGTAGGTGTAGATTTTTCCTGAAGCAATGTTTGGCAAGGAAATTCCAACCCTTGAAATTATCCCCATTTGAAGAATGCCTATTCATTCAAAAATTCACAAACTCGGTATTTCTCTTATAGTCCTATGTAATGATCTACCTTTATGTTTCTGCCTCCTGAGACCCTCAAGTTGTTTGTGTTTGATAACTTTTGAACATTTAATTATTGACCTAGCCTTGGTTATTAGATTAACAATATAAAATATTTACAGGAATAATTGAATAACCTTTTCAACAAATTGTACAATGTGAACTCCATATTTTCTGAATTGTACTCTTTGTCAATGACTCCCTTATATAACCCAGAACTGCTATGCTTTCTTTTGTTTTTATTCCTTCAGAAAATATTGCAGAGTGGGCTCAAATCACTGTATGATCCGTGTACAGAAGTACATGTGATAAGTTTTTTCTTCCAAAAATGAGTATGTGCAAATATTCAAGACCATCCATGTTATATAAACCTTCCTAATGCATCTTACTGATAGATTGAGAAGAAATACATAATATACGATGTAGGTTTCTGTGTTACCTTATTGTTTAGGTTTAAGTGTTGCGTTCTGATAGTCAAAATCTTCAACCGAGCAATCATTTCATGGCTGGCATTAGACAACATGAAATGAATATGATGTAGACCATGTATAGTACAAGAGTTTTACTCTTTGTATGAAATTTATTCATGTTAGGTAGATAACATTAAATCCCAGACCTGCCTTAAGAAACATAATATTTTTTGTTTAAAACCCATAACCACCTCCCGGTGCTAACACTCTGCTTCTAAACTAATATGCTATATATTTCTATAAGACCAGGAGGGCATTCAAATGTGAAATGTAAATTTGATTATTTTGTCCGTCTCTTTTTGTGCTACCTGAGTTTTCATGTTTGGAAAAAAAGTGATGTTTGGTGGATAGTTTCTCAGATCTCCAACAATCATGCCATTTTCTTCTTTCCCTTCCCAAAATCACTTGCCTATTAGAAATGTATAACAAGTACATTAGCATCGATGCTTTTTCGTGGGCCAGGGTTATTTTGTATTGTCCTGTATACTTGGTGGTGTGTTCCTTGATTCTTGGTTTCTTTTAGTGAAGTTTTCTGGTTGGAAATTGAAAGGAAAAACCATTTGTGACACACAAACAAACACACAAACGTGTGTGTGCGCGCGAGAAAATTTAATCTTTAAACATTTTGCTTCAACTCAGGTTGGCATCAATGTACCTATTCCAGTTCCTCTACTTTTTTTTCTCATTTACTGGTTCCAAGGCATCTTCTGCAGGCAATCTCAATTTCTATGGTAAAATCTACTCCCTCTAAATGCTTTATGATGGTTTAGTTTAAGCTTCTGAAGTTATAGTTGAGATTTTTAATCTGAATTACAGGCAAGGTTGGAGTCAACTTTTACACCCAGATCAAGACTGGATCGCGTAAACCCTTGAAATTGGAATTTTAACTAAATTTTAATTCTAGGGAGTTGCAAATGTGCTTTCAATTTTAATTCAAAGCTTGAATTGAGTTGCCATACATAGCATAAGTGTATTTGTATGGAACCGTGTGTTCCTGTAATGAAATTAATATGTTTCCAATTTCTACCTAATAAAACAATATCGTATGTGTCCCAATAAATTGAGTTGTTTTCTAACATCCTAATGAAGTTATGTGTACCAAGGATTGCTTACATAGTGTTTTATTTCCATAGAATTATCGCCAAAAAATTAGGAACAATTACATTTTCTATTACATTTTTAAAACTTATTACAACAATAGTGCACTAATAAAATATTTACACAATTAATGCATTTAAAGTTTTATTTACAAAATTAGTGCATTCTTATCCTTTAATTTAGTTGAGTGTTTTAATAGGTTGCAATTTAACACTTTCTTCTCTCCTCCCTTCTAACCCTCTCCGCCGAACTCCTTTCCATAACCATCCATAACTGGCAACAAAGTTTTCCAGAACTTTATCTTTTAAAACATTAAATGCTTTAGTATTTCTCTATCTTCTCAACAAACAGATATCGAAAAAATCTAAATATATTATAGATTTTTTTATTTCATAGTGCAGTTGGTAGCCAAACCTTTATACAAATATAACCAATTCAGTTTTATTGTGTTACCAATTAATTAAAATAAATCTATTATAAATATTTTTTTATGATGCAGTTGGTAGCCAAACCTTAATACAAAGGTAACCAATTCAGTTTTATTGGGTTACCAATTAATTATAAAAAATCTATTATAGAATTTTTTTTTCTTCCCATAGTGCAGTTGGTAGCCAACCCTTAATACAAATGTAACCAACAAAAACTAAAATGGTTACCTTTGTATGAAAGTTTTGGCTACCAACTGCACTAAAATTTCTCTTGGTACCCACAAAAAACTAAAATGGTTACCTTTGTATAAATATTTGGCTACCAACTGCACTACACTTTATCTTCTTTTCTTTTTAATTTCTGGACTAAATCAACCTTCGTCATAATGGTAGTTATGTAAATGTTAATAATGAAAATAAAACATAAAGGAAAACATAAGAAAGAGAAAAAGGAATTAACAGAAGAAGAAGGCACTAAAATTTATCTTCTTCTTTTTTTAATTTCTGGACTAAAGGAAAACATAAGAAAGAGTTAATGTCTGGACTAAAGGAAAACATAAGAAAGAGCAAAAGGAATTAACAGAAGAAGAAAAAAGAGCAAAAGGAATTAACAGATCCAGAAAACATAAGAAATAGTTAATTTCTAGACTAAAGGAAAACATAAGAAAGAGCAAAAGGAATTAACAGAAGAAGAAAAAAGAGCAAAAAGAATTAACAGTAACGGAAGAAGAAAAAGAAGCGACGGCGGCAAATTAAGGAGGAGGACGAAGGGGAGGAGAGAAGAGGCGGTAAGGGAGATAAAGAGAATGAACGGACGAGTGTTTTCCCTAAATTAAGGACACTAATATTGTAAATAAATATGTGAATGTTATTATTTTTTTAATTATTTTGGTGATGCACTAATAGTGTAATTATTTACTAAATATTGTATATTATTGTAAAGGACCCAAAAAATTAGGGATTGGGCCTCTCCAGACATTGGATTAAACATGAGCATACCTAGCAAATTAGTTGCATGATCAACCCCTTGCATCTCATAATTCTGGTTCTGTGGAGACTTTGAATTTATGAGGCATCCCTATCCCTATGTAACATAGAAAGAAATTACTACAAATTTTTGCTTAAAAAAGTAAATTGTGGAAAGAAAACAATTACAATTGCTCTTAATACTCTTGATACTAAATCTGTGTTGGAATTATTAAATACCTAAAAAAATTCATGATAATAAATATACTAACAAAATAATAATTTTGGGTTTCTACTACCTCCCATGTTCAACAAACATTGATATATGAAAATTTCCTAAACTATTAACCATAAAATATTTGAATTAAACAGAGGTATCATACAAATCTATGCATAACTAATCTATATATTACTCTAATAGGGATCTAATAATCAGAGGACTTGATTAGTTAAAGGTCCATCACGCAAGTAGGTCTAGATTCCCTCTTCTTTAAGTTTGTTTTTTTTCCTGAGGTTTTAATATATTGTAGCATCCAGAAGAAGTTGTGGTATATTCAAAAAATTCTTTTCACTGTTAACTTATGGGTTATTATTATTATTATTTTAGGATTGATAAGTCACATTTTACTTATTTTAATTTCTAGATGGAAGATTGTGCTCGACACTCAAAGCTTGGATTTTACAGTGGGGATGCAGTTTGTTGATTTAATGGTTGTTAGAGTATTATTTTGTGGATTACAAAATTGACATTGTATTCTCTTAAAACTTCACAGGGATTTGATTGTTTGAAAGGAAAACCACACGTATTGGATCCCTAACTGTGCACGAGTTCCTTTAGTACTCAGCACTGCTTCAGCTTCTTGGCTTCTTTTATTGAGTTCAATTATTTAGTGAACTTGCATCCTAATACATTTATTAGGTAATGGCTAATATATCTAATCCTAATTGTTGGAATATATGTTCTTCTTTTTACCCTAAGGTTTTCATGTACCTTCCTTTCAATTGATGGTTCACTCATGTTTTTGGTTTAAATTCTAAGATTTAAACTGCTATGTTTATTTGTGAGTACTATTGGGGTTTGGACTATTTACTCCTCTAATGTGTTTAATACTAAGGAAGATGAACTTGCAATTGACACAGGAAATTGATGAAATTGAGCTCGATATTGAAGCATTGGACACTGAGACTCTTTGGGAGCTCGATAGATTCGTGACAAATTGGAAGAAGTTGGTGAGCAAAACAAAAGGACAAGCTCTTATGGGGAATAATTTGGATTAAACAAAAAATGCAATGGATAGCAGAAACTTTCACTTTACTGAGATTTGTCCACAAGTTGAGGTCACTTACTTTGCCACTAGCCTAAAAGCAATAGTCACATACTTATAGTGTAATGCACAGACCAGTAAACTCTCAACACTACCCCCTACAATGTATATTCAATTATTTTTCTGTGTAAAATTTGATCATCACACAACAATCTACCATCTTTTTATTATATTTTAATTTATTAATTGTACTTGCACATTTATTATATTTATTATTAAAAAGTTGAATAAAACGCGCAGGTTTGTATCTAGTTTTAATCTATACTATATACAGTGACAGCCTGAATTGATAATTATAATAACACTCAAATTCCTCTAATTTTTAAGTAACAACCAAGTTTTTAGGGTTGATTAAATAGATTAAATTACATATTTACCATAATTAAATATATTTTAATTATAGCTTTATTTGTAATTAATACTATCTCATTCAAATTATTGATAACTTATAAAAAAAACTAATTTAGTTTAAATAGAACATATTTTTGGATAAGTGATACAAATATTAAAAATTTTGAATTAAACTATTAATGGAATTGTTCTAATTAGAGTGATTGAGTATGTTGATAGTTTAGTTTTTGGTGTTTAACGACAAAAATTATTATTTGAATTCTTAATTTCATATTATGATTTTAATAAGTTAAATTTTCTCGAGTGTATGTCAAAATTTGGGATATTTATGATTTTGATTACATTTTTTAGTATACAGTTGGTGTTGTTTTTATGCAATAGTTAAATAAAAAATATATAATAATATTTGATAAACAGATATTAGGTAAATCTGATTCATGCATGAATATCCCTGTACTGAATGCGCCTTCTGTGTAGTTAAAGATGTCAGTCGATCGAAGTTGAATGTACCATAGGATACCCAGTGATGGGAGGGGATTAGTCTCGGCTTATCATGATGGGGTGTCTAATTTCTTGAACAAAATAATATAACATGTTGATGATCTGAACGGAAAGATGTGATGCCCAGTGTATCAAGTGTAAACACCTGATTTGGAAGAAAGTCGACGAGATTAAATTTGACTTATTTTCCCGTGGCTTTGTGGATGGGTACTTCGTATGGACTCATCATGGGGAATCAACTGAGTTGAGAGAAGTGATCGACAATACTGTAGAACAACTAATTCAACGAGATTCATACGTCGAGAACTATGATGTCGTGGAGATGTTGATCGATGCTTATGGCCCTACCAATATTAACTTGGCTAAAAATGAGCATTCTTCAAGCAGTGCTTAGCAAGTACAAAATGATACAGTTGTTGCCTTTTACAAGTTGCTATCAGAATTGGGGGTCTCGTTGTATTCAGGAAAATTTAAGCACACCAAGCTTTCTGTCAGTGACTCAACTCTTACACTTCAAGAATGAGCATGACCGTAGTGAGAGAGGTTTCAATGATTTGCTTGCTCTAATTTGGACAGTTCTTATCCAAGGATCATACTCTTCTCGCGAATTATTATGAAATGAAGAAGATGGTCAAGGGGTTAAATATTGGGTATCAGAAAATCGATGCTTATGAGCAGGATTGCATGTTATACTATGGGGCGGACAGAGATAAGGGACAGTGTGATATATGCAGCTTGCCTCGCTACAAGGTGACAAAACGTGGGGGGAAAGGAGAAACATGTGCTCATGAAGATCTTACGATACTTTCCTCTTACGCCGAGACTTCAACGGCTATTCATGTCATCCCATACGGCTCATCATATGAGTTGGCATAGAACAAGGGATGTCAGTGCCTGGTCAGCTAACTCACCTAGCGGATGGAGATGAATAGAAGAGATTTGATTGAAAATTTTCCATAGTTGGTGGATGAAGTCAGGAATGTTAGGCTTGGCATGGCTACAGATGGATTTTGCCCTTTTAATAATTTTAGCTAGCCTTACATTGTTTGGCCAGTCATTATGGTAGCTTATAATCTTTTACCATCAATATGCATGAGGGATCCGTATTTGTTCTTGATTTTACTCATATCGGGGGATAAAAGTCCTACAAAAGACATTAACGTGTACCTTAGGACGTTAGTAGATGAACTAAAGATGTTATTGGAAACAAGGGTCCAGACGTATGATAAATCTATTTGAGAGAATTTTATGATGAAAATAACCTTGTTATGGACTATCACTGACTTTCCGACTCTTGGGATGGTGAGTGGATGGTCAACTCATGGGAAGTTGTCATGTCCAGTGTGTATGGGGGATGTGCAAGGCAATCAGTTGCAGCATAGGCAAAAATGTAGTTTCTTTGGAACTGCTTGTAGATTCTCGCTTCTTGATCATAATTACAGAAAGATATCTACACAGTTCAACAGAAAGACAGAGAAGAAGGGGGTTGTTGGTCGATTTCCGGGTAGTGAAGTCTTGGGCTGGCTGACCAATCTGAATTTTCCTTTGTCGGGGAAGGAACAAAGTAAATTGAGAGCAGTCGGGTACGGAAAGACTCATAATTGGACACACTTGCCCATATGGTTTGAGTTTTCGTATTGGGCCACACTTTTAGTTCGTCATTATATAGATATCATGCATACAGAAAAGAATATTTTCGAGAACTTGTTTTACATCGTGTTAAATGCGAGAGGTAAAACCAAAGACAATGACAATGCACGAAAAGATTTGGAGGTATTAACATAAGGCCAGAATTGTGGCTTCACCCTAACAATATGAAACCTAATACTCCATTTTGTCTTACTAAGCAACAAGATTGAAGAGGTGTGCAAGTGGGTTAGTGGGTTGAAGCTCCCATATGGATATGCGTCAAACATATCGTGATGTTATAAGGTTAAGTAGTTGAAATTTAATGGGTTCAAGAGCCACGATTGTCATATATTCATGAAGAAGTTGATCCCAATTGCATTTCGTGAGATGTTACCCATAAAAGTTATGGATGCATTGATCGAACTTTCAAATTTCTTTCTAGATCTTTGTTCAACTGTTATAAAGTACAGTGATGTGGAGCAGATGGAGAACAATATTATCCTTACAATTTCCAAGCTCGAAATGATCTTCCCTCCAGAATTCTTTGACTCGATGGAACATCTACCTATTCATCTACCGTATGAACTTAAACTTAGGAGGACCGGTACAATATCGGTGGATGTATCCTTTTGAGAGGTAATATATACTACTAAATTGCATTATGTTGCTCATATTTACAATAAAATAATATATCTTCGAAACGTATTTTAGGTATATTGCGTCGATTAAAATAGAAAGTTAAGAACAAAGCTCATGTAGAGGGTTCTATTGTTAAACGCTATACGAAGAAGAGCTTGTCAACTTCTGCTCATTGTATTTTGAAGATGTTATATCAACGAAGCACAACCGTTTAAGTAGGAATGAGGTCTTCGGTCCCCAAGCTCATGCTGATGATGAGTTGGTTATATTCACATATCCAACTAAGTCATTTGGCCATGAGACGATAACTTACTTAAGCGACAAAGATTTGAAGATTGTATCTACATATGTGCTTCTAAATATGCCCGAAGTATCATCATACATCATGTATGTAATTATTTGTCGCATCTAACGTAATTTATAAGTGTAATCATCTATATGTTAAAGTCATTTTAATATTTTTTCAGTTCATTCGAAGAGGAAGCATATGCTTCTAACCCATCTTTAACTGTAGCAGAGTTGGAAGCATTCACTAATGCTAATTTCCAACAGTGGTTTAAGAAAAGGGTTGAAGAAGAGAACATTTTGAGCATTTTATAGATGTCATACAAGGACATTACAGAGTTGTTAGTTCTTTTCCTGACTGCATCGTGAATGGGTATAAATTTAGGGTCAATCAATTCTGGGGTTGTGGTGTTGGGAAGATGTTACCAAGATTCTTAGTCCAATTACTATGGAAATTTACAAGATTGTGATTGTGCTCAATTATCAAGGGGTAAAAAGGTAGTAACATTTAAGTGCAGCTGGTTTGATACTGAAAATGGTGTTAAAGTTGATCGTAATAGAATCGTAACCAGTAGATATCAAGTCCGTATTAAGATCTGATAACATATTCGTGTTAGCCAGTTCAAGCGACTCAAGTATATTACGCTCCTAGTGTCGTAAATATTTGAAGCCCCTGGTATACAGTAGTCACAACTAAAACAGGTGTTTTTGATGTTGATAATAGGTTTGGGATTGATGAGGCGCTTGCAAGAAGATGTTAGCAATCCCATGCAAGTAGTGTTAAATGCTGAAGATGTGATGACAACTGATGTCATTGACATACCTGACGATGAGGATGTCGAGGAAAACATCGTCGCTGAATGATTATGTAGTTGTTGGGGATGATAACGACGATGAAACTGATCTCGAAATTGAGGATGAGGAAGATACCGAATCCGAAAATGATATACACGTTGAATCTGACTGATTTTGATGATGTACGTAATATAAAATAATTTCTACTTAGTAAATACCACAATGTTAATATATACATATTCATATATTTAAGTAATATACATGCAAATTCATAATCTACCAATTTGGTTATTGCAGTAGCATATTCATGGCTAGACATAGCGGTGGAGGTCGTCGCGGTGGTGGGTGATTCGGATCGGGAGACGCTAACCATGATGGAGGCTCGTCTTCAGGAGCTAGTAAGTTTTCTGAACTAGGATTTAAATATATCTAAGGTTATATCAGATTATGTTTATTGACTCAGTTTTTTTAATTATTATAGATGCGGCTCATCGACGACACCGAGGGACTAACCTCAGTATCTTTAGTCGTCCACCGGCAGCTCCACTTACAGTACCGGTGGATGTCGATTCTAGAGAGTAAGTGTTAATCCATTATTACAGTAACAATTTAATATTTCTGTCATTTATTGCACGACATATAATTAACGTAACACATATTGTTCGATCTGTACTGTAGTATACTAGACCCAGTAACTAAGCACACCTTACAAACTATATGTTTGGCACGACTGGGTGCATGCGCTTCAGCTAGTACACGCGGTACGATGCCACTTTTATGGAGAGTGTCTTGCGGGAATTTTCACGTAAGTTAATAAGTTTATCTTAGGCAGTTATATATTAGTACATAGTTATTAATTGCCTACGAAATTCATTGTTCCTAACTTTTAAACTTTCTTTATAGACTTATTTTAGATATGACTCGAGTATCTCTCAGTCAGCTGGCAATGATGTGATTATGGCACATGTCGCTAAGAAATACTCTAGGCTGGCTGTATGAGATGCGATAGATTGGCAGCCCGGGCAGTTGAGGACCAGCCCTGGACCACCATCAAAGATCACCAGACCCACAGTCTCGGAACTCGCATGGCAGGCTATGTTTGCATACTGGGATGCTGATGACTTCAAGAACAAGTCTGAGCAGGCGAAGAAGAACCGTGGCCAGCTTCCCTATAGTACACACTACTGGTTCGTAGTCGTTCGAGGAGGTCGAAGACGGTAAGTGCACTTTATTTAGTTGTTAAGTTATCAAGTTCTGTCAAAAATACTTAATATCTATTTACTTAATGTCTTTATTAGGCCTTAGGTAGGACCTTGGGAGAGATCCGACCATGTTAGAGTTTTGGGATAGAGCCCACATGCTTAAGGGTGAGCGTCCTTTGTCTCAGACAGCATTGGCTATACGGGTAAAACTCATATGACTATTTAAATTTTAATAATATTCAATCATTAATAAAATGATATAATTAAGTCATGTATACAAGATAAATTATAGGACCGATTACAAAAGCTTCGGGACCAGCGTATAACTGAGTTGGAGGTTGTTATGGGGGGTTCTGAGCCATTAGATTCTACCATCCCCACTCTCTAGATTGAGTTATCTCGAGATGAGGAGCTGAGGCTATGGGTCGAGTCTTAGGATCCCCTACTAGTACTACCTATAGGTATTGAGTGGTTGTCCTGCCGAGGATACCAACATATACACTACCTGGAGGTAATAATATTGTTTATGTTTTACGGAACTATCATAATTTATCACATTATATAAATTATTATTAGTAATGGATCAATATAATTTTGTAGGCTCTAGCCAGCGCCAGCGTCTGAGAGCACATGTCGGACCATCTCATACCGGCGCTGGCTTGGATGACGAGTTATTCTAGAGGCTGATAGCGATTGTGTCGTATAGGTTCCATACTGATCTGGTCTTTCGTCGTCAGCAGATGCCTAGCGGTTCTCGTCTTCACCAACTTGCTCAGGAGGTTATATCAGGGGCCTCTGCAGAGAGTACGTGTGACGCCCCCAAAATTAGGTATGCATCACCCATCTTGAGTCGCCAGATACATGGTACAGAATTCAAATACAACTTAACAATACAACTGTCGTGTTCAATACGAAAAAACATAAACTATGAGTTTGAATACAAATATTGTCTATTAGAGAGTATACAAACTCAAAAGGAGTCTTCATTACAATTATTATCACACTATTTCACAGAATAATGAGGACTACTAATGCACCATCTAAGACCATCACTCCGTTCCCCGACTCATTCCAGCTATATTTTCATTTCCTGAAAAGAACAGTGAAAGAAAGGGTGAGCTCAACTAGACCAGTAATAAATATTATGACTAAGATAATGCAGAAAAAATTATCATTAGCCTTAAACAGTGTTATACTGATACAATATAACAAACATCAAGTTTAACTGCAGCGGAACAAGCAATCCATTAAAAGAGTCAAGTAGAGAATAAAATCTACTATCTTCTATGATTTAAAAGGTTTTTCATCACTTTTATCACTGGGACTCAGCTTAATAAATAATCCACATCATCGAATCACCCCTGCACTACGGCCAAAGATATTCTTTAGTATCACGACCATAATTATCCATGCATTACGGGCCAAGAATATTTGTGTATTCATTAATGGTCATGATCATGCCAACAACTATCCATTAATGCACTACGGGCCAATGAGGACTTTTACCATATCATTTGTAACATTACGGTCATGATTACACCGAATAATCCCTGGTCATAATCATGCCAAGTCCATCTATGCACTACAGGCCACATATGACTTTCAACATAATATAAACATAAGGATGATAACAATGATATAAGAATTCAATAAAACAAGTTCAAGAATTAATTTATTCATGAATTAATAACGTCCAAATAGTCAACATGATACTGCTTTGTAGAGTAAAAATTCAAGAATGCTTAGAAGAATATTTTCATGAAAAGATACTAGATGAAGCGCAAATATCAAAAATATTCCACTAATTTCATAGAGTATAGAAGTCAAAACTTTAACCAATTGAGTATAATAAGGAATGGAATAACAAAAGAAATCACCAGGCATGCGATAGACCGCACATGCAGGTTATTCCAACAGAATAATAATTAACGAAACTAGGTCCGGCGTAAAACGCACAGACAGAATATTCCAAAAGAATAATAAAGACGGAATCAGTTCCGGCGTAAAACGCACAGACAGGATATTCCAACAGAATAATAAAGATTGAATCAGGTTCGGCGTAAAATAATAAAGACGGAATCAGGTCCGACATAAAACGCACTGACGGGATATTCCAACAGAATAATAAAGACGGAATCAGGTCCGGCGTAAAATGCACAGACAAGATATTCCAACAGAATAATAAATAATGGAATAACATAAGTTCTCTTCATGAATACAAAAGAAATAACACCCCTTACCATAAAAGAAACTGAAAATAAGAGTATGGAAGTAACAAAATACTTTTCTATAGTTTCTCTATAATTTCTCTCTCTAGAGTTTCAGTGAATTCGTAAGAAAATAATGAAGGAATGAGCTTCTATTTATAAAAAAAATGGACTTTATAGTAACTAACTCATGAACGGTTCAGATTGATTTACTTTAATCTGACTGTCCATATTTAAAGCAAAATTTTTTAAATAAAATAAAATATATTATATATATATATATTATATATAACATGTGCAGAGAAAAATTTCACGGCTGTCTTACAAATAATCACTGATGACTTATGCAATAATCGGTTGCCTGAATTTCAAACTATCCAAATATAATATATATATATATATATATATATATATATATATATATATATATATATAAATAAATAGATAACACATGTTATAAATCAACAAAACAACAAGAAGAAAAAATACTCCTACCCGAAAATTCATTAGGATTTTTCTCCACCCCCAATTTTCTTTCTTCCCACATCACCCCACATGTTCCCTCCACCAAAAAAACCACTCACTCAATCAGTTATTATATATATATATATATATATATATATATATATATATATCATTTCATGTCATAAATATATAAAATACATATCACCACCCCTAAATTCTCTTTCATATAAAAACATATAATCCACTCACCCACCAAAATTCTACTTTTCCACCATTTTTCACTCACCCACACATAACAAACTTATGTATATAAATTCCTTCAATATTTTTAATAACATTTATCATCAATATTATAATTCACAATATTAATCGACCAAGTTGTTCCCAGGAAAAAGGGGGCTTTCCAATAAGGATTTCTCCCTATTGGCGCGCAATTAGGTGACCAAACCTCTCCTTGACAGAACTTCTAGACATTGTTAATATTGCAAATAATAATATTAATAACTTTGTCATCTCAATTATTGATTTAATAATATATAAAATATTGACAATAAATGAATCAAATAACGTGAGATACTATGTAGCAATTACTGTAGTAATAATTGAACAAAACTGAGTGACTTCTCACGTAAGTATCAATAATCAATATCGTGTGCTACTATGCAACCACGCGTATTACTGTACTTTTAACACCGGGTGTTTCAACAGTTAACGGTAAAACTTCCGTCGTTATTTTCATAAAATATTTTTGTCATTTTCTCAACTTGACAATAATTCGGTTGTGGGGTTCACCAATGATTGTGCCATTGTACGAATATTTTCTATTAAAACGAATATTCCCCGACCAATCGAATATTATATAATAACTTGTGTACTTTGCAAAATTTATAAATATTTTCCACAACTATAATATTATATCAAATTCATTCCATAATATTCAAAAATAATATTTATAAAAAATTCATCTTTATTTATAAAAGTTGGGATCTTACAACCTCCCCTTCTTATGAAATTTCGCCCTCGAAATTAGGGTACGTACCTGGTATGTCGAAGAGGTAAGGATACCTTAATTTCATTTCAGATTCTAACTCCCAAGTTATTTCCTCAACATCGTGGTTTCTCCACAAAACTTTGACTTGAGGTATAACCTTGGAGCGTAGAATATGTTCCTTCTTATCCAAGATTTGAACAGGAACCTCTTCATACGTCAAATCTTATGCTATTTCGTCCGGTTCTAACTCAATAATGTGGTTCGGGTCTTTTACATATTTATGTAATATGGATATGTAAAAAACGTTATGAACACGAGACATACTTGGAGGTTGCAATGTACCTTTTGGTACTTGATGCTCCGCCTTGACTCATTGACAAGTTAGACACCTTGAGATAAACAGCGATATCTCTCTCTTCATATTGCTCCACCTCTCTCTTCATATTGCTCCACCAAAATATATGATGAAGATCACGATACATTTAGGTACTCCCAGGATGGATTGCAAATGGTGTGTTGTGCGCCTCCATCATGATTTTATACTTTAACTCAGGGTCATTAGGAACACAAAGTCTGGAGTTGACTCGAAGTATTCCTTCTTCATCGATTCTTGCTTCCGGCATAGCATCTTCCTGCACTTTCTTCCTCATACGCATCAGCTCCAGGTCTGTAGCTTGGGTAGCTTTAACTTTATCGATTAAAGTTGGTTGTACTCGTATATTTGCCATCATCACATGGGTCCCTGGAGTCTTTAAATCTATCTCCATCCTTTGCAAGTCACACAAAATGGGTTTTTGTGTTGTCAATATTGCACTCGTACCCGCATATGATCTTCTACTCAATACGTCAGCTACCACGTTCGCTTTTCCAGGATGGTATTGGACGGTATGATCATAATCTTACAACAGTTCAAGCCAACGTCATTGTCACATGTTGAGTTCCTTTTGAGTGAAGAAATATTTGAGGCTTTTATGATCCGTAAAGATCTCCACTTTCTCCCCATACAAGTAATGCCTCCAAATTTTAAGTGCAAAGACAACAGCTGCCAACTCTAGATCATGAGTAGGATAATTCCTCTCATATTCTTTGAGTTATCGTGAGGCATAGGCTATGACTTTCCCATGTTTCATGAGAACACATCCGAACCCTTTGCCCGAAGCATCACTGTAGATGACAAATCCCTCCGAGCCAGACGGTATCGTCAGAACAGGTACTGAAATTAGTCTCCTCTTGAGTTCTTGAAAAATTGTTTCCCATTCTTCGCTCCAACCGAACTTTGTATCTTTTCGAGTCATCTGAGTTAATGGAGTAGCGATTCGAGAAAATTCTTCCACGAATCTCCGATAATAACCAGCTAAACCGAGAAAGCTACGTACTTCGGTCACTGATTTGGGTTGCTCCCAGCTTTGAATAGCTTCAATCTTTGTCGGGTCAACAGATATTCCATGACTTGATATTACGTGCCCAAGGAATGCTACTTCCTCAAGCCATAACTCGCATTTCTTCAACTTGGCATAAAGCTTGTATTCACGAAGCTTTTGGAGTGTCAGCCTCAAGTGTTGCTCATGATCTTCACGACTTTTGGAATAAATAAGGAAGTAATCAATAAAGACGACCACAAAGTGATCCAAATATTCCTTGAATACTCGGTTCATCATATCCATAAAGGCAGCAGGAGCATTAGTTAATCCAAAGGACATGACTAAGAATTCATAATGCCCGTACCGAGTTCTGAAAGCCGTCTTTGGAATGTCATCGGTTCTAATCTTCAATTGGTGATATCCGGAACGAAGATCATTCTTTAAAAAGAATTTGGCTCCTTGCAACTGGTCAAACAAGTCATCAATACATGGAAAAGGGTACCTATTTTTGATGGTGACATGATTCAACTCCCGATAATCAATAAAAAAGTCGCATACTCCGGCGTAAAACGCACAGACAGGATATTCCAACAGAATAATAAATAATGGAATAACAGAAGTTCTCTTCATGAATACAAAGAAATAACACCCCTTACCGTAAAAGAAACTGAAAATAAGAGTAGGGAATTAGCAGAATATTTTTCTATAGTTTCTCTATAATTTCTCTCTCTAAAGTTTCAGTGAATTCGTAAGAAAATAATGATCAGGAATGAGCTTCTGTTTATAGAAAAATGGACTGTATAGTAACTAACTCATGAACGGTCCAGATTGATTTACTTTAATCTGATGGTCCATATTTAAAGCAAAATCTTTTAAATAAAATAAAATAAAATATATTATATATATATATATATATATATATATATATATAACATGTGCAAAGAAAAATTTCACGGCTGTCTTACAAATAATCACTGATGACTTATGCAATAATCGGTTGCCTGAATTTCAAACTATCCAAATATAATATATATATATATATATATATATATATATATATATATATATATATATATATATATATATATATATAGATAACACAAGTTATAAATCAACAAAACAACAAGAAAAAAAAAACTCCTACCCGACAATTCATTAGGATTTTTCTCCACCCCCAATTTTCTTTCTTCCTAAATCACCCCACATGTTCCCTCCACCAAAAAAACCACTCACTCAATCAATTATTATATATATATATATATATATATATATATATATATATATATATATATATATATATATATATATATCATTTCATGTCATACATATATAAAATACATATCACCACCCCTAAATTCTCTTTCATATAAAAACATATAATCCACTCACCCACAAAAATTCTACTTTTCCACCATTTTCCACTCACCCACACATAACAAACTTATGTATATAAATTCCTTTAATATTTTTAATAACATTTATCATCAATATTATAATTCACAATATTAATTGACCAGGTCGTTCTCAAGAAAAGGGGACTTTCCAATAAGGATTTTTCCTTATTGGTGCACAATTAGGTGATCAAACCTCTCCTTGACAGAACTTCTAGACATTGTTAATATTGCATATAATAATATTAATAACTTTGTCATCTCAATTATTGATTTAATAATATATAAAATATTGACAATAATTGAATCAAATAACGTGAGATACTATGCAGCAATTATTGTAGCAATAATTGAACAAAACTGAGTGACTTCTCACGTAAGCGTCAATAATCAATACCGTGTGCTACTATGCAACCACGCGTATTACTGTACTTTTAACACCGGGTGTTTCAACAGTTAACGATAAAACTTCCGCCGTTATTTTCATAAAGTATTTTTGTCATTTTCTCAATCTGACAATAATTCCGTTGTGGGGTCCACCAATGATTGTGCCATTGTACGAATATTCCCTGTTAAAACGAATATTCCCCGACCAATCGAATATTATATAACAACTTGCGTACTTTGCAAAATTTATAAATATTATCCATAACTATAACATTATATCAATCATTCCATAATATTCAAAAATAATATTTATAAAAAATTCATCTTTATTTATAAAAGTTGGGGTCTTATAGTACGGAATTACCGCAGGAGCAGGATGACGACACCTCCACCCGATGATGATACGACTACTACTTCATAGTTCATTTGTATTCATGTTATTGTAGAACATTTGTATATATTGAGTCTAATTGCGTCTGTATAAGTATTATAAATTATATTGTTTATCATTTATGGAACATTAGCTTATATTTGTAATTGTTAACTTAGTGATGTTGATGATAATCAGTTAGCAGATTGCACTTTGGGTTTTCTATCGTTTTTAGCGTTACATTGAATATTTGAATGTGTGATACATGTTTATATTACTGTCTGTATTAAGATAAAACAGATTGAATGTTTGAATGTGTGATACAAGTTTATATTACTGTTTGTATTGGGATAAAACAAGTTACAAGTACATAAATGGGTTTAAACACCTAAAAACTGCACTTTTAACTTCTATATTTAAAAAAAATGTTATTTCCGACGTAATAAGCTATTCCCAATGGAATTTCCGTCGGATTTAATGATCAACCAAATTTCAATAATTAATAACAAATTTTAATTTTCAGTTGGAAATATCCTATTTCCAAGGGAATTTTCCGTCGAGAATAAATTAAGCTTATACTCAACGATATTATTTCGTCGTATTTGTTCCGTCGTAAATAGATTATGCTCAACGAAATTTCGTCGAAGATAAGTCCGTCATATATTAGATAGGTGCGACGGAATTTGCAACGGACCTTATTTTCGACACGTATATATACGACTAAATTTCCGACGGAGTATTTCGTCGAAAATAATCTACTTCCTACGAAATAGGCTTATTTCTGAGAGAATGTTCCATCAAAAATAAGACTTTTCCTGGTAGTGGAAAAACGGAAGATTTTTTTTTTCCTATTCAAATTAATACAAGTATGTTTAAAAATATTCATGTTTCTAATATGAACAAAAAAAGGAAGATCTTTTTCTTTCTTATTCAAATTAAAATATGTTCTATACAAATTTAAAGTAATTATAGATACGTTCCGGATCTTAAGCTCACCATTTATTCAACTCACTCAAGTTCACCCCCCTTTAGCGACGGACCCGGCGACGGCTTGATTATACAACCGTCGTCTATACTTTTAGCGACGCTATATGTTGTCCGTCGCTAAAAGTATAGACGACGGTTGTATGACCGAACCGTCGCCGAGTCCGTCGCTAAAGGGGGGTGAGCTCGGATAAGTTGGATAATGGGTGAGCTTAAGATCCGGATTCATTATATATATATATATATATATATATATATATATATATATATATATATATATATATATATATATTACTAACTATTCAAATTTGTAAAGTTTTAAAAAAAACTAACCAATCTTTAATAGAAAAAGTAACTTCTAAGAGAATTTTCCTTTTTGATTTTACCAATCTTATTACAATTTTATTATTATAATTTTATGTAATTTAGTAAGACAATGTCCCAACTAAATTAAATTCATTGAAACTTAAAATTTACCAAATCACACGTACTTGTATTAATAATAATACAATATGTGAATTACTTTCTCTAAAGTCGTGGAAAAATTAGGCCAAGACGCTGGACGAAAAACGGAGAGACGGAGTATTGTAGTGACCAAAGTATATTACTCCCTCCTATTCATATTAAATGTTTTTTTAGAGAGTTTCATTTTATTCTATATAAGTGTCGTTTTGGAATCCCTATGCAATATTGCACTATTTTTTTCTTAATTTACCCCTCTATTTAATATGCTTAGTAAATGCAATTCTATGGACCATTGTGGAGAGAGAAATAATTAATTAAGGATACAAAAGATATTTTGTGTTAATTCTTGATAAGTGTGCTTAACTCTAAAAAGACATTTAATATGAATAGGAGGGAGTATAAGATATGAACTTCAAAGAATTTAATACTACCTTCATTTCAAAATTATATATACATTTTGATTTTTTTAAGTCAATTTGCGAAATCCTAAAACTCAAAGGAAATTAATATTTCCACAACACTTTTTGATATTTTCACATAAAAGTGTCGTTATAAGATCAATAGCAACGATTTTCAAGTGAAAATATTATTTCCTGTTGTGAATTTACCATTTTCCAACTCCTCATTCAAGTTTTGAAATCAACAAAGATAATAATTAATAACACTTTATATTTAGTTTGCAATTGTTATATTTGTTATATTAAAATTAAATAATTGCATATTTTTGAATTTTACAAATTAATTTTAAAAAATCAAAATATATCTCTAATTTTGAAACATATATAAACTCAACTCAATTTACACGCAGAAACGTACACCTTGACTTTAAGCAGTGTTATTCACTAGTTTGTTTTTTCTTATTTTTACATGCAAAAATGGAACCTTAATTATTGCTTTTAGTTTTTCATAAAAAGTTACCGGGTTATTATTTAACCAATCATGTACTGTTGCATTATGAGAAGAAAGAAATCGAAAATTGTGTTTTAAAAATTTATAATATAAAAGATAATAATGAAGACGATTTTTAAGGATAATTTTATATTATCAAATATAGCCTTAGTATTTGTTAGGAGTTTTATTATGATGGTTTGATAGTGAAGATAACAAGTAAAAAAGTAATGACAAATCATGTAATTTTATAATCTAAAAATAGAAATATATCTTTAATCTTAAAAATATATTATCGCAGTATCGCAGTATCTAACTATATACTCCTTCCGTCTTCAAAAGATGATCAAAATATAATTTATACACATATTAAGGAAAATAAAAATAGAAGAGAGTTAAAATATTCAAATTTATTCTTAATGGTTGTACATGTCGCTTACATCTCGACCAAAAGTATTACTAAGGGTTGTTTGATAAAACTAAATGAAATAGTTCTGAATGTTTAAGCAATCTGAATGAAGCAAAATTCTGAATACTGAATGAAAAAAATTATTTGATAATTGATATGTCTAAAACATCTGAATAATATTTTTTTCGAAATTTAACCTTGAAATGTTTTGAACTAGAATTTTTCTACCAATTATAATATAAATTTTGAACATTTATTTTTTTCAAAAGAATTATACTATAATAAATAAAGCATTCATAACAATTACTAACAAAATATTATTCTCTACATTCCAAAATTAGATCAATATTATCTTTTTAAAAATAAATTAGATATACATAACAATTTTTAATTTTAAACATTTTAAATTATTGTTAAAAAAATTATATTAATCTTATATTTTGAATATTATAATTGAAATATATATATATATATATATATATATATATATATATATATATATGTTGTTTATTGGGTAAAGAAATTGTAATGGGAAGTGCAGTTCTTTTTTTCTATCTTTTGCTCAAAGAACTTGAGTCTAGATTAGTGATTTGGCGCTGAATTCCTTGAATCTCTACAACCTTTTAACCTTCCTTATTATTCTCTCAGTTTGAAAAACAGCACATGAATCATTTAACCTTCCTTATTATTCTCTCAGTTTGAAAAACAGCACATGAATCATTTATACACAGAGGACACATGGAAGTAATTTTGTAGAAAGGCTGGGGGTTTGGATAAGGAAGAAGACATAAAAGAAATTGAAAAACAACACATCATTTATACACAGAGGACACTTGGAAGTAATTTTGTAGATAGGATGGGGGGTTTGGATAAGGAAGAAGACATAAAAGAAATAGATGAAGAGAAAAAGATTGTAGGAATTGGCAGACAAAATGGTATGAAATAGGATATTGAAAGTAATTCTTTATATTATAAAAGGGTTTGTAGGTAAAATGGTATTCAGACCCTCCTCCAACCGATTCAGTTAGCATTTATCTACTGTTTGGGTCAGATTAAATTTTTTTATTCAAAACAAACAATCTGAATGACTTATAGATTCAAATTATTTAAATCATTCAAAAGCATTAACTGCTTATCAAATGTTAGAACATCATATTAGAGAGAGAATATTGAATTGAGAGAATAGATAATTGCATAGATAATAACTTGATAATTATCTCTCTTATTTACATTGAGAAGATAGGAGATATTTATACTAATACAAGATAAGATGAGGTGACTAACATATTACCTAACTCAAGGTCCAAGGAGATAATCATGGAGATAACCATTACATAATTATTGGAGATAATCATGGAAGAGTGAATGATGGAAACTATAAGTCTATCCTAACAATATAATAATATCTAAAATATTATATTCCTAAAATATCGCCTAATACGCCTCCACAAGCGAAACGTAGGGAAACAAAGCTTGAGCTTGCACTTGGTTGAACATCCACGTAAGTGAAGAGTTAATAGAATAACAACTCATCGAATTAGAGAAAACACGGACAACTTTCATGAGAGGTTGACAAAGATGTAGCATGCATGATAATAACATCCAACCAAAGAAAGGTAGGTGGCATATGTTGAATAGGTGGTGGGCATGTCGTCTTGGACTGTGAAAGCATGATGTCTGAAGTATCCATGGTTGCAGATCGTGACTGCCCAAATTTGGAGGAGAAAGCAGCAGAGGTAGGAACATGAGAACCATAGAGAAGGAAATGCATTAGAGATCCATCAGTTGCAAGTCTTGCAGATTGCATAGATATAGAGGAAACGAGAGCAATATTGCTCTTGGTTCCTGACGGTGAAGAAATGGCAAGTGAAAAAGGATAAGCAATTGGAGAAAATTGGGGGAATGCAGACGGGTCAGGGTGTCTGAGTACATCTACTTTTACTTCTGATGCAGACGGATCAGCCTGTCTGGATTGATACACAGATTGTCTGGATTGGGCAGAAGCAGACAAGTGCTCATCAGAATATCCTGTTGGTGTAGAGTGAGCATGTGAGATATCACACCGTGGAGAAAGAGAAGGAATATCTTGTAATTTTTCATGATCAAGAAGCATATGAGAGAGCAAATCTAAAGATAAAGAAGGATTTATCTCATAATAGTACTTGCAGAAATCACTAAGAGAATTATCAAACTCATCAATAATGCAATCAATGAGTTCAATTTCATCGATCGGTTCACCGGCGCGCGCGAGTAAGATGATAGGCGAGAGATTTTGCCTCGGAGATATAATTTTTCACGGATTGAGAATGAAGTTTCTGAAGAGAGTACACTTGATCTAAAAGATCATCAACATACCAATTCTGGGAAAACTCACAAGCATCATTTGTGGAGGCACTGTCATCATCGACTTGAGAGGTGGGAAATTGTGGAGAAAGATCACAAAAGTTGTCTTGTGATTCATTAGAACAATCATAAGAGGGAGGATCAAGCCACCATTTGGGATCGTATGGAGAAGAGTGAAAATCTGAGTATGAAGAAAATTGATTTTCCACCATAGAATCGTATGGAGAAGACTAAATGTGCAGCAGGGGTATTTATTGATGGAACACTGATATAGAGAGAAAATTATACTAAACAAAGATACAACGAAGGGAATTTAGAAAATATGCAACGCTAGAAAGGAAAGGGAGGATCAAAGGTTGCTAGGCCTTATGGCTTTGATACCATGTTAGAACATCATATTAGAGAGAGAATATTGAATTGAGAGAATAGATAATTGCATAGATAATAACTTGATAATTATCTCTCTTGTTTACATTGAGAAGATAGAGATATTTATACTAATACAAGATAAGATGGGTGACTAACATATTACCTAACTCAAAGTCCAAGGAGATAATCATGGAGATAACCATTACATAATTATTGGAGATAATCATGGAAGAAGTGAATGATGAAAACTATAAGTCTATCCTAACAATAAAATAATATCTAAAATATTATATTTCTAAAATATCGCCTAATATCAAACAGCCCCTAAGGCCTAGTTCGAGAGTTGGAAATGAGATATTGGAGGAAACTAAACAAAATCCGACCAAGTATTCGACAAATTTTTGTTTAATTCCCTCCAACTCTCAATTACAACTTGAACAACAAATTCCTGTAACTCTCACTCACTTACTCATGTGATATCTTTATGCTACAATGCTTTAAACCACAATTGGAACCAACTATTTATAAGCATTTAATGTAACTGATAGAACACACATTTTGTATGCAAGCACAAATTGCATGCTACAGAGAACTGTTCTTTTGTGTTTAATTAGGTACAAACACAATCACAATATTTGACTATAGATAAAAATAAAAATAAAATTATATATTTGACCAGTATTCAGAAGGCTTGTATTTGTATCCTCTTGTTTGATTATTTGATACTACTGATAAGAACATAACTAATATGCTCTAACACTGTGTTAATTTAATTTAATTTTTTCTGTAATTAGCTCAACCTTGGTGGCAAATCCACAAGTCACTGCGCACTTAGATTGCAAAAAACAAACAAGTTGGGGGCTGAATTTTTTAAGAAAATCAGTTATGGGACTACTTGTGCAAAAGCTTTATAGTTTTGGCCTTTGGGGAGAGGACTATTTAGGAAATTTATTAACCATGTATGTGCAGTGCATGTGTGTCTATCATGCATTGTGAAAGACTGAAAGCTAGATATATTTTTGAAAGCAAAACTTAAAATTTTAATCAACTATTAATTGCTTTGTTTTGTACCATCTGATAGATAATCTCTTAGTTTGAAAAATATCTCCCAAGGATGCGTTTAATCCCTAATTGAAAAAATTGAGAAAACAATACCCAAAGTGAAAAAAAATTAAAAATTCAAGGTATTAATTCATATTTAGGTCTTTTTCAATTTAATTTTGCATAATATTGGAAGACAGATAAGTTTAAAACAGTTTGTATGTGCATTTTTTTGGAGACAATTTGTTCTAAAAATTTGAACCAAATAATTTTAATACATAACATTCTTAAAAAGCAACTCTATACCCTAAAAAATCCTCAGATTTTGTCAAAATCTGATTATTGATAAAATAAGTGAATCAAAACTTCCAGAGTTGATTTTTTGGGTTAAATAGACAATTAGCACAATCAAATTCAAATAATTAGAAAATCATTTGTTTTAAACAGTTCCCAAATGAAAGTTTTACGCCTTCGAGTACGCATAGAATTTTTGATTATGTCTTGACCAAATTTCAGTTTGCACTGATTGAGTTAGCAAGTCATGTGAATTGAGAATTTAGAGAGAGAGAGAGTTACAAAATTTTAATTTTATTTGATATATTCGAAATTTCAGTGAATTCATTAGCACATTAAACCAAAAAAATTACAAAATTTTACATATATTAATTTAAAACCATAATAAATAAATAAGAAATTCAGTTAGGTAAATTGACTCCCAGTGCCTTCAGCCGCACCACCCATGGTGCGAGCCACCCGAGAAGCAAGCTATTACGGTGAGCGGCTGGAGCAGTATGGAGCCGAGGTGCAAGACAGTCGATAAGATAAAAGAATGGACCAGGCTCCCGGTGGAGCAGAGGATATGGTTAGGATAACGAACTTGAAACGCGGAGCCCGAGAGGCCTTGGGTCTAATAGGAGTTCATGATTCGGTTGGTTAGTCAAAGCTCGTACAAATTACAGTAAGCTTGGGCCTTGGCAGTAAATTGTGCTGACAGTATCTGTTGCCTAAAAAATAATTGTTCATAAATGTAACCTTTTGTTCTGAATATATTCATTTGGAACTATTAAGCTTTGTACTCCATCAGTACTTTTTAAAAGCACTTTTTTCTCTTTTATAGAAAAACATATTTCTTGTTATTACTGATTTGTTTATTTCCAATTTTCAGTCAAGCTATTTGCTTATCACCTCCCTATCCCAACCTCTTTTGACCCTTTTTACCATTTAGACCCTGATTTTATTGATGCAAGAAAAAGTATGTTTAATGTGTATAGACCAGATAATTAAGGGAGAAAAAATAAGGTCCTCTTACCTCTCAAAATTTGTTACAATTTTCATTTAATTGGTAATTATATCCCCAAGGATTACAGTTCTTATGACCAAATATAAATTTGTTATGAACATTAAAGGACAGTGTTAATTAAGTGCCTTTTTTTGCCATAAAATTCATTTAGCAGAAACTCATAATACAGCAATTAGGCTCGAACCAAGAATATACTCTTAAAAATTGGGTCTAGAACCTTGTATAATTTCAGAGGTTGGAAATGAGATATGGGAGGAAACCAAACAAAATTGGACAAAGATTACACTAATAAATCCAATTCTCACTTATTATAACTTTGTACAGCAGTTTTGGTGCCTAGTAACGGAGATGGAACAGTTTTGATGGCCCAAGGGAACAAATTTAAAAACAAGATGTCCAGTTGTAGAAAATATTTTAGATGTTTAAATAATTTATTTTATAGTTCTGAAGTTTTCCATCAATATCAGAAGCTTGGCATGTCGCATTATTGAGCAGCAACAAAAGTTATTTGGTTCAATAACCAACTATTTATAAGCAACAAGTGTAACTGATAGAACACACATTTCATCTAGGAGCACAAATTGCATGCCACTGAAATTAAAGTACCATGTTACTGAAACTGTCCTTTTGTGTTTAGGTACAAACAGAATCACAATTTTTGACCATTGATCTAAATAAATGAAATTTTGAGTTTTGTTTGATAATGATAAGAGCATGATTAATATGCTCTAGCAGTGTGTTAATTTAGTCTCATTTTTCTAATTTCACCAGAAATATATGAATTAGTATTTGATTTCGATTTTAAAAATCAGTATTCTATAAATTTTATATACAGAGTAACTTAGTTTCATACAAAGTACTTTCTCCGTCGGTTTTAAATATTTTCAAACTCAAAATTGACATGAATTCATCGAGTTTATGTCAAAATAATTACGAATATCATAAACTACTTAAAAAGTACTACTAGCTGGTTGTAAGATTTATTGTTTTCAAAACTAAATTAAATGAATCATGTCAATCTTGAATCCGAAAGTGTTTGAAATTAATATTGGCCTTACAATTTGTAAAGGGAGTACAAATTAATTACATCGCCCGGAAGCTATATATAAAATGCCTAGAGCATAAGTGATCTTGGCATTTATATCAAGTCATTTAAAGTTAAGACAGAAATAGGACTGAAGATGAAACTCATGAAGATGACTTGTAACAGTCTAACAAGAGAAAGTAACCAAAGCGCAAGGCAGTGTTATAGTTGACAAAAATACTACTGAAGATGGAACCATTGTAATTATTTGGGGCTGCTTTCTGTCTTAACTCTTTTTTCTTTCTTTTTTTGCTACATTAACACACACCACACACACCCTTCTTACTGCCATCAAGGATTGAACCCTGGCGAGTCATAACGCTGAGCGGCCAAATACCATGCGATAAAAAATTTGGACCATTTCTCAATTTGTGTGTCATCCTTGCATAGGAGTCATGTTAATCTTTTCTGCATCGTTTCAATTTTATCGGATGTCCCCGAGGGGACATTTTACAGAGGTGCGAGCCTATAGAACAGATGAAGAAAACGAAAAACTGTCGGATGAAGAAAACGACAAGTATGAGTTTTTTTTATAAATAACGGTGTAGTTGTTACCGTTAAAACTGTTGGAATACCCGGTGGTTAAAGTAAAGTAATACGCGTTGTTGCATAGTAGCACACGATATTGCACAATAATTCTAATTATTGATTCTTACGTAAGAAGTCACTACTCAATAATTATTGCAGTAATTACTGTTCAATATTTTATTTTATTGATTCAATAATTGCTACGTTGATATTTTATATTATTGATTCAATAATTTTCACTGCACAATATTTTTCATTATCAGATCAATAATTCATATTATTTGAATAATATTATTAGATAGCATTATTGGCAATGTCTAAGGAAGTTCTGTCTAGAAAAGGGGTTTGGTCACCTAATTACGCGCCAGTAAGGAGAAATCCTTATCGAAAAGCCCCCTCTTTTCTGAGAACGACCTGGTTGTCATTATTGTGATTCTATAATATTATTTGTGAACAATTAATTATTGATAAAAATGATAAGAAAATATTTATTCAATTGAGACATAAATGGAGGAATTTTTAGAAAGTGACAATTGTTGAAAATTGATATTTTATATTTTTTGATAAAATAATTCATTCAAATATATTATTATATTACATTATAAATGTATAATGTGATAATATAATAATATAATAACGATGATATTTTTACAATGAATGCACGATATATATATATATATATGAATAAAATGAGGAGGAAGAGAGCAAATTGGGTCCGGAGTATTTTTGTTACAAAAAACAAGTTAAATATGTTGGTGGGCCCTATTTTTGACTGAAATTTGATTATAGTCTGCAAGATCATCTGTATGTGGATTTCAGTCATTTTTCGTTTAGAATTTGGAAAATCTTTCTTCTACAAAATTGTAGAGAATTAAATTTCCTATAGAATAGATATAAAATTCGTATTTTTTTATAAAGAGCTATTTATTACTCCCTTCGTCTCAGGATAAAAGTCTTTATTACTATTTTGAGTTGTCCCATATTAAATGTCCACTTTCTTTTAATAACCAAACTTTTACACATTTTTTCCTATTATGCCCGTAGCATTAAATATCTCATACTTTTCTTATTCTAATTCTCTCTCCATATTTAATGACATTATTATGGGCAATTTTGTCATTTTATTCCTCTTCTTAATATGCGTGAAAAGTCCACCAGAACTTTTATCCTGGGACGGAGGGAGTATGAATTATTGAAGTTCCGGAATATTGGGTTCGAATTGATTTTTGTTACAATAAATGCTAAAAACATATTTTGTGAGTTCGGTGGGCCCCACTTGTTGTTGTAAAATGCTAAAATTTGATTTCAAAGTGGGCGTAGGAATTTTTTTTTAATAATAATATTTTATTAAATTTTCTACTTTGACATTTTAAGCATTTTCCTATAAATAGGGGTGCTTAGGTTAGAATTAAAAATCAAACCAGGATCAGAAGTTTCTCTCTCTATAATATTGAGCATATATTTGTGAGTATTTAGATATCTTGAGTGTTGTTATACAGTGCAAGTTTCTTCAGTATTACATCTGATATTCTAGTCAGAAGTACTATTCTTTTGAGGTAAGGAATGTTATTTTTTTCGTAAATGATGTTATTTCTTTCAATATCATTACGCCAAAATATTTGTATGAAATTTATTATGAAAATTTTACATTTTCATGTCGAGATTACTATTCACGTATATGACACTATTCACATATACGATACTATTCACGTATACGACACTATTCACAGAAAAATTAAATTTTCTTTTATGTGTCCCAAATTGTCTGTTATGGTTCATATCTTTGATTGGATCTATGTTTTGAACTTTATTCTTGAATTTTGCTCCACAATTGATTATTCTGGAGTATTATTGAACTTGAATAAACTAAAGTACGAATATCTAATCTTTGTCCTTTTATCTCTGGATTCGTTTTCATGAAAATATTTTTATCATCCTCGGTCCTAAATGGTGATATAATGGAATATATTTGGCATGTAGTGCAAAGATGAATGATTACCTGATGAATATCTTTGGCCCGTAGTGCAAAGATGGACAGGTGTTGAGATGAACATGACCAACTGGTGATACGAATGAATATCTTTGGGCCATAGTGCAAAGATGAATATTTGATTCAAGATGTATATTGATTGATGTTACAGGGATAAAATATTGATGATGAAATTTTAAATCACTAGAAGATAATAAAATTCATTCTCTACTTAACTC
The DNA here is from genome assembly GCA_020205505.1 of Panax japonicus. Lineage (NCBI taxonomy): Eukaryota > Viridiplantae > Streptophyta > Magnoliopsida > Apiales > Araliaceae > Panax > Panax japonicus. The sequence continues at coordinate 47,094,184 of CM035101.1, read as the reverse complement.
TTCTAATGAATTGTTATTTTCGCTGCAATTATTAATCTAAAACTTATTATCTATTATATTCTATCATATTTTTCCCCGTTGAGGACTAAGGGTAATTTGTTCTAAATTATTTTAGCCATTATATTCTTTACTGGGCTAGTTGAGCTCACCCTTTTCCTTTTTGTTCCATTTTTCTTCTCAGGAGGTGAAAATATAGTTGGGACTAGTCGGGGGTGTGGAGTGATGGTTCAAGACAGTTGTTATAGCCGTCTTCACTATTTTGTAAAATAGTGTATCAATAATTGTAATGAGGACTTTATTTGAGTTTGGATATTGTTTAGAAGATAATATTTGTATTTAAACTCACATCATATGTGTTATCGTATTTTGCACGATAGTTGGATTAATGAAGTTTGTATTTAGTTTTTGTACCATGTATTTAGCGACTCAAATGGGTTGTGTGGACCTATTTTGGGGGTGTCACACTATAACTATGGAAATAAACTCCTAATAGGTAATTAATTATTATGGAAAGAAATCTTAATAGATAACAACTTAATAACATATCATAAAAGAATTGTTTCCTACTAAAACACTATTACCATACAAAAAATAAACCCCATCTAAAATGAGAATTATTAAAATTAATAATATTCAAGCCAATTCCAATCATCCCGAAGTCATGACGACATTTTCGTACCCAAAGACCTATCCCGAAGTCGATCGTTCCTACATGAAATCTACTGTTCCGAAGAGAAGCTGCCCCTTACTCCCGACCCCGAAGTCAACCGAACTAAGCATTATTTCCTTCGAAAATTAGTGTCTTCATAAATTAATGTAATTTCTTCAAACCAATGGTTTTTCCCAGTTTTTGTCCTACATCACGCATCCACCCAATAAAAACTCATATTCATATCAAATCATTAATACAATCCTAACAAAATCAATTTAACCAAATATTATTATCACATGTTTGTATGTGTGTTTATATATATATATACACACACACACACACATACACACAGTCCACTTCTCCAGCGAACTGAAAGGAGCGAACTAAGAACAAACCGGCTATAGCGACGATTTTTTCCTTCACTATAGCATAGAAAGCCAGCTTTTTATGCTATAGCGACGGAAAAAACTGTCGATATATTCGGTTCACTCTTAGTTCACTCCCTCTAGTTCACTGGTGAGAGCAGGACTATATATATTTATATAGATTGGGGAAAGAGTGGACCTTGTGGAGGCGATCTAGAGTGAATGAGATGAGTTTGGAGATATAAGGCTACTGAGAGTCGGAGGCGAGAGGGAGGAAACCTACTGCAATACAATTTACTTCTTCTGTTATTGTTGTTGGAAATTCAGACTTCATTGTTATATCTAATGCTGAACTTTGAAAATCAATTCAATGTTTTGGGTACTCGAATATTGGAATTTTCATAGACTTTAGAAAAATAAAATACACAGATCTATTTGATCTACAAGAAGGGGGAGAAAAGTGAGATAAGAGGAACGAAAATAGAGAATAAATAAATAAAAATTCTTTTTTTTCGTCCACGTAAGATAAAAAAATGAAACGATTTAACAGTTGTGAGTCATAAATAATAGAATGACCCAATTTCAAAATAATAATTAGTTTACTGGAGTAATTTAAAAAATTAAAAGTTCAATGGTGTAATCAGTAAAACTGTGTCGACTACAATATGTAATTCATTAGTTTTGTCGATAAAAAATTAACGTCCATTTAATTTTTTTAACAGAATGAGCCAATTTTAAAATAATAATTAGTTTCCTGGAGTAATTTAAAAAATTAAAAGTTCAATGGTATAATCAGTAAAACTTGCGAACTACATGGGTAATTTGTGACGCCCCCAAAAATAGGTATACATCACCTATTCTGAGTCGCCAGATACATGGTACAGAATACAAATATAATCTTTAATATACAACAAGAGAGCTGTGAGTTTTAATACAAATACTGTCTTCTAGACAATATCCACTCTCAGAATAAGTCATCATTACATTTATTGTCACACTATTTAATAGAATAATGAGGACTACTAGCTAATACTATCATCCGGACCATCACTCTGTTCCCCAACTCGTCCCAGCAACGTTCTCATTTCCTGAAGAGAACAGTGAAAGAAAGGGTGAGCTCAACTAGCCCAGTAAGAAATATTATGACTAAGATAATGCAGAATAAATTATCATTAGTCTTCAACAGTGTTAAACTGATAAAATATAACAAACATCAAGTTTAACTGCAGCGGAACAAGCAATCCATTAGAAGAGTCAAGTAGAGAATAAAATCTACTATCTTCTATGATTTAAAAGGTTTTTCATGACTTTTATCGCTGAGACTCAGCTTAATAAATAATTCACATCATCGAATCACCCCTGCACTACGGCCAAGGATATTCTTTAGTATCACGACCACAATTATCCATGCACTACGGGCCAAGAATATTTGTGTATTCATTAATGGTCATGATCATACCAACAACTGTCCTTCAATGCACTACGGGCCAATAAGGACTTTTACCACATCATTTGTAACATTACGGTCATGATTACACCGAATAATCCCTGGTCATAATCATACCAAGTCCATCTATGCACTACAGGCCACAGATGACTTTCAAAAAAAATATAAACATGAGGATGATGACAATGATATAAGAATTCAATAAAACAAGTTCAAGAATTAATTTATCCAGGAACTAATAATGTCCAAATTTTCAACATGATACTGCTTTGTAGAGTAAAATTCAAGAATGCTCAGAAGAATATTTTCATGAAAAGATACTGGAAGAAGCACAAATATCAAGGATATTCCACTAATTTCATGGAGTATAGAAGTCAAAACTTTAACCAACTCAGTATAATAAAGAATGGAATAACAAAAGAAATCACCATGCATGCGGTACTTCGTATAGACAGGTTATTCCAACAGAATATTAAATAACGGAACCAGGTCAGGCGAAATTCGCACCGATAGGATGTTCCAACAGAATAATAAAGAATGGAATAACAACAGAAATCACCATGTATGCGGTACTTTGCATAGACAGGTTATTCCAACAAAATACTAATAAGGACAGAATCAGGTTCGGCGTAAAACGCACAGACATGATATTCCAATAGAATAATAATAAAGACGGAACCAGGTCTGACGTAAAACGCACAGACAGGATATTCCAACAGAATAATAAAGACGGAATCAGGTCCGGCGTAAAACGCAAAGACATGATATTCCAATAGAATAGTAAAGACGGAATAATAGAAGAATGTCACCAAGTATAGGGTAGCCCGCGTATACAGGTTATTCCAACAGAATAATAAAGAATGGAATAACATAAGTTCTCTTCATGAATACAAAAGAATAACACCCCTTACGAGTACAACAAATAATATTCCCTACCTTAAGAAGAAGAGTACTGGATATATAAGTAGTAAAGTAGCAGAATACTTTCTTCTTTCTCTCTATAGTTTATCTCTCTAGAGTTTCAGTGAATTCGTAAGAAAATAATGAAGGAATGAGCTTCTATTTATAAAAAATGGACTGCATAGTAACTAATTCATGAACGGTCCAGATTGATTTACTTTAATCTGGCGGTCCATATTTAAAGAAAAATCTTTTAAATAAAATATAAAATATAATATATATTATATATAAATAAGTTCACGGGTTATCACACCCCCGTGACTTCATTGAATCAACCCTTGCCAATTTTGTCAAACTAGTACATATCTATAAATAACATATAGTACTCCCATGTTCCCAGATTCCCCCACCCCCTAAATCATTTACCAACATCACAAATATATATATATATTAATATATATACCATTTCCTGCCATTAAGGCATCTAAACCCACTTGAATGCTAAATATATATATATATATATATATATATATATATATATATATATATATATATTACTATATTCATAACACACTATCTAAAAATACGTAGGCGGGGGTCCATAAGCAAAATTTACAATAAATACTATAACAATAATTGAACAAAACTAAGTGACTTCTTATGTAAGCATCAATAATTAATATCGTGTGCTACTATGCAACCACGCGTATTACTATACTTTTAACATCGAGTGTTTCAACAGTTAACGGTAAAACTTTCGCCGTTATTTTCATAAAGTATTTTTGTCGTTTTCTCAATCCGACAATAATTCCATTGTGGGGTCCACCAATAATTGTGTCGTTGTACGAATATTCCCTGTTAAAACAAATATTCCCCGACCAATCGAATATTATATAACAACTTGCATACTTTGCAAAATTTATAAATATTACCCACAACTATAACATTATATCAATTTCACTCCATAATATTAAAAAATAATATTTATAGAAAATTCATCTTTATTCAAAAAAGTTGGGGTTTTACAATCTCCCCTTCTTATGAAATTTTTCCCTCGAAATTAGGGTACGTACCTGGTATATCGAAGAGGTAAAGATACCTTGATTTCATTTCAGATTCTAACTCCCAAGTCATTTCCTCAACACCGTGGTTTCTCCACAAAACTTTGACTTGAGGTATAACCTTGGTTCGTAGAATATGTTCCTTCTTATCCAAGATTTGAACAGGAACCTCTTCATACGTCAAATCTTCTGCAATTTGGTCCGGTTCTAACTCAATAATGTGGTTTGGGTCTTCCATATATTTACGTAGCATGGATATGTGAAAAACGTTATGAACATGAGACATACTTGGCGGTAAAGCGAGTCTATAGGCCACAGTTCCTACTCGATCAAGGATTAAAAATGGGTTGATGAATCGAGGATTGAGCTTTCCTCTCTTTCCAAATCTCGTAACTCCTTTCCATGGAGAAACGCGTAACAACACATGATCTCCTATATCGAATTCCACATCCTTTCGATGAAGATCAGCATAACTCTTTTGTCGATCTTGTGAGGTTTTTATACGTTGCCGGATCGTTTGAATCTTTTCTGTATTCATACGTACCAACTCCGGTCCCAACAACGTTGCTTCTCCCACCTCATCCCAGCATACTGGAGAACGACACTTTCTTCCATACAATGCCTCGAATAGAGCCATGCCAATACTTGTTTGATAACTGTTGTTGTAGGAAAACTTCACCGATGGTAAGAACTTGCCCAACTTCACTTGAAATCAAGGACACAGTCTTAATAGATCTTCAAGAGTTTGAATAGTCCATGACATGAGCTAAGAAAGTTTGACATCCATTTTTCAATAAATGAATAGCTTTATGGCTTGAGATGACAGTGATTGATTTTAATGGTTTTGTTGCTTGAATTCGCATAATAAGTTGATTAAGAATATGAAAGCTAACAACCTTATGAAAATAATCAATTTTTGCATGATGAGTAGTCAACCAATCAATCCCTAGAATTACATCAAATGCAAGTATTTTCGATGAAATAAGATCGACAGGTAATGCGTGGGTACCAACTTGAACCAAACAAGACTTATAAATAGTGGACGTAATGAAGGTTTCTCCCAACGGAGTTTCTACAGATAAGTCAAAGTCTAATTTCTCCGGAGTCAAATTTAATCATTGAGCGCAAGTAGGAGAAATAAAAGAATGGGTAGAACCAGTATCAAATAAGGTATAGACTTCGCTAGAGTTTATGATAAGCTTACCCGTGATGAACTCATTCGGGTTCCTTGCTTTCTGGGAAGTCACAACAAACACTCTCCCTTGCACTACCGGCTTTGACTTTTCTGGGACGGCCTTTGGTGCCTCCATCCTGACTGAACTTGTCTTCGGTGAATGATAAAATTAGGCTAAGTGACCTTCTCTTCCACAATTATAACATGCTTTGGACGGCATCGCGTAGTTTGGACTGATGTGTCCATCCCCTCCGCATTTGAAGCATATGATAGGTGGTCGTTCTCCTTCTTTAACAACAGGTGCTGGTGCTGACGTCCTTCCATCATTGTTGAATCTCCTTTTCTTGAAATGTCCATTTTTACTATCTTGGCCATGATTACCACCGAAGTGGTTATCATTTTTGGCATGTTGATTCCCTCCACGTTTGTTGTCACCGTTTCGATGACAGATACCACTGGTATTTTTATGCTGCCGGCTTCTTTCTCTAGGTTGCGTTGACTCGTTACCGTGCTCCAATAACTGAGCCCTATTTATAACATCTGAGTACAAACACAGTTTATGAGAAATAAGATATTGACGTATCTCCGGTTTCAAACCTCTTAAAAACATTCGTGTCATTCACTCCTCATTATCGACCAAATGGGATGAAAACCGGGATAACTCCACAAATTTAGCCTCGTATTGCGACACGGTCATATTGTTTTGTTACAATTTGATAAACTCCATTTCTTTCATGTGATGAATACTCTCGGGAAAGTACTTGTCGTTAAATAGCTCTTGGAACTTCTCCTAAGACATCTTGAGTGCGTCAGGCTGGGTACATTTTACAGATTCCCACCAGTAATCTGCCTCTTCACGCAACATGAAGGTGGCGAAAGGAACCTTTTGCTCCTCGGAGCATCCCAAGACATCAAATATCTTGGTGATCTGCTTTATCCATGCTTCCGCCTTAAGTGGTTTTGGCTCTCCAATAAACTCCGGTGGTCCCAGCTCTTTGAACTGTTTAGCGGTGACCGTCCGAGAGTTTCCAGTGTTTCCATCTACATTTTGGACAGGAGCCGCTCTCGCCTGATGTTGCATGAATTGCATAAAGCCTCTAAACAATCCATCATTCATCATTTGGTCAGTGTTGTTTTTTGCATGAGGATTGTCGTCCTTCCTGATGCACATTCTCCTGATTATTGATATGTGGAGACTCAACGGTCTCTTGTGCTCCATTGCTATTCTCAACATTCTCGAATGTCATTTTCAGATACTGTCACAAAACAAAGGTTAATTAACATATAACATATTATACCTATACTTTGACCGACCAATTAAATACCAAATAATCTTAGGTAGGTCATACTAGCGAAGGAATTCCTCGTCTCTCCCCTCCTAGTTCTAGTCTCGCATCTTATCCAGAGATCATATCCCTAAGCTTTGATACAAACTGTGACGCCCCCAAAATAGGTATACATCACCTATTCTGAGTCGCTAAATACATGGTACAGAATACAAATACAATCTTTAATATACAACAAGAGAGCTGTGAGTTATAATACAAATACTATCTTCTAGACAATATCCACTCTCAGAATAAGTCCTCATTACATTTATTATCACACTATTTAACAGAATAGTGAGGACTACTAGCTAATACTATCATCCGGACCATCACTCCGTTCCCCGACTCGTCCCAGCTACGTTCTCATTTCCTGAAGAGAACAGTGAAAGAAAGGGTGAGCTCAATTAGCCAAGTAAGAAAAATATTATGACTAAGATAATGCAGAATAAATTATCATTAGCCTTCAACAGTGTTAAACTGATAAAATATAACAAACATCAAGTTTCACTACAACGGAACAAGCAATCCATTAGAAGAGTCAAGTAGAGAATAAAATCTACTATCTTCTATGATTTAAAAGGTTTTTCATGACTTTTATCGCTGAGACTCAGCTTAATAAATAATTCACATCATCAAATCACCCCTGCACTACGGCCAAGGATATTCTTTAGTATCACGACCACAATTATCCATGCACTACGGGCCAAGAATATTTGTGTATTCATTAATGGTCATGATCATGCCAACAACTGTCCATCAATGCACTACGGGCCAATGAGGACTTTTACTACATCATTTGTAACATTACGGTCATGATTACACCGAATAATCCCTGGTCATAATCATACCAAGTCCATCTATGCACTACAGGCCAGAAATGACTTTCAAAAAAATATAAACATGAGGATGATGACAATGATATAAGAATTAAATAAAATAAGTTCAAGAATTAATTTATCTAGGAACTAATAATGTCCAAATTGTCAACATGATATTGCTTTGTAGAGTAAAATTCAAGAATGCTCAAAAGAATATTTTCATGAAAAGATACTGGATGAAGCGCAAATATCAAGGATATTCCACTAATTTCATGGAGTATAGAAGTCAAAACTTTAGCCAACTCAGTATAATAAAGAATGGAATAACAAAAGAAATCACCATGCATGCGGCACTTCGCATAGACATGTTATTCCAACAGAATACTAAATAACGGAACCAGGTCAGGCGAAATTCGCACCGACATGATGTTCCAACAGAATAATAAAGAATGGAATAACAACAGAAATCACCATGAATGCGGTACTTCGCATAGACAGGTTATTCCAACAGAATACTAATAAGGACGGAATTAGGTCCGACGTAAAACGTACAGATAGGATATTCCAACAGAATAATAATAAAGACGGAACCAGGTCCGGCGTAAAACGCACAGACAGAATATTCCAACAAAATAATAAAGACGGAATCAGGTCCGGCGTAAAACTCACAGACAGGATATTCCAACAGAATAGTAAGACGGAATAATAGAAGAATGTCACCAAGTATAGGGTAGCCCGCGTATATAGGTTATTCCAACAGAATAATAAAGAATGGAATAACATAAGTTCTCTTCATGAATACAAAAGAATAACACCCGTTACGAGTATAACAAATAATATTCCCTACCTTAAGAAGAAGAGTACTGGATATATAAGTAGTGAAGTAGCAGAATACTTTTTTCTTTCTCTCTATAGTTTATCTCTCTAGAGTTTCAGTGAATTCGTAAGAAAATAATGAAGGAATGAGCTTCTATTTATAGAAAAATGGACTGCATAGTAACTAACTCATGAACGGTCCAGATTGATTTACTTTAATCTGACGGTCTATATTTAAAGCAAAATCTTTTAAATAAAATATAATATATATTATATATTATATATAAATAAGTTCACGGGTTATCACCCCCGTGACTTCATTGAATCAACCCTTGCCAATTTTGTCAAACTAATATATATATAAAGAGCAAGGATCAAGTGCATACCCCTTATCTTACTCACCCGTGCTCACCGCCCTTTAGACGACGGTTTCGGTCATACAACCGTCGTCTATACTTTTAGCGACGGACAACATATAGCGTCGCTAAAAGTATAGACGACGGTTGTATGACCGAAACCGTCGCTTAAAGGGGGGTGAGCACGGGTGAGTAAGATAAGGAGTATGCACTTGATCCGGACCGTATATATAAATAACATATAGTACTCCCATGTTCCCAGATTCCCCCACCCCCCTAAATCATTTACCAACATCACAAATATATATATATATATATATATATATATATATATATATATATTACTATATTCATAACACACTATCTAAAAATACGTAGGCGGCGGTCCATAAGCCAAATTTATTATAAATATTATAACAATAATTGAACAAAATTGAGTGACTTCTTACGTAAGCATCAATAATTAATACCGTGTGCTACTATGCAACCACGCGTATTATTCTACTTTTAACACCGGGTGTTTCAACAGTTAACGGTAAAACTTCGGACATTATTTTCATAAAGTATTTTTGTCGTTTTCTCAATCTGACAATAACTTCGTTGTGGGGTCCACCAATGATTGTGCCGTTGTATAAATATTCCCTGTTAAAATGAATATTCCCCGACCAATCGAATATTATATAAAAACTTACGTACTTTGCAAAATTTATAAATATTACCCACAACTATAACATTATATCAATTTCACTCCTTAATATTCAAAAATAATATTTATAGAAAATTCATCTTTATTCAAAAAAATTGGGGTTTTACATAATTCGTTAGTTTTGCTAGAATACTTCTCTTTCAATTCAGTGAAGATCTCAATGGCCACTTGAATCTTCTCGTTTGTCGAGAGACCATGGAAGAAAGCTGTAATAACCCATTTTTTATAATTAAATATTAATTCATTTTATCTTATACAATTGTATTTAAATTGAATAAATAAATAAATAAATGATTTTGTTTCCCTCTTTTCTTCCTTGTTTTGTTTAGAAAATTTAATTCTTTTAGTAGATAATTAAATAACTGATTAAATTAAAATTGAGAAAGATAATTTCTTTTGTTAAAGTCTTGTGGTAAAATTATTCGAAGCGGGAAGTTACTTGGGAGATAGAGGAGTCTATTCGAATGGAGTATCCACATCTTTTGATAATTAGATACGTTCATTCTTTTGATTCCGGGGACGGAATTCATTTTAAGGGGTAGGTGATGTAATACCCAGTAAAATAATAAATAAATAAATAAAATTTAAATGCATATTATAAATTTTTTTTAATTGAACTTTGTCTTTTATTTGGGTCAACTAGTTATTTAATTTGTGTGGACTAATAAGTATTAATAAGAGATAGGTAAATTAATTTAGTACAATTTGGGCCTTAAAATTTATTGGGTTTAATTTAATTAAATGTGGGTAATAATAAATTCTATTATAATTAGGAGAAATAATAAGATAATAAATAAAACATGTGAGGTCCCCAAAATTAGGTATGCATCACCCATCTTGGGTCGCCAGATACATGGTACAGAATTCAAATACAACTTACTAATATAACTATCGTGTACAATACGACAAAACATAAACTGTGAGTTTGAATACAAATATTGTCTACTAGAGATTATACAAACTCAAAAGGAGTCCCCATTACAATTATTATCACACTATTTTACAGAATAGTGAGGACTACTAATGTTATCCTCTGGACCATCACTCTGTTCCCCGACTCGTCCCAGCTATATTCTCATTTTCTGAAGAGAAAAGTGAAAGAAAGGGTGAGCTCAACTAGTTCAGTAAGAAATATTATGACTAAGATAATGCAGAATAAATTATTATTAGTCTCCAACAATGTTAAACTGATAAAATATAATAGACATCAAGTTTAACTGCAGCGGAACAAGCAATCCATTAAAAGAGTCAAGTAGAAAAAAAAATCTACTATCTTTTATGATTTAAAAGGTTTTTCATCACTGTTATCGCTGAGACTCAACTTAAAAAAATATTCCACATCATTGAATAACCCCTACACTATGGTCAAGGATATTCTTTAGTATCACAACCACAATTATCCATGCACTACGGTCCAAGAATATTTGTGTATTCATTAATTATCATGATCATGCTAACAACTGTCCATCAATGCACTACGGGCCAATGAAGACTTTTATCACATCATTTGTAATATTACGGTCATGATTACACCGAATAATCCCTTGTCATAATCATACCAAGTTCATCTATGCACTACAGGCCATAGATGACTTTCAAAAAAATATAAATATGAGAATAATGACAATGATATAAGAATTCAATAAAAACAAATTCAAGAATTAATTTATCTAGGAACTAATAACATCTAATCTGTCAACATGATACTGCTTTATAAAGTAAAATTCAAGAATGCTCAGAAGAATATTTTCATGAAAAGATACTGGATGAAGCGCAAATATCAAGAATATTCCACTAATTTCATGGAGTATAGAAGTCTAAACTTTAACCAACTGAATATAATAGAGAATGGAATAACAACAGAAATCACCATGCATGTGGTACTTCGCATAGACAGGTTATTCCAATAGAATAATAATAACGGAACCAGGTTAGGCGAAATTCGCACCGACAGGAAGTTCCAACATAATAATAAAGAATGGAATAACAACAGAAATCACCATGTATGTGGTACTTCGCATAGACAGGTTATTCCAACAGAATACTAATAAGAACGGAATCAGGTCCGGCATAAAACGCACAGACAGGATATTCCAACAGAATAATAATAAAGACGGAACCAGGTCCGGCGTAAAACGCACAGACAGGATATTCCAACAGAATAATAATAAAGACGGAACCAGGTCTGGCGTAAAACGCACAGACAGGATATTCTAACAGAATAATAAAGACAGAATAATAGAAAAATGTCACCAAGTATAGGGTAGACCGCGTATACAGGTTATTCCAACAGAATAATAAGAAATGGAATAACAACAGTTCTCTTCATGAATAAGAAAGAACAACACCCCTTACCGTAATAGAACTGAATATAAGAGTAGTTAAGTAGCAGAAAACTTTTCTTCTTTCTCTCTATAATTTTCTCTCTCTAGAGTTTCAGTGAATTCATAAAAAATAATGAAGGAATGAGCTTCTATTTATAGGAGAATGGAAGAGCACTGTTCATGGATGACATAATTTTGCAAATATACTTATCAAGGTTTTGATATCACCAATGCAAAAATTCAATCAACTAACCAATAAGATTACAACAAAAAATTAAAATATAATTCATATATATAAACACATGTTTTCAACTTATATATATCAATATTATATATACACCACTTAATTTTTCTCCCTCATAACCAACATCAATCCCCCACCCACCCAATAATCAAATTCACTACACTCTTACACATCACTATCACACTACCACTTTTTCACCATTTTCCACTCACACACACATCACACACCTATCACTTTCACATATCACTTTCTCCCACCATATACTCAATACATACATATACCTCCATACTTATACTCTTCCATTTTCAAAATTATTTTTCCAACACATATGGGCCCTACATGTGGGCCCCACCTTTAAATAATTTTCTACCGATTATTTTGAAAAGTGGGTAAATAGGAATCCATAAAATAAGCAAACTTCATAAAAATCACCTTAATAATTTTAACAACATTTATCATCTTTATTACAATTCACAATATTAATCGACCAGGTCATTCCCAGAAGAGAGAGGGCTTTCCAATAAGAATTTCTCCCTATTGGTGCGCAATTAGGTGACCAAACCTCTCCTTGACAGAACTTCTAGACATCGTTAATATTGCAAATAATAATATTAATAATTTTGTCGTCTCAATTATTGATTTTAACAATATATAAAAAATATTGACAATAATTGAATCAAATAACGTGAGATACTATGCAACAATTACTATAGCAATAATTGAACAAAACTGAATGACTTCTCACGTAAGCATCAATAATCAATACTGTGTGCTACTATGTAACCACGCGTATTACTGTACTTTTACTACCGAGTAGTTCAACAGTATCAACAGTAAAACTCCTGCCGTTATTTTCATAAAAATATTTTTGTCATTTTCTCAATCCGACATAATTCTGTTGTGGGGTCTACCAATGATTGTGCCGTTGTACGAATATTCCCTGCTAAAATGAATATTCCCCGACCAATCGAATATAATATAACCACTTGCATACTTTGTAGAATTTATAAATACTACCCACAACTATAACATTATATCAAATTTATTCCATAATATTCAAAAATGATAATTATAGAAAATTTATCTTTATTTATAAAAGTTGGGGTCTTACAAAACCTAACCCTCCTCATCTTATGCGAACTAGAAAAAAAAAGAAGAAGTTTGCGGCGGCTGAGAAAAGGATATTGAATTGTGAAGGATACAACAATCATGTAAGTTTATTATTTAATAGTTATACATACATAACAGTATTGCATGGATGTGATTATGAAAGAAATAAACTAATAGGATATATAAATTTGATATTACATCATGGTTTACTCTCAGTTTTCCAAAATAAATATCATTTTGGATGCTTGTTAACCACTGTCAGTCATCTTCTATCACTTTATGCTTGAGAAGAAGTAATGAAGAAGTAGGTGAATTTAGGTACTGTGGCGGTTATCTAACGGACCCATCAATCATCATTTCATATAAGTATTAATTAGGAGGAGAAATCCCTTCTCCACTTTTTCAATTTAATACAAGAATTAAGGACATTTTTTTGAGATTTTTAGGACATGTGGCCAACCGTGCATACATTCTATTAATTAAGATCTTTTAAAAAAATGATTAAAGGATTATTTATAATTTAATTTCGGTTTATTTTGTAAATTAATATAATTGGAGAAATTAATTTCATAGTAATATAAATTATAATTAGTAAGTAACTTATAATTGTATTATTATTACTTTTTATTAGATCGGACGGAGGGAATTTAAAGAGTTATTTTTGGAATATAAATTTTGGAGTATTAATAATTGATAAAAGGCGATGATTAAAGGCATATTAAATAGATTATGAACTATTTGGAATTTTTAGTTTGTATTATTTTTAATTTGAGGTGAATATATTTAGGTTGTGAATGACGTTTCGTATTTGATATCGTTGGCACTTGAGGGTAAGATTTTGTGTAGTTTGCTATAAATGGGTTGGAAGTATCAGGTACGGATTTCGTACTCTTTCAGCGATACTCTTATTAAATTTGATTTGTTCGTTTGTTTCCTTATTTCGAATTATGTTATGATTTCACATAATTGTTTCCTGACAAATAAATATATTAGTTTCATTTTGGAGTTGATACACATGACTCGTATTTGTACTCTTTGAATTAGGTTATCATATTTTCAGAAATTTGTACTATTTGTACCCAAATTTTCAGAAATTATTAAATAAAAATTTAATAAATAAAATTATTATTATAAGATGTATCTATTTTAGATTATGTGGTTTGGTGGGTAGAAATTTAATATTCATGAGGATTAACAGTTAATTTAACTATTGAAGAAATTAAACAAAATTGTTATGAAAGGGAAATTAACTATATTATATTAGTTAATTTTATTAAGTTGTAAATTATAGTGTGAGATAATGTATTGGATTATTATGCCTTGTTGGCAAGGGAAATGTTATGAATTAATTTCATAAATAATGTGAGTAATTCACTTAATTTAAATAGTGCTTTAATATATTTATTTTGATAAAATGAGAGAGTAAATTTATTACATATAATGGTAATATGTTGATGTAATACGATTGTGAGTTTCGTAAATAGTTGAAATAGTTATCAAATAAAAAAATATTTTAGTTAGAATATTTATGGAATAAATATTCGATGGAAATTATTAGGGAATAGTTTTTTTAAGTATGATAATATTGATTTAATTTATGTGAAATGATTTTATAATCTATGCGTATTTTATTAAGCTAATGGAATGGTAATATTCTAATTTAATTAAATAGTTAAATTAGATTATTTGATAAATGAAATTAGAGTTCTATTGGTTACATATTTATTCAAATAAAGTGTGTTATTTGTGAACCATATGATAAGGAGAATTATTAATATAAATTAAAAGGAGGTTAAGGGTTCTAGCCAAACATGGCCTTAAGACCTTTTGCCTTTGTAACACCCACGTTAAACTATAAGTTTATTTTATTTACGTGGTTTAGCAAAACAGACCATCCGTTTATTTTGTTTACGTGGTTTAGCAAAATAGAGAGAAATGGAGAGACTTAGAGCAATTCCAGCAGGCCGGAGTTGCCAAAATCCTAGACTATATTTAGTCTAGGAAGCCAATTTTACTCCAGCAGATGAACTATATTTAGTCGAGCTACTTTTCCGGCAACTCAAAAAGACTAAATCTGCGAACGAAAATCTCATGGACTATAAATTTTATATAATTAAATGGGAGAGAAGATGAAGAAAAAGAAGAAGGAGATGAAGGTCTTTGTTGAAAAAGATGAAGCTCTGAAGAAGGAGATGAAGGTCTGAGAAGTGAAAGTGAAGAAGAAGATGAACGGATAGAATACCAAGTCCCAACGGATAGAAATAAAAAGTCAGAAATGTAATAAAAAAATCCAACGGATAGAAATTGAAAGGATAATTGGAAAATCTATAAATATGTACAATAATTCAATTTATTTTACATCTTTCAATCAACTACTCCAATATTTGGCAATTGTAAGTATTTTGTTAATAATAGTTTGTATTTTTATTATATTTGATTTTTGTTTTTTATTAATAATATCTCTTTAATTTAATTTTTAGATGGAAAATCATGGTCAATCGATGTATTATTCTTCATTATTATCTGAAGGCTTCTCACTTGATGATCCAAATTTGTTGGATGAATTTTCAATTCAAACTGATGTACCAATTCAGACTCCTGAAAATGAGTCCAATAAAAGAACATGGCGAAAGGGAAATTACATAATTCAAGAAACGATCAGAAATATGGAAGATATTGGAAAAGAGTTCACGAATACTTGCATGAATACAAAAATTTTGAGTCTGAACGCAATCTACTGCTTTGCCTAAACGTTTGTCAACAATTCAACTCGCGATGAACAAATTTTGTGGATATTATGCTTCAATTGAAAGAATGCAAAAAAGCGGTGTAGGTGAACAAGATAAGGTTTTTCAATTTTTTTCATGTAAAATTTTATTAAGTTTTATTCTTATATTTTATATTTAATACTTTGTAAATAATTTTCCGATAGATATGTCAAGTATTAGAGATGTTCAAAAATATGCAAAATCAACCATTTAGATTTATGCATTGTTGGAGAATATTAAAGGATGCACCAAAATGGAGAACAGATAATAGTGGAAAAAAACATAAAAGTAATAGAAAGTTAAGTTCAGCAGCATCTTCACCATCAACTGTGACGCCCCCAAAATTAGGTATACATCACCCATCTTGAGTCGTCAGATACATGGTACAGAATTCAAATACAACTTACTAATACCACTGTCGTGTATAATACGACAAAATACAACTGTGAGTTTGAATACAATAATTGTCTACTAGAGATCATACAAACTCAAAAGGAGTCCTCAATACAATTATTGTCACACTATTTCACAGAATAGTGAGGACTACTAATGCTATCCTCTGGACCATTACTCTGTTCCCCGACTCGTCCCTACTATGTTCTCATTTCCTGAAGAGAACAGTGAAAGAAAGGGTGAGCTCAACTAGCCCAGTAAGAAATATTATGACTAAGATAATGCAGAATAAATTATCGTTAGCCTTCAACAGTATTAAACTGATAAAATATAACAACATCAAGTTTAACAGCAGCGGATCAAGCAATCCATTAAAAGAGTCAAGTAGAGAATAGAATCTACTATCTTTTATGATTTAAAAATTTTTTAATCACTTTTATCGCTGAGACTCAGCTTAATAAATAATCCACATCATCCCTGCACTACGGCCAAGGATACTCATTAGGGTCACGACCACAAATTCCATGCACTACGGGCCAAGGATATTTGTGTATTCATCAATGGTCATGATCATGCCAACAACTGTCCATCAATGCACTACGGCAAATGAGACTTTTACCACATCATTTGTAACATTACGGTCATGATTACACCGAATTATCCCTGGTCATAATCATACCAAGTCCATCCATGCTCTACAGGCCACAGATGACTTTCAAAAATATAAATAAGAGGATGATGACAATGATATAAGAATTCAATAAAACAAGTTCAAGAATTATTTTATCCAGGAATTATTAACGTCCAAATTGTCAACACACAGACAGGATGTTCCAACGGAATAATAATAAAGACGGAACCAGGTCCGGTGTAAAACACACAGACAGGATGTTCCAACGGAATAATAATAAAGACGGAACCAGGTCCGGTGTAAAACACACAGACAGGATGTTCCAACGGAATAATAATAAAGACGGAACCAGGTCCGGTGTAAAACACACAGACAGGATGTTCCAACAGAATGATAGAAGAATGTCACCAAGTATAGGGTAGACCGCGTATACAGGTTATTCCAACAGAATAATAAGAAATTGAATAACAACAGTTCTCTTCATGAATAAGAAAGAATAACACCCCTTACCGTAACAGAAACTGGATATAGGAAGAGAAAAGTTAAGTAGCAAAAAGCTTTTCTTCTATCTCTCTATAGTTTCTCTCTCTAGAGTTCAGTGAATTCGTAAGAAAATAATGAAGGAATGAGCTTCTATTTATAGGAAAATGGAATGCATAGTAACTAATCCATGAACGGTCCAGATTGATTTACTTTAATCTGACGGTCCATATTTAAAGAAAAATCTTTTAAATAAAATATAATATATTCTATTTATATAAAAAGATTTTTACTATGCAAACACTATGCAAAACACTATGCAACACTATGCATAATAAAATATAATATATTCTATTTATAAAATAACTTTAATAAAGTATTCTGTTTTATATAAAAAGATGTTTCCGTTTTATTACGTTAATAATACGAATAAAACAAAACGTCATTATCGCTATAATAATTCATATTATTAATCGACAATAATTGAATCAAACTGAGCGACTTCTCACATAAATATCAATAATCAATACCGTGTGCTACTATGCAACAACGCGTATTACTGTACTTTTACTACCCAGTAGTTCAACAGTATCAACGGTAAAACTTCCGCCGTTATTTTTAATAAAATATTTTTGTCGTTTTCTCAATCCGACAATAATTCTGTTGTGGGGTCCACCAATAATTTTGTCGTCGTACGAATATTCCCCGATAAAAAGAATATTCCCCGACCAAACGAATATTTTATAACAACTTGCGTACTTTGCAAAATTTATAAATATTACCCACAACTATAACATTATATCAAATTTCTTCCATAATATTCAAAAATAATAATTATAAAATTTCATCTTTATTTATAAAAACTGGGGTCTTACAACCTCCCCTTCTTATGAAATTTCGCCCTCGAAATTAGGGTACGTACCTGGTATGTCGAAGAGGTAAGGATACCTTGATTTCATTTCAGATTCTAACTCCCAAGTCATTTCCTCAACATCGTGGTTTCTCCACAAAACTTTGACTTGAGGTATAACCTTGGTGCGTAAAATATGTTCCTTCTTATCCAAGATTTGAACAGGAACCTCTTCATACGTTAAATCTTCCGCTATTTCGTCCGGTTCTAACTCAATAATGTGGTTCGGGTCTTTCACATATTTACGTAGCATGGATATGTGAAAAACGTTATGAACACGAGACATACTTGGCGGTAAAGCGAGTCTATAGGCCACAGTTCCTACTCGATCGAGGATTAAAAATGGGCCGATGAATCGAGGATTGAGCTTTCCTCTCTTTCCAAATCTCGTAACTCCTTTCCATGGAGCAACACGTAACAACACATGATCTCCTATATCGAATTCCACGTCCTTTCGATGAAGATCAGCATAACTCTTTTGTCGATCTTGTGAGGTTTTTATACGTTTTCGGATCGTTTGAATCTTTTCCGTAGTCATACGTACCAAATCCGGTCCCAACAACGTTGCTTCACCCACCTCATCCCAACATACTGGAGAACGACACTTTCTTCCATACAACGCCTCGAACGGAGCCATGCCAATACTTGCTTGATAACTGTTGTTGTAGGAAAACTCCACCAATGGTAAGAACTTGTCCCAACTTCCCTTGAAATCAAGGACACAGAGTCTTAATAGATCTTCAAGAGTTTGAATAGTCCTTTCTGACTGTCCGTCCGTTTGAGGATGATATGCCGAGCTAAATCGTAAATCTGTGCCCATAGCTTTTTGCAAACTAACCCAAAATCGCGAAGTGAATCTTGGGTCTCGATCAGAAACTATGGATACTGGCATACCATGCAATCTTACAACCTCGTTTATGTACATACGAGCAACACGTTCAAGTGTATAAGTTTCTCGTATCGGTAAGAAATGAGCAGACTTGGTCAATCTATCAACAATGACCCAAATCTCATCTATGCCTTGAGAAACTTTGGGAAGACCAGTAACGAAATCCATGGTAATGTGCTCCCACTTCCATTCTGGAATTTCAAGTGGTTGCAATGGTCCTTTTGGTATTTGATGCTCCGCCTTGACTCGTTGACACGTTAGACACCTTGAGATAAAAAGCGCTATCTCTCTCTTCATATTGCCCCACCAAAATGTATGTCGAAGATCATGATACATTTTGGTACTCCCAGGATGGATTGCAAACGGTGTGTTGTGCGCCTCCATCATGATTTTATACTTTAAATCAGGGTCGTTAGGAACACAAAGTCTGGAGTTGACTCGAAGTATTCCTTCTTCATCGATTCTTGCTTCCGGTATCGCACCTTCTTGTACTTTCTTCCTCATACGCATCAGCTCCGGATCTGTAACTTGAGCAGCTTTAATTTTATCAATTAAAGTCGGTTCTACTCGTATATTCGCCATCATAACGTGGGTCCTTGGAGTCTTTATCTCTATCTCCATCCTTTGCAAGTCATCCAAAATGGGCCTTTGCGTTGACAATATTGCACTCGCACCCGCATATGACCTTCTACTCAATGCGTCAACTACCACGTTCGCTTTTCCAGGATGGTATTGGATGGTATGATCATAATCTTTCAACAGTTCAAGCCAACGTCGTTGTCGCATGTTGAGTTCCTTTTGAGTGAAGAAATATTTGAGGCTTTTATGATCCGTAAAGATCTCCACTTTCTCCCCATACAAGTAATGCCTCCAAATTTTAAGTGCGAAGACAACAGCTGCTAACTCTAGGTCATGAGTAGGATAATTTCTCTCATATTCTTTGAGTTGTCGTGAGGCATAGGCTATGACTTTCCCATGTTGCATGAGAACACATCCTAACCCTTTGCCCGAAGCATCACTGTAGATGACAAATCCCTCCGAACCAGATGGTATTGTCAGAACAGGTGCTGAAATGAGTCTCCTCTTGAGTTCTTGAAAACTCTTCTCACATTCCTCGCTCCAACCGAACTTTGTATCTTTCCGAGTCAGCTGAGTTAGTGGAGTAGCGATTCGAGAAAACCCTTCTACGAATCTCCGATAATAACCAGCTAAGCCGAGAAAGCTACGTACTTCGGTCACTGATTTAGGTTGCTCCCAGCTTTGAATAGCTTCAATCTTTGCTGGGTCAACAGATATTCCATGATTTGATACCACGTGCCCAAGGAATGCTACTTCCTCAAGCCAGAACTCGCATTTCGTCAACTTGGCATAAAGCTTGTATTCACGAAGCTTTTGGAGTATTAGCCTCAAGTGTTCCTCATGATCTTCACGGCTTTTGGAATAAATAAGGATGTCATCAATAAAGACGACCACAAAGTGATCCAAATATTCCTTGAATACTTGGTTCATCATATCCATGAAGGCAGCAGGAGCATTAGTCAATCCAAAGGACATGACTAGGAATTCATAATGCCCGTACCGAGTTCTGAAAGTCGTCTTTGGAATGTCATCGGTTCTAATCTTCAATTGGTGATATCCGGAACGAAGATCAATCTTTGAAAAGAATTTGGCTCCTTGCAACTGGTCAAACAGGTCATCAATACGTGGCAATGGATACCTATTTTTGATGGTGACATGATTTAACTCCCGATAATCAATACAAAGTCGCATACTCCCATCTTTCTTCTTCACGAATAAAACAGGAGCACCCCAAGGAGAAGTACTAGGACGAATAAAGCCAATGTCTAACAATTCCTGCAGTTGAGTCTTTAACTCCTGAAGTTCAATAGGAGCCATTCGATATGGGGCTTTGGAAATGGGTTTTTGTACCGGGTTCAAGGTCGATACAAAATTCAATTTCACGCTCTGGGGGTAGGCCAGGAAGTTCTTCAGGGAATACGTCAGGGAATTCATTAACAATAGAAATATTATTCAGAACTGACGTATTTTTGTTTAGATCTGTGACATGAGCTAAGAAAGCTTGACATCCGTTTTTCAATAAACGAATAGCCTTATGGCTTGAGATGACAGTGATTGATTTTAATGGTTTGGTTGCTTGAATTCGCATAATAGGTCGATTGGGAATATGAAAGCTAACAACCTTACGGAAACAATCAATTTTTGCATGATGAGTAGTTAACCAATCAATCCCTAGAATTACATCAAATGCAAGTATTTTTAATGCAATAAGATCGACAGGTAATGCGTGGGTACCAACTTGAACCAAACAAGACTTATAAACCGTGGATGTAATGAAGTTTTCTCCCAACGGAGTTTCCACAGATAAGTCAAAGTCTAATTTCTCCGGAGTCAAATTTAATCGTTGAGCGCAAGTAGGAGAAATAAAAGAATGGGTAGAACCGGTATCAAATAAAGTGTAGACTTCGCTAGAGTTTATGATAAGCTTACCCGTGATGACCTCATGCGGGTTCCTTGCTTTCTGGGAGGTCACAACAAACGCTCTCCCTTGCACTACCGGCTTTGAATTTTCTGGGACAGCCTTTGGTGCCTCCATCCTAGTTGAATTTATCTTCGGTGAACGACAAAATCGGGCTAAGTGGCCTTCTCTTCCACAATTATAACATGCTTTGGACGGCATCGCGCAATTTGGACTGATGTGTCCCTCCCCTCCGCATTTGAAGCATATGATAGGTTGTCTTTCTCCTTCCTTAACAACGGTTGCTGATGCTGACGTCTTTCCATCATTGTTGAATCTCCTCTTCTTGAAATGTCCATTCTTATTGTTTTGGCCCTGATTACCACCGAAGTGGTTACCATTTCTGGCCTGATGATTTCCTCCACGCTTGTTGTCACCGCTTCGATGACTGCTCTCACTGGTATTATCATTTTGCCGGCTGCTCTCTTTTGATTGCGTTGACTCGTTATCGCGCTCTACCAACTGAGCCCTATTTACAACATCAGAATACAAACACAGTTTATGAGAAATAAGATGTTGACGTATCTCCGGCTTTAAACCTCTTAAAAATAATCGTGCCATTCTCTCTTCATTATCCACCAAATGGGACGCAAACCGGGATAACTCCGCAAATTTTGCCTCGTATTGCGACACGGTCATATTATTTTGCTCCAATTTGATAAACTCCACCTCCTTCATGTGACGGATACTTTCAGGAAAGTATTTGTCATTGAACAGCTCTTGGAACTTCTCCCAAGACATCTTCAGTATGGCAGGTTGAGTACGTTTTACCGATTCCCACCAGTAATCTGCCTCTCCGCGCAACATAAAGGCGGCAAAGGGAACCTTTTGCTCCTCGGAGCATCCCAAGACATCAAATATTTTGGTGATCTGCTTTATCCATGCTTCCGCAATAAGTGGTTTTGGCTCTCCCTTAAACTCCGGTGGTCCCAGCTCCTTGAACTGTTTAGCGGTGACCGCCCGAGAATTTCCAGTGTTTCCACCTACATTTTGAACAGGAGCCGCTCTCGCTTGCTGTTGCATGAATTGCATAAAGCCTCTGAACAATCCATCATTCATCATTTGGTCATGAGGATTGTCGCCTTCCTGATGCACATTCTCCTGATTATTGATATGTGGAGACTCAACGGTCTCTTGTGCTCCATTGTTATTCTCAACATTTTCGGAAGTCATTTTCAAATACTGCCACAAAACAAAGATTAATTGACATGTAACATAATATCTCTAAACTTTGACCAACTAATTTAAATACAAAATAAATTTAAGTAGGTCATACTAGCGAAGGAATTCCCCGTCTCTCCCCTCCTAGTTCTAGTCTCACATCTTAGCCAGGGATCATATCCCTAAGCTTTGATACCAACTGTGACGCCCCCAAAATTAGGTATACATCACCCATCTTGAGTCGTCAGATACATGGTACAGAATTCAAATACAACTTACTAATACCACTGTCGTGTATAATACGACAAAATACAACTGTGAGTTTGAATACAATAATTGTCTACTAGAGATCATACAAACTCAAAAGGAGTCCTCAATACAATTATTGTCACACTATTTCACAGAATAGTGAGGACTACTAATGCTATCCTCTGGACCATTACTCCGTTCCCCGACTCGTCCCTGCTATGTTCTCATTTCCTGAAGAGAACAGTGAAAGAAAGGGTGAGCTCAACTAGCCCAGTAAGAAATATTATGACTAAGATAATGCAGAATAAATTATCGTTAGCCTTCAACAGTATTAAACTGATAAAATATAACAACATCAAGTTTAACAGCAGCGGATCAAGCAATCCATTAAAAGAGTCAAGTAGAGAATAGAATCTACTATCTTTTATGATTTAAAAATTTTTTAATCACTTTTATCGCTGAGACTCAGCTTAATAAATAATCCACATCATCCCTGCACTACGGCCAAGGATACTCATTAGGGTCACGACCACAAATTCCATGCACTACGGGCCAAGGATATTTGTGTATTCATCAATGGTCATGATCATGCCAACAACTGTCCATCAATGCACTACGGCAAATGAGACTTTTACCACATCATTTGTAACATTACGGTCATGATTACACCGAATAATCCCTGGTCATAATCATACCAAGTCCATCCATGCTCTACAGGCCACAGATGACTTTCAAAAATATAAATAAGAGGATGATGACAATGATATAAGAATTCAATAAAACAAGTTCAAGAATTATTTTATCCAGGAATTATTAACGTCCAAATTGTCAACACGATACTATTTTGTGGTGTAAAATTCAAGAATGATCAGAAGAATATTTCCATGAAAGGATACTGGATGAAGCGCAAATGTCAAGGATATTCCACTAATTTCATGGAGTATAGAAATCAAAGTTTTATCCAACTGAGTATAATAAAGAATGGAATAACAAAAGAAATCACCATGCATGCGATAGACCGCACAGACAGGTTATTCCAACAGAATAATAATAATGGAATCAGGTCAGGTGAAATTCACACCGACAGGATGTTCCAACAGAATAATAAAGACGGAACCAGGTCCGGTGTAAAACACACAGACAGGATGTTCCAACGGAATAATAATAAAGACGGAACCAGGTCCGGTGTAAAACACACAGACAGGATGTTCCAACAGAATGATAGAAGAATGTCACCAAGTATAGGGTAGACCGCGTATACAGGTTATTCCAACAGAATAATAAGAAATGGAATAACAACAGTTCTCTTCATGAATAAGAAAGAATAACACCCCTTACCGTAACAGAAACTGGATATAGGAAGAGAAAAGTTAAGTAGCAAAAAGCTTTTCTTCTATCTCTCTATAGTTTCTCTCTCTAGAGTTCAGTGAATTCGTAAGAAAATAATGAAGGAATGAGCTTCTATTTATAGGAAAATGGAATGCATAGTAACTAATCCATGAACGGTCCAGATTGATTTACTTTAATCTGTCGGTCCATATTTAAAGAAAAATCTTTTAAATAAAATATAATATATTCTATTTATATAAAAAGATTTTTACTATGCAAACACTATGCAACACTATGCAAAACACTATGCAACACTATGCATAATAAAATATAATATATTCTATTTATAAAATAACTTTAATAAAGTATTCTGTTTTATATAAAAAGATGTTTTCGTTTTATTACGTTAATAATACGAATAAAACAAAACGTCATTATCGCTATAATAATTCATATTATTAATCGACAATAATTGAATCAAACTGAGCGACTTCTCACATAAATATCAATAATCAATACCGTGTGCTACTATGTAACAACGCGTATTACTGTACTTTTACTACCCAGTAGTTCAACAGTATCAACGGTAAAACTTCCGCCGTTATTTTTAATAAAATATTTTTGTCGTTTTCTCAATCCGACAATAATTCTGTTGTGGGGTCCACCAATAATTTTGCCGTCGTACGAATATTCCCCGATAAAAAGAATATTCCCCGACCAAACGAATATTTTATAACAACTTGCGTACTTTGCAAAATTTATAAATATTACCCACAACTATAACATTATATCAAATTTCTTCCATAATATTCAAAAATAATAATTATAAAAATTCATCTTTATTTATAAAAACTGGGGTCTTACATCAACCGCAGAAGAAGTAAGTTTGGGTGAAGACGATAGTATTGAAGATACAATCTCTGCAAGATTAGAGAGTCCAATGGGAAGAAAGGCTTCGAAAGCATTATTTAAAAAGGGAAAAGGAACTGGTGATACTAGTACACCTATGGAGTTGAGGTTTGAGAAGTTCGAACATCAGATGAAATATTTGAACCAACAAAAGAGACAAGAGAACATGGACATAATATATTTCCAAGAGTAAGAGAAGTTGAATATAATGAAAGCACAAGAGGATGAAAGGATCGTGATGATTGACACCGTAAACATGGAGCCTGAAGTAGCTGAATATTACAAACAACACAAGAAAGAAATCATGAAAGAGTTACATCTAGTAGTTGACTTGCTTATTATTAGATAATCATAATTTGCTTATTAGTAGAATATAATGGATTACGCTCCGCCATGTAGTGACCACAAGTGTTGAATAATATCTTCTTGCAGTTTAAAATGAACTTGTTTATCCCTTATGCGATGATTTGCTTCAATGAATTCAAGTAATTGTGGGGTACGCTCATGAGACACTTCTACAGTTGGAATCTCGTCATGTGTATCGTAGGCTGTTGGTTCTTGATTTTCATCTCGTTCATCTTCAACGATCATATTATGTAATATTATGCATGCAGTCATAATTTCTTTTAGTGTTGTTTGATCCCAAAATCGTGCAGGACCACGAACTATCGCAAAACGTGCTTGCAGTACCCCAAATGCTCGCTCAACATCCTTTCTAAGCGCCTGTTGAATCTTAGCAAATAGTTTTCTTTTATTTCCCCGAGGTGCCAAAATGGTTTTAACAAATGTTTCCCATGGGGGATATATACCATCAGCAAGGTAATATCTAAACGTGTACTCATTTTCATTAATTGAGTAGTTCACTGGTGGAGCACGACCTTCAGTAAGAGCAAAGAAGATAGATGATCTCTCCAAAACGTTAATATCGTTATGAGAGACTGGTAATCCAAAAAATGCATGCCATATCCAAAGATCGTATGAAGCCACCGCTTCTAAAATAATTGTTGGCTCATGCACATGTCCAGAATACATACTATGCCACACAACCGGATAATTCTTCCATTTTCAATGCATGTAGTCGATGCTCCCTAACATCCCAGGAAAACCACGCTCTTCAGCTTTTGATAGCAATCTAACGATATCATTACTATTGAGGGTTTTCAGATATTCATCACCAAAAAATGAAATGACTGCTTTTACAAACCTTTTAAGACTCAATATAGTCGTGCTTTCACCGATCCGCACATAATCATCAACGAAATCCGCTGAAATTCCATAGGCAAGCATCCGCATTGAGGCAGTTATCTTTTGTAGAGAAGATAAACATAGTTGTCCTGCAGCATTCATTTTTTGGACAAAGTATGAATAATACGCTTCAAATGCTCTTTGAATTCGAAGGAAAAGCGGGCGCCGCATTCTAAACCTTCTCCGAAATAGATACGAGGGGTATATAGGATGTTCAGCAAAATAATCACGAAAAAATCGATTATGACCTTCATGTCTACCACGATCAATGGTAATACCACCTTGCACAGAACCACGATGACGTGATGTATGCCTATTGACATTTTGTTGTTCTTCTTCAATAGCTGCCATGCCTAAAAATTATCCATATGCTTCATCATTTTCTTCTTCATTCATGTGCAACATAGCTAATTCGAATTGACAAGACATATTTAAAATAACTTATTTGACTGGAAGACTGAAGTTGAGATGAGTGAATATGAGGACTAAATGTGCCTTATACTTATATATGTTATTTGTTCTTTAAAATATAGCCGTTGGAATATGATCGTTGGAATATGGTCGTTAAAATATAGTCGTTGGAGTTTTTTTGAATTTATTGATTATTTTAATATTTTTATATTATAGTCCACGGGATAGTCCACAAGATAGTCCATCTGCTGAAAAGATTGAAGACTAAAGGACAGTTGCTGATGTCATATATATGGACTAAATATAATCCAGCAGATAGTCCATCTACTGGAGATACTCTAACAGCCACGACCCTCTCTTTTTCCCAGCCGTGTCCCTCTCTCTCCTCTGCCTTCTCTCTATTTCAGCCTAGCACGAGGATGGCCTCCGTGTTTTTGTAAAGAAAACGTTATAACCTTTAAACCAAAAATTGCCCTTATAAACCCACAACGGTTTATCCAATCCCCATCAAATGAAATTCCAAATCCCCAAGAAAATGAAAATCCAATTTCTCAAATCTCCTGAAAATGAAAACTCAAATTCCACTTCCTCTGTTAACCCCAAAGGACAAAATCCCAACAATATAGTTGACAATTATTCATACATATTTAATGTTTAATATTGTCAACTATTTTTAATATATTTATTTTTATAAAATATTTGTACGAATAATTTATTATGTAATATAATTTAATGTGATAATTTAATTATTTAAAATTTAAACAATTAATTTACAAATATTTTATAAAGATATAATTTAATGGGATTGCCCTTATTTCAGCCTGTAATTTTGGAAGTGCTTTGGAGACAAATTGAGCATTATTTGGATTTAATGTAAAATGAGGGGCAAAGTTGTAATTACGCAAGCATATGATTTTAATATCTTGGTGATCAAGTATTATTTAATGTTCTTATTCATGGAAGGAAAGAAACAAGAATAATCCTACAAGGAGAAGGCATGAGGTGCAACAATCTTTGTGTGCAAGTCAAATCTAATGAAGGAAAGGAAAATCTATCTAAAAGATCTTTTTAAATGAAGTTGATTGTCACTAGAAAGTTAAAACCTACATGAAAAAGAATCAATGTCTTATGCATATAAATAGAGGATTACCAGCTAAACTTCTATTCTTGGATTAAGGAGATGGAAACCTTAAATTATTACACAGTGAGATCTAATTGATTTTAATTATTCAATTTATATTTTGAGCATTGATTATTTTTATGTGCTTAAATTCTTGGATTGAATTGTTTAATTGCTAGGTTGCAAACTAGTTTATTATTCATTGAAATCTACTGCTAGATTAGATATCAAATCCATAATTGTTTGGTCACTCTAATTTGCGAAGCAAAAAAGGTTAATAATTGAACTGCAGATCAAAAGATTATTATATCTTTGGAAGAATATTCAACTAAATTAAATGCAACCGCTTGTGCTTGTGTATTTTTTTCTAATTCTTAAAGTTTCTACTAGATTAAACTTTCAGCACTTATCTAAAGTTGTTTAGTAGTTGGGGTTATTTAGATCGATTGTTTCTATCTAACTAAAATTAAGGAAAGACGTGGAAGTAATTCTAACGGTGAATATTCAAAATACTAATTGTTTATGCTTGATTCAATGATCAGTGTAAATTTCTGAAAGTGGAAGTTGAATTAATCCAAGGCTCGTTTTCTAGATTTATTTCGTTAGATTATTTTGTGTTCTTTACGTGTTAGTTTAATTTGATCAACAACACTCAAAACCCCCAGTTTTGTTTGCAAAGAATAATTTTAGACTAATCACTACCTGTGGGATCGACTCTTACTTGCACTACGACATAAATATTGTTGCACACCAAATTTTGACGTTGCCAGGGATATAAAGTAGGTCGACCAAATGATTAAAACTAGGTCGACCAAATGGACATGTGCTGAATAATGAAGTGTCTCAAATAAAGTAATAATCAACAAAGAAAATCAAATTCAGATTACCCAATGTCTATCAATAGTCCAAGAAGTTATAAAAAAGAAATCAAAATTTTATCATTGGTCAAGAATTAAAATACAAATTAATTTATTGCTCAAGTGACACATCCTAAAAATACCCCTATTTTCGTAGGAAACACAATTGCACTTAGCATATGCAACCATCCTTTAAACCCTAAGGTTACCTCCAAGTGGAAGAGTTTTGTCTCGTGAGGGTTTGTAGTGAATATACCCACAAAATTCAAAAAATAAAACAAAACAAGAATAAACTACAACAAATACCCTAAATCCTTTACCCCACACTTAAAACTTACATTGTCCCTAATGTAAAGTAAAATGCAAAGAAAAGTAAAGAGATACTCCCCTATGGGTTGCCTCCCATGCATAGCTTTTGTTTATGATTTTTGGCTCGACCAAATTTCCTTCTTTCAAAATACATCAAATGCACTCCGGGGTGATTGTAGTATAGGTTTCGCCTTCTTCATCATCAAATAGCGAAAAGCATATGGGCATGTAACAATCAGTCTTCTCTGGATATCCCGAATCGATTAGAAACTGGACATAACCTAACTTTGGAGCATCACTCAAAGCTGCAACAGTTCATTGTAATTCGGTATTCAAAGTCTATTTCGCACTTTCCTCATCAATATTCTTACTAATTACAATCTCTAAGTCATCCTTTCCATCAAGTTCAAAGACTTCATGTGCTAAAGAGTTGGTCACATCAATAGAATAAATAGAAGTATCATCAGTAGGACTTTGCATGAAATCATATATAAATATTAAACTGAACAACTTCTCCATCAAATTCCATTGAAAGTGTACCACTATGAACATCTATTTTAGTCTTTGATGTTTTCAAAAATGGTATTCCTAACAAAATAGTTGCATTTTGGTCACCGTTCTCCATATCAAGCACATAAAAATTAGTATGAAAAATCAAATCATTTACTTGTATAAGAACATCTTCAACTACACCTTTAGGATAAACATTAGATCATGAATCACAATACTCGTTTTATTCAAGGGTTCAATGTTTCAACGAAATATAAATGGAATATGACATAACATTGATAAAAGCTCCTAAGTCTAACATGTCATTTTCAAATCTAGTGCTACCTATTGTGCAAGAAATGATGAACATACCCGAATCTTGGCACTTAGTAGGGAGTTTTCTTTGAATAACTGCCGAGACATTCTCCCCTACTTTTACCTTTTCATATCTTTTCAGTTCCTATTTCCTCGTGTGTGCACAGTTCTTTTAAAAATTTAGCATATCGAGGTACTTGTTTAATAGCATCTAACAATGGAATATTTACCTCGCATTTACGGAAAGTTTCATACAAATCTAAATTTTTCTCATATTTTCTGTTTTCTGTTAAAGCACAAGGAAAAGGGGGTACCGGTTTATAATCAAATAGGAGGAGGAAATTTATGCTTAGGTACGCCATTATCTCCCACAACACCACTGTCGGCATTGTTCGTGTCTGCTTTGCCTTGCTTTTGCGATGTAGGTGCCATCTTTTTTGGATTTTCTACCTCTTTACCACTTCTTAAAGTGATGGCACTTACATTCTCTTTTGGATTCACCACCGTTTTAGAGGGTAACTTTCCCGAACCTTGCGCCTCCAAGCGACTGATTGTTGTTGCCATTTGTCCCATTTGAGTGCTCAAATTTTGAATAATTGCCAGTCGTTTCCTGTTGAAATTGCAAAAGTGTTAGTGACAAGAGATTTAAAAATATCTTCTAAAGATATAGTAGAGTTAGAAGATTGGCTTTGTTGTTGTCTATTGGAATAAGGTTGTTTATGTTGTTGGTAACTTCAGAAAGTTTAATTCACAGGGTTGATTTGCTTGTGGATTCTCGTAGCTCAAATTAGGATGATCCCTCCATCCAAGATTATACGTGTTAGAATAGGGATCATAATTCCTTTGCGGTTGTCCACTAAGGCACCTCCACTAGCAGCATCGATCATGCTTCTATCGGTAGAAAAAAGACCTTTATAGAAATATTGGATGAGAGGCTGATCACTAATTTGATGATGAGGGCAACTGACACACAATCTCTTGAAATGTTCCCAATACTCGTGTAGGGTTTCTCCATTATTTTGTCTCACAACATAAATTGACTTCCGAATTTTGGCTACTCTTGAAATGAGAAAGTATTTCTCTAAAAATAATTTCTTCATCTCTTACCATGAGGTGATACTTCCGGAGGGTAAATAGTAAAGCCAATCCTTAGCAAAATCTTTCAAAGAAAATGGAAAGACCTCAATTTGATTTGTTCTTTCGTTACTCCGGTAGGCTTCATACTTGTACAGACCACATAAAATTCCTTCAAATGTATGTGGGGATCTTCACCTTCCAAACCATGAAAAGTATGTAGAAGATGTATTAGTCCATATTTCAATTCAAAGTGAGTATTAGTAGGTTAGGGAAGGTTATGCATAAGGGTTGTTTATTCACATCAGGAGTCGCAAGCTCTTTAAGATTAATGGGACAACAACAAAGAAAGTTTGGCCAGTCCTTGAAGATTTTTGAAGCTTTAACAAATGGATGCCTACTATTGATACATGTTACAAGGTCCAATTCAGGGACTCTATGTCAGCCTGGCCTAATCTGCTACTGCAGCTCCACAGTATCGTCTTCATCGGACGACTACATTAAGACGATGATCATGTGGTGTCATGAAAATTTGTTGGAGCTTGATCCGATCGGTGTCTAAGCTATGTAGTTGTGGAGAATAATATGGGGTATAAGTAACGGTCAAAACTCAAAAGTAATGCCAATGGCCATTCCTGATGAGAGTGAATGCTAGATCGTGTACTTGTTTGTGGTTGATCCTGTTGAAGGGTAGAAGTTTGAAGATTTGTCGGGGTACATTGAATCCTCACTCCGAGCCACGACAGAGAAAATGGAAAAAGCACTGTAGTCCTGTAACTGATTCATTATGTAGTTTATATGTTTCAGATATGTATGTAGTTTATATACTTCAGATATTGCATTATTCCCTACTAGAATGGTGATTTATTTTTAGATTGTATTGTGTAGTTTGTCTTACCATTACATGAATGACAAGTAACAAAGTAGCATGACATTAGAGTTCTAGATTACCTCCTAGTTCGCCTCTTTGATCCCTTCCTAAGTTTCCTCCTAAACAATATTAAAACGAAAAGTACCCCTCTATAAATTATAGTAATATTAGATGAAAGTAGTATGCACACAAGTCGATCATATTTGATATGATGAAACATATATTTTGTTACAATCTTATTCATTTATTAACGAAAGAATTGTTTATTAAAGGCTTTTATATTATCTATATGATGTTATATTAAATATGATAAACTCATAGTTTTTGTGACAACCCAAAATAGGTCCATTCCATCCAACCTATTCTAAGTCGCCAAATACATGGTACAGAAAACAACTACAACTTTATTATAATAATTATCGTGCAAAATACAACAACACATATGTTGTGAGTTTGGATACAAATATATACCAACTATGACTCTCATCCCAACCTTGGATAGCACGTCACAATGACACCTTACATAAAGGTATATTCAAAAACTGTTTTAGAAATTAGAATCTTTGAGAAGTGCTCAAGGAAACCTTCGTACATGGGAGACCATGCTTCTAGGCTATGATAGATATCATATGGCCACAGAATTATCCTTGGTTGACCCAATAGACCCCAAAGAAAAACGAGAAGATTACTATCATAATCTTCCCAATGGTGAGTCTTCTCTTAACTTATCATTATCTCCACTGTCTGTAATTGAGAATTATACTTCAAGCAAATACCAAAATTATATAGGTAGTGCTCGTAAATATACTCAGCAAGTGGATGAACACAACCCTGTCTTATGATGACACAAGGTTGTATGTCATTAGACATCTTGTATGATAGTGGCAAAACACCCTTCCAACGTTGAGTTCGCCTCACCCTATTAGATTCGCCAAATATAACTACTAAACGATGACCACCGTTCTATTCCCCTGTTACCCACGCTCGACCAAGCTATACTCTTATTACCTGAAAGGAATTGTAAAGCAAAAGGGTGAGCACAACTAGCTCAGTAAAGAATATCATGACTAAAAATAATTAAATTATCAATAGCCTTCATCAATAATAAATCAGAGATTTAGAACATATGGTAGATGATAAAAATTTCAACCATAGTTGCAGCGGAACGAGCAATCCATTATAAGAGTCAAATAGACTATAAAGTCTATTATCTTCTTCATGTTAAAAATCCACCAACAATATTTTATCCCTGTAACATCAATCAACAATTCTGTTCCACAATCATATGAATAACTCATAATCATAATTGTATTCCTCTTCTCATCCAGGACGAAGATAATTTTCATCACCTATCTTTACCTGAAACATCAAAGATCATGGTTACACCAAATCACATTTTCTGTTCATAATCATACTAATAATTTCATCTTTGCACTATGGCCAAAGATATTCATTTATATCACTAGTTGGTCATGTTCATCTCAACACATGTTCATCTTTGCACTACTGACCAAAGATATTCAACAACATGTCATCTTTGCACTACGGGCCAAAGATATTCATCAACAGTTCATCTTTGCACTACAGGCCAAAGATATTCCTCAACAGTTCATATTTGCACTACATGCCAAATATATTCATCAACAGTTCATATTTGCACTACAGGCCAAATATATTATTATCTCAAAGAAATATATAATCATTTCAGAATTTATATAAACAATAATTATAACCATGTTGATCATTTCACCTTTGTACTTAAGCTAAAGATATTCAATTACAAATTCAATGGTCATGATCATACCAGTCAACAATTCAACTTTGCACTACTGGCCAAAGAGAACTCATAGTTATGATCATACCAAAAATCTACCCATCTTTACACTCAAGTCAAAGAGAAATATCATCATTAGGGTTATAAAAATGTTATATATGATAATAAAAATAATATGATCAACATATAGTTTTAATCTCAAGAGTAATATTCATAAATCAACTATAATTTGGTTAGAAAAAGAAACCAATTTTGTCGTGAATTGTACCCGTGAATAGTAACTCGTGAATAGTAACTCATGAATAGTAACTCGTGAATCGTAACTCGTGAATAGTAACCCCAACATGAAAAAGGTAGAATTCCACAATAAAATCCATACTAATATTTTGGTATAATGATATTGAAAGAATAATATTTATTAAGCTTATAAACAATTTATTTTAATTGTTTACACTTTACTAAATAATGCATTTAATAATCTTAAAATGCCAAACTCATAAGATTTAATCACCAAATAACCAAAACCCTCATCAAAAATCTGCATATACCTCATATAGGATTCTCAAGCCATAAAATCCTATTTTGCAATTTTCTTACTTCACATAACATATTTAATTCATTTACTCATAACTAGTCCATTTTCATAAAAAAATACCAAATCAATTCCAAAAATATTTCTTTTTTGGGATTTAGCAGAATATAGTCCCATATTGAACATATATTTTTCTTAGAATTTTTAAAATTCATTTACTATTTTTCATATGGCCAAAACCACCGAATATTTAGATATTTATCATAAACTGTACTTTTATCTAAAAATTTCGAAATTCACAGAGTACACTGATATTATATAGATGTACTCCCAATAAAAATTTCATCAATTTTGAAGTTAACCACAAGGAGTTATAAGCGGTTACTTTTAAAATAGTCTTTTCTCATAAAATTCATAACTCTTAATCTATACATCCAAAAATCGCCATTTTTGGACACAATCAATAAAACTCATCAAAATATCATTTCAAATTTTTCTAGAATTTTCTGAAGGACGGAAGAAGTACGAACTGAAAAACATAATAACCCTTAAAATCTCTTACCTCAGTACTTCGGATGAAAAACCAGAGGAAACTTTTACTAAATAACAACTCTCAAAGTATCTAAATACTCTCAAAAATATGCTTGATAATATAGAGAGAAAGAAAACTTGTTTCTGGTGTGATTTTTAATTCTAACATAAGCACCTATTTATAGGAAAATGCTATAACGCCAAAGGAGACTAAATAATAAATTAATATTATTTTATTTCCTTATTCCTATGCATGCTCTTCACCAAGCTCAGCCACCAGCCATCTTTGAACAAAATTTGGCTGCCCATGTGTTGATAACCAAGTGGGTCCTACCCATAAATTAATAAAAATTATTTTATTTTCTGAAACTTTAACAATTCATAGAAAATAGCCCGGTTATCAGAAAAATACGAATTTTATATCCATTCTGACTGAAATCGAATTCTCTACAACTTTTTAGCTTTGAGTTTTTCCAAATTTCAAACAAAAAATATCCGAAATCCACAAACGGATGATTTTTAATACCTCCACGCCGACAAAATACTGATAAAACACCTCAGCATTAATTCCTTCATTTTTATCCACATAAAAATAAATATATCCATCATTTATATCCACATAAAATAAATATTTCCTTATCATATAAATTAATAATTAATTATTCATAAATAATATTATAGAATCAAAATTATGACAACCAGGCCGTTCCCATAAAAGAGAGGGCTTTCCAATAAGAATTTCTCCTTACTAGCGCGCAATTAGGTGACCAAACCTCTCTTTGACAGAACTTTCTAGACATTGTCAATAATGTTATCTAATAATATTATTCAAATAATATGAATTATTGATCTGATAATGAGAAATATTGTGCAGTGATAATTATTGAAACAACAATAATATAAAATATTAACGCAGCAATTATTGAATCAATAAAATAAAATATTGAACAGTAATTACTGTAACAATTATTGAGTAGTGTCTTCTTATGTAAGAATCAATAATTCTAAAATACTGTGCATCCACGCGTATTACTGTATTTTAACCACCGGGTATTCCAATAGTGTTAACGGTAACAACTACGCCGTTATTTATAAAAACTCAATTTTTGTCGTTTTCTTCATCCGACAGTTATTCGTTATGGGGCCCACAATGGTTGCGCCGTCATACGAATATTCTCCGACAGAAAAAATATTCCACGACCAAACGAATATTCCCCGACAATTGAATATTTTATAACCACTTGAGTATTTTGAAAAAAAAAATTATATATCACCCTTAACTTTAACTTTTATCAATTTAACCATTTACTAAATAGTAATTATAAGAAAAATTGAATACTTTTATTTCATAAAATCCGGGGTCTTACAATCTCCTCTCCTTATGAAATTTCGTCCCCGAAATTTACGTACCTGGTATTTCAAATAGTTGAGAATACCTTGCTTCCATTTCAGATTCTATCTCCCCGATCATCATGATTTCTCCATTGCTCATCTCCCGTGATAACTTCATTTGGGTTCCTCATTTGTTGGGAAGTCATGACAACCGCCATCCCTCGAACTACCTGGCTTTTACTTGTCTATGGCAACATTTGGCGTCATCACTACCGTTGGAATATATTTTTCTATAGGACATATTCCTCCCTCAACTGCCTCGTCGTATTCCTGTTTCATGATCTGAATCATCAATCTTCGATCCATATCGAATTCAGGTTGACCGCTATGTACAGGGTAATTCAAAACTTGATGTTGGGTTCTCTCAATTGCTTTCCAAAAAGAGAAATTCATGACATCTATTTTAGCCTTCTTAGATCGGACATCTTTTTCCACAATATCCACGTGTCGTGTGGCTTTTACCCATGCATCACTCATTTTTACTCGTTCAGTTTTTTCTTCTTTCAGCTCAGATTCCATCTTTATCATCTTATACTCTACCAAAGAATGCTTCTGTTCAAGCATCACATATCAGGTAACACAAGTTTGAATTGTTGCATCCTTTTGTTCCATGACCGCCTGTCGTTCTTCATCCTGCTCTTCTAACTCATGAATACGATTTTGAAATTCTACATTTTGATCATATAATACCTCTAATACACTCTCCTCAAGTACCTCTTCTTCCTCTTCTTCCTCACTCTCAACTGTCACCTCTGTGACTATCTCGGGTGCAACTATCAATTCTTCACTCACCACATGGATATCTCTAATTCCTTCTTCGTCTGACATCACATTATCGTGGTTAGTGATTAGAGGTATCCCCACGGTCTCATTCACTCCATTGTTAACATTCTCAGCAGCCATTCTCAAATACTGCCATAAAATAAGGGTTAATTAAACAAATTAACATATCACATAATATCCCAATATTATGACTGACCAACAAATAAGCATAGGTAGGACACACTAGCGAAAGATTTACTCATCTCTACCCTCCTAGTTATATTCCCCGATCTCTGCCAGAGATCATATCCCTAAGCTCTGATACCAACTGTGACAACCCCAAAATAGGTCCATTCCATCCAACCTATTCTGAGTCGCCAAATACATGGTACAGAAAACAACTACAACTTTATTACAACAATTATCGTGCAAAATACAACAACACATATGCTGTGAGTTTGGATACAAATATATACCAACTATGACTCTCATCCCAACCTTGGATAGCACATCACAATGACACCTTACATAAAGGTATAGTTAAAAATTGTTTTAGAAATTAGAATCTTTGGGAAGTGCTCAAAGAAACCTTCGTATATGGGAGGCCATGCTTCTAGGTTATGATAGATATCATATGGCCACAGAATTATCCTTGGTTGACCCAATAGACCCCAAAGAAAAATGAGAAGATTACTATCATATTTTTCCCAATGGTGAGTCTTCTCTTGACTTATCATTATCTCCATTGTCTCTAATTGAGAATTATACTTCAAACAAACACCAAGATTATATAGGTAGTGCTCGTAAATATACTCAGCAAGTGGATGAGCACAACCCTGTCTTATGATGACACAAGGTTCTATGTCATTAGACATCTTGTATGATAGTGGCAAAACACCCTTCCAACGTTGGGTTCGCCTCACCCTATTAGATTCACCAAATATAACTACTAAACGATGACCACCGTTCTATTCCCCTGTTACCCCCGCTCGACCCAGCTACACTCTTATTACCTGAAAGGAATTGTAAAGCAAAAGGGTGAGCACAACTAGCTCAGTAAAGAATATCATGACTAACAATAATTAAATTATCAATAACCTTCATCAATAATAAATCAGAAATTTATAACATATGGTAGATGATAAAAATTTCAACCATAGTTGCAGCGGAAAGAGCAATCCATTAGAAGAGTCAAATAGACTATAAAGTCTATTATCTTCGTCATGTTAAAAATCCACCAACAATGTTTTATCCTTGTAACATCAATCAACAATTCTGGTCCATAATCATATGAATAACTCATAATCATAATTGTATTCCTCTTCTCATCCAGGACGAAGATAATTTTCATCACCTATCTTTACCTGAAACATCAAAGATAATGGTTACACCAAATCACATTTTCTGTTCATAATCATACTAATAATTTCATCTTTGCACTACGGCCAAAGATATTCATTTGTATCACCAGTTGGTCATGTTCATCTCAATACATGTTCATCTTTGCATTACTGGCCAAAGATATTCAACAATATGTCATCTTTGCACTACGGGCCAAAGATATTCAACAACAGTTCATCTTTGCACTACAGACCAAAGATATTCCTCAACAATTCATATTTGTACTACAGGCCAAATATATTCATCAACAGTTCATATTTGCACTACAGGCCAAATATATTATTATCTCAAAGAAATATATAATCATTTCAGAATTTATATAAACAATAATTATAACCATGTTGATCATTTCACCTTTGTACTTAAGCTAAAGATATTCAATTACAAATTCAATGGTCATGATCATACCAGTCAGCAATTCAAGTTTACACTACTGGCCAAAGAGAACCCATAGTCATGATCATACCAAAAATTTACCCATCTTTACACTCAAGTCAAAGAGAAATATCATCATTAGGGTTATAAAAATGTTATATATGATAATAAAAATAATATGATCAACATATAGTTTTAATCTCAAGAGTAATATTCATAAATCAACTATAATTTGGTTAGAAAAAGAAACCAATTTTGTCATAAATAGTACCCGTGAATAGTAATTCGTGAATAGTAACCTCGACATGAAAAAGGTAGAAATTCCACAATAAAATCTATACCAATATTTCGGTATAATGATATTGAAAGAATAATATTTATTAAGCTTATAAACAATTTATTTTAATTGTTTACACTTTACTAAATAATGCATTTAATAATCTTAAAATGCCAAACTCATAAAATTTAATCACCAAATAACCAAAACCCTCATCAAAAATCTGCATATACCTCATATAGGATTCTCAAGCCATAAAATCCTATTTTCCAATTTTCTTACTTCACATAACATATTTAATTCATTTACTCATAAGTAGTCTATTTTCATGAAAAATACCAAATTAATTCCAAAAATATTTCTTTTCTGGGATTTAGCAGAATATAGTCCCATATTGAACATATATTTTTCTTAGAATTTTTAAAATTCGTTTACTATTTTTCATATGGCCAAAACCACCGAATATTTAGACATTTATCATAAATTGTACTTTTATCTAAAAATTCCGAAATTCATAGAGTACACTTATATTATATAGATGTACTCCTAATAAAATTTTTATCAATTTTGAAGTTAACAACAAGGAGTTATAAGTGGTTACTTTTAAAATAGTCTTTTCTCATAAAATGCATAACTCTTAATCTATACATCCAAAAATCGCCATTTTTGAACACAATCAATAAAATTCATCAAAATATCATTTCAAATTTTTCCAAAATTTTCTAAAGGACGGAAGAAGTACGAACTGAAAAACATAATAACCCTTAAAATCTCTTACCTCAAGAGAGTAGTACTTCGGATGAAAAATCGGAGGAAACTTTTACTAAATAGCAACTCTCAAAGTATCTAAATACTCTCAAAAATATGCTTGATAATATAGAGAGAAAGAAAACTTGTTTCTGGTGTGATTTTCAATTCTAACATAA
Organism: Panax japonicus; assembly: GCA_020205505.1. Classification (NCBI taxonomy): domain Eukaryota; kingdom Viridiplantae; phylum Streptophyta; class Magnoliopsida; order Apiales; family Araliaceae; genus Panax; species Panax japonicus. The sequence continues at coordinate 47,053,967 of CM035101.1, read as the reverse complement.
GCACCAATTTATAGGAAAATGCTATAACGCCAAAGGAGACTAAATAATAAATTAATATTATTTTATTTCTTTACTCCTACGCATACTCTTGACCAAGCTCAGCCACCAGCCATCTTTGAACAAAATTTGGCAGCCCATGTGTTGATAACCAAGTGGGTCCCACCCATAAATTAATAAAAATTATTTTATTTTCTGAAACTTCAATAATTCATAGAAAATAGCCCGGTTATTAGAAAAATACGAATTTTATGTCCATTCTGACTGAAATCGAATTCTCTACAACTTTGTAGCTTTGAGTTTTTCCAAATTCCAAACCAAAAATATATGAAATCCACAAACGGATGATTTTTAATACCTCCACACCGACAAAATACTGATAAAATACTTCAGCATTAATTCTTTCATTTTTATCAACATAAAAATAAATATATCCATCATTTTTATCAACATAAAATAAATATTTCCTTATCATATAAATCAATAATTAATTATTCATAAATAATATTACAGAATCACAATTATGACAACCAGGCCATTCCCAAGAAAGAGGGGGCTTTCCAATAATAATTTCTCCTTACTGGCGCGCAATTAGGTGACCAAACCTCTCCTTGACAGAACTTTCTAGACATTGCCAATAATGCTATCTAATAATATTATTCAAATAATATGAATTATTGATCTGATAATGAGAAATATTGTGCAGTGATAATTATTGAAACAACAATAATATAAAATATCAACGCAGTAATTATTGAATCAATAAAATAAAATATTGAACAGTAATTACTGTAACAATTATTGAGTAGTGTCTTTCTATGTAAGAATCAATAATTCTAAAATACTGTACATCCACGCGTATTACAGTATTTTAACCACCGGGTATTCCAATAGTGTTAACGGTAACAACTACGCCGTTATTTATAAAAACTCAATTTTTGTCGATTTCTTCATCTGACAGTTATTCGTTATGGGGCCCACAATGGTTGCGCCGTCGTACGAATATTCTCCGACAGAAAGAATATTTCACGACCAAACGAATATTCCCCGACCATTGAATATTTTATAACCACTTGAGTATTTTGAAAAAAAAATTCATATATCACCCTTAACTTTAACTTTTATCAATTTAACCATTTACTGAATAGTAATTATAAGAAAAATTGAATACTTTTATTTCATAAAATTCGGGGTCTTACAGTTTTAAGCAATGCTTTTAGAATCATGTTGATGATCATGCTAATGAGATCTAAATTATTAGAAAGCTTAAAACAAAAATAGTTTCCAATCGTTAGATTACTAAATATGGGATTTATGAATCAGGATAAATTGGTACATATGTTACTTGTTCATTGGATGAGAATGGTTGATCTCATGATCATTTGTGTGGAGACACTAAAGCAAGTGTGTAGGTGTTTATTGGAGAATATGTACATTGAACGTGGCTCGCTAAGGAATACCTAATGGAGTTTTACTTGTCTATCAATAAGAATTTCTTTAGTGATAGTAGTACACATAATCCTTAGACTTGAGATTATCATAGTATTTTATGTACAATGAGTTATACTTTGACATGTTCCTTAAGACCCTGAGGGTATATCAAAGGGTATGCTTATGTATAATTAATTGTACATAGAGATAATGAATGATCGATAAAGAATCTACCACTTTTAGTAAAAGAAGAGAATGACTTATGTGATTCGATAAATGATAACTCAGTAGTTTTTGGTCAAGACAAAATGAAATTAGAAAGTAGCTTCTAATTTGCATTATCAGAGTTTGTTCATTTAGGATCGAAATACATATAATTAAATAAAATAAGACTTAATAGTAATTCCATGTCTTATATTTAATTGGGACATTATATGGTGGAAGGAATGAATTGTACAGTAACTATTTACTCAAAGGTTCTTTTATGATTAATGTTAAAATATATATTATCTGGAAAGTCGTTAAGCGCTAATTAAGGGGGTTTGCCCTTATTGTAGAATAAATATTATTTATTTAAATAATTTAATAGTTAATTTATTTATTTAAATAAAATTAGAATTGTTCTAATTAATTTATTCACAACCGGTTTAATATGGAGAACCTAAAGGGTCACACCATAAAAATAAGAATATTTATTTAAGAAACAAATGGCATAATTATAATAATAGATTAAGTGTAATTAATTTAATATATGGTAAATTAAGTGTATTTTATTTTGAAACTATTAAATATAAATTAATAAGATGAGTCTTATTATTATTATTACTATTATTAGTTTAATTCCTAAAAGGTTTGGAATTAATTAATAATAGTACTCTCATAATTCCTAATAGAATTAGGAATATAATTAATTAAAAAAGAGTTTAATTAATTAAAACATAAACCTAATCCTAAATTGTTTAGAAAGGTTATCTACATTTATAAATAAGAACATCTTATTATAGATTAGGGTAACATTAGTTGTAAGACCCCAAATAATTAATAAATGAAATTTAATTTCCTTTAATTATTATTTTGAATAGTAAGGGTTGATTTGATTAATGTGGATAGTTATGGGTAAAATACGCAAATATTTCAAAATAAGCAAGTGGTTATAAAATATTCATTGTTGTCGGGGAATATTCGTTTGGTCGTGGAATATTCGTACTGTCGGGGAATATTCGTACGACGGCGCAGCCATGTGTGGGCCCCATAACGGAAAGTGATTGGAGGAAGAAAACGACAAATATAAGTTGTTTAAAAATAACGGCGTAGTTGTTACCGTTTACACTGTTGGAATACCCGGTGGTTAAAATACAGTAATACGCGTTGTTGCACAGTAGCACACGGTATTGCACAGTATTTTGAATTATTGATCCTTACGTAAGAAGGCACTACTCAATAATTGCTACAGGAGTTACTGATCATTACTTTATTGATTCAATAATTACTGCGTTGATATTTATATTATTATTGTTTTAATAATTGTCATTGCACAGTATTTTCCATTATCAGATCAATAATTCATATTATTTGAATAATATTATCAGATAACATTATTGGCAATGTCTAGAAAGTTCTGTCAAGGAGAGGTTTGGTCATCTAATTGCGCGCCAGTAAGGAGAAATCCTTATTGGAAAGCCCCCTCTATCCTGGGAACGGCCTGGTTGTCAGTACTGTGATTCTGTAATATTATTTTTAATAATTAATTATTGACTATTATGATAAAGAAAATATTTATTTTATGTGGATATAGATGGAGAAAATTTTTAATGTGACAATTGTTGAAAATTAATATTTTATCTTTTTCTGATAAAATAATTCATTTAAATATATTATTTTAATAATATATTAACAATGATATTTTTATAATGAATGTGGGATGTATGAGTATATGAGGAGGTAGAGTATTTTTGTGGCATTAAATGTTTAACACATGTTTTGTGTGTCGGTGGACATAATTTTTGACCGAAAATTGAGTATAGACTGTAAAATCGCCCGTTTGTGAATTTCGGTCAATTTCTATTTGGAATTTGGAAAAAATTTCTTCTGTAAAGTTGTAGAGAATGGAATTTCCCATAGAAAGTCGCGAGATTCGAATTTTCTGACAAAGGAGCTATTTATTGTGAATTATTGAAGTTTCGGTGTTCCGAAATAATTAATTTTTGGAAGTTTTAATTATTATTTTTAACAAAAATGTTTTTCAAAGGTTGGTGGGCATCTTTAACACGTGTTTGATGGCTAAAATTAGATTCCTTGGTGGTTGGCTTGAATGTTTGGTAAATAATAATATGTTTTATTAATTTAGTCTCCTTTGGCGTTCTAACATTTTCCTATAAATAGAGGGCTAAGTTAGAATTGAAAATCACACCAGAAACAAAGTTTTCTCTCTTTCTCTCTCTATATTATCGAGCGTATTCTTGTGAGTATACTTTGAGTGTTGCTATACGGTGCGAGTTTCTGTCAGCACTATACCGAAATTCAGTCAGAAGTACGGTTATTTTGAGGTAAGGGATGTTATTTTCTTCTTAAATGATATTATTTTCTTCAATATCATTACGCCGAATTATTGGTGAACGTTTTTATCAAATTTGGAACTTTTTGTGCCGGAGTTACTATTCACGTATACGGTACTATTCACGTATACGGCACTATTCACGAATACGGCACTATTCACAGAAAAAATTATTTTTTTCTTTTCGTCCAAAATATCTATTGTGGATACTAGCTTTGATTGTATCCATGTTTTGATCATTCTTGAATTTTACACCACTATGATTATTTTTGAGGTATTTTTGGACATGGATAGAACAAAGTACGAATCCTTAATCCTTAATCCTTGTCATTTTGTTTCACTGGATTCGCTTCTTTAAAAATATTTTTATCATCTTCAGTCTTAAAGGATGTTATTATTGAATATCTTTGGCCTGTAGTGCAAAGATGAATGATTTCTGATGAATATATTTGGCCCGTAGTGCAAAGATGAACAAGTGTTTAGATGAACATGACAAACAGATGAATATCCTTGGCCTGTAGTGCAAGGATGAATATATGATTCAAGATGTGCATTGATTGATGTTACAGGGATAAAAAAATACTGTTGATGGACTGTTAAATTCATAGACATTAGTAGATTTCATCCTCTACGTAACTCTTCTATGAATTAATATTTTCCGCTGCGAATATTGATTTAAAATTTGTTGTCTATTGTATTCTATTAGATTTTTCCCTGTTGAAGACTAACGATAATTTGTTGTATATTATCTTAGTCATAATATTCTTTACTGAGCTAGTTGAGCTCACCCTTTTCCTTTTTGTTCCATTTTTCTTCTCAGGAGACGAGAATATAGCGAGTACGAGTCGGGGTATGAATTGATGGTCCTTGAAAGAGTTGTTTAGTAGTCCTCACCATTTTTTTTGTAAAATATTATATCAATAATTGTATTGAGGACATAGTTGGGTATGTATATTGTCTAGATGACAATGTTTGTATTCGAACTCACAGTTTATGGGTTGTAAAAGTTGTAGTTGTTTCTGTACCATGTATTTGGCGACTCAAAATGGGTTGAATGGAATGGACCTATTTTGGGGGCGTCACATTAATATATTCCATGAGTTGGGAGAGTACACATTCTATAGAGATAGAATTAAGGTTTAGCCACACCCATTTTCTTGAATAATTGTTTTTCCTTAATGGATCACCTCTAGAGGCCAAACATTTGGGTGGCTAATGTTGATCGAATGAAGGAATCAATCTCGTGGATTCAAGTCGAACGTGAAAAGGATTTGAGTAGAACTTGTACCTGAGGAAGCTAGATCTACAAGGGTATGAATTTGATCTTCTTTCTATTTCATATTGAATTGATAGTTAAGCATAAAGTATGATCATGATAATGGTTTGTATAAAATTTTAAAACTCTCTTTTATCGCGCTTCCGCTACAATTATATGATTTGATTATGTAATTGTGCTATATACAAAAACTAACATTAGATTCTAGGGGGGAAATATTAGATAATGGTATTGGGGTCTTACATTTTGTTTGATAAAACTAAATGAAAAGTTCTGAATAGTTAAGTATACTTAACGAATTGAATAGAGCAGAGGCTCTAAATAGTAAATAAAATCAGTTGTTTGATAGTAGATTTGTTTATAACATTTGAATGAGTGTATTTTTTTTTCATTTTATCCTTCAGAGTTGATTTTAAATCAACTTTTTGAATTTATGAATATAACTTCTTACTAGAACACCATTGAAAATTTTGTGAACAAACTTTTTCATATAAACTAGTTAAATATAAATTAAAAATATCATTTAGGTACTAAACCACCAACAAAATCAACAAAAGCATCACCTAAACTACTCACAAAGCCCTGGAGTATGCAAAATAAAAATATTAGTAAAATGAATCTACAACTATAACATCAAAACAATTATTATTTTTTTGCTTCATTGAGATCGTAAATCTACAACTATAATATGAGTACTTCAAATTTCAAGCAATAATTAGCTTCCCTTCATCCTGCAAACATATTTTAAATTATTAATAATTGTTTGCTGAAATTAGATAATGAAGGAAGATGAGAAACCTTCTTAATTATAATAAGCATTATTTGTTTCTGCAAATCAAAAAATAACACACACATATATATATACATACATATACAAATACATATATATTGGAGAGACCATAAGGTAATCTAGGTTGTGCTTGATTACCTCTTATTGGCTCTTAATAGATTTGCCTCTGATTCGGTCAGAGGCAAATCTTGTTTGGGAAAAAAAAATTCCCTCTTAATGGCTCTTAATTGGATACACATAAAAATAAATCTATAGCATCCAGATGAACATCTGAGCGAAAAAAAAAAATTGGCACAATAATGACCTCTTCAATCTTTTATCACAATTCCCAAATCAAACCTAGATCGCCTCTTCTCTTCTTCACTGAATCGCTGCTGCTCCTTTGTCTTCTTTCGCCGGTAATCTTCTCTCCCTTCCTCATCTATTGTTTGTTATTATCAATTCCCACCACGATTTTAACTTAGTTGCACGGAGTTCATCTGATTTTTTTTGCCCTTCTGATTTCTGTCGGGAGTAATTAAATGAAACCAAGCTAATTTGGAATTCCCTTATAACCCAAACACTGTTACAAGCTTAGGGAGAAAGCCAAGGTTTTTCCATGTGCCGTGAATGAGTGAGGGAGTGAGAAAAGTAAGGAGAAAGAAAAGTTGTTGGTCACCAAGCAAAATTTGCTTACAAATTGGAGAGCCCAACCTTCTCCTCATTTCTCCTTGTTAGTTGAATACTCCTTACTTTTTCCTCCATGTAGCCGAGCCCTTCCCTGTGCAAAAACAGTCCCGGCCAAGCTGCCCTCTGTTAATTCAACTTTAAATTGGTTTAGCTATGTACAAGAATTAAGTTTAAAGAAGGCCTATGGAGACTAGAATCAAGCTAATAAAAAGGTATACATTGAATTATGTATGTTTTTATTAGTTTATATGAAGTTAGTATGTGATTTAGTTGGTAAATTGCTAAATTACATATGAATTCACTGTGTATGAATTAGCTTTGACTGGATTTGGCATATGAAACCTTGGGTAATTGAATTATGGGTATGAACCCAGGAAAATATGGAACTTTGAAGAATTTGTAAAGTTAGTAAACTAACTAGTTATAAACTAATTGTGTGTGTGTGTGTATATATATATATATATATATATATATATATATATATATATATATATATATATATATATATATATATATATTGGATTTGGTTGTGTAATTGGTTGCTATGGACTGAATTAGAAATATGGAGCTAGTATGTGTTGTGCGGTGCTATAAGGAGGAAAAACATTGATAAAAACTTAACTAATTGGCTATGAAGTCGGTCCTTAAAATGGGCGCTCACATTATGTTCGATTAAATTCCAAAAAGAGAGATTTATGGTTAATCTACATGAACAAATTGCACTTCAACTCTTAACAACTGTTTGAAGTTAATTTAATTTGTATGGTTGAATTAGTATGCTATGTTGATATTTTTGGGACATGATACTATGTTTGAAGTTAATTTAATTTGTACATTTTTTATTTTTATTATATCATATTGTGGTCAAAAAATTATAAATATGTATTTAAAATACTATTCAGACCTTCTGATTATCAAACATGTTTTGTTTAAATTATTCAGAGGGTTAAAATGGTAAAATATCGTTATTCAGACATTTTGGAAAAATTAATTATCCAATCGCATTTTTTCATTCAGACACAATTCTATTCAGATGTTCTATATTATTCAGACGTCTAAACTGTTCAGGTCTTAACACTCAGTTTTATCAAACACCACCTTAGACTTAAAGAAAGGAAAATTGAATAAAATTATGAAGATATAACTCAGTTAATTCAAAAGATTTGCCTCCTTCAACCATAAATTTATCAATCTAAAAATTAATTATTGCGCAAGGCCTAAAGTTTCTACATATGCAAGCAAACGAACAAATCTGTGAAAGGAAAGAGAAACAGAGCAGGAAATAGAACAGGAAAAAGAGGAGACTTGCCAGATTAAAAGCGATTGTAGAAAAGAAACAAGATGGGATCGAGAAGGTAGAACGTGATGGGAGTGCTGGATATAGTAAGTAATTGTTTCAAAAGTGGAAGGACATTCAAGTAAAAAGTCGATTCAGGGACCAGCTACGCGAATAAGCCAAGAAAATTGGGTTGGTTCGGTCAGAAGCAATTTTGTTCCATTTAAAGTATTACTGATTCAAACAAATACACTGAATCACTTGCCGATTCAGCTTTTGGGTCATTCAGATCCATTCAAAAGCTATCAAAAACAGGCCCTTAGTCTTGGCTAATACTTCTTTGGCCTTTGGTTCTAGTGTCCTAATGGAATGAACCAGATGAAAGAAAAAGACTCGTTTTCATTTACATTCTCACATCACATTCACTTACACTTCCTAGTTATTGATAGCGAAGATGCGGAGCATGGCGAGTTCTGGCAAAGTCTACACCATTCTCCACCTCGAACTTACTAATATTAATTATTAGCGCTTGTGATTATTAGTTGCATAATTCGACACCATTAAAGTTCCTCTTAACTTTTAATAAAATATTCTTCTTAATGTACACCTGCAATAGCCCATTTTCGGAAAGCAATGGACTGAATTAGATTAATTCTTCCAAAAAGAATTAGATTAATTGACACCATTCTCGAAAAGCAAAAAGAAACTAGACTTATTGTCCACTCCTTGAGTTCAACTTTCACTTTCTTCAATGTATACTTTGGGCATTATTCAAATCACAATTTTAGTTGAATCTACAAAATCTTAATATATAAATGTAAAACTGTTGAGCTCCATAAATTAAGTTTTAGTTGATCAATAACATACTGATTCATTTCATATTTTGATTCCAAGAAGGCTAGGTTCTATGAGCTAAATTTAGTACTTGCACTTTCTCCTCTTTAGTTTTTCAAAATGTATAATCAAGACCCTACAGTGAGATTAGGGGTGTTCATCGTAATTTATCGAACCGGACCGGTTACCGAATACACCCAAAAATGGGTAGCGCTACCTGTACCGATTGGACCGGTATACCGAACTGATTAGTCGGTCCGGTACCGGTTTTTTTCACTTTTTTACCAATTGTTTTTTCAAATGAGAAGTCATGCCAAGGCCCAGCCATCTATATTTATACACGTCCTTTCTCATATTGTAAGGCCCAACCTTCCTCATATTATAAACAAGCACAAGGGAAATCGAATCAGGGAAGGAAGTTGCTCATATTATACAGATCACTTCTATTTCAGCAAACAAGGGTGTTACCGCCAAGATCTTCTGCCACGTCCCAATCACGTAAGACGTCCTGATCCTGCACAGTAAACACAATAAACACCACAAGCTTGACGGCTGTTCCGTCGGGGGATAGCTCAGGCGTGAGAATTAGTATGTGTTCATAAGGTTAACAATGGAGGAATGTGATGTCAAGTGTCTAGAGATATGATAATGCTTGATCGTGTGTGTATGGGTGAGAGAATATATATATTGAAAGGTATGAGAACGTACCTGTTAGAGAAGGCTTCCTTGCTAAGTTATACCGTCCGTGCATGGATTACCGTGCTAACCACTACTACCTGACACCCCCTGATCTGATGGGCTCTGCCGACTGCATGTGGTTTATCCACTGCTTTTTGCCACTATTTTCTCCCGCCGGCCGACTATGATCCCATCCACATTAATGCATGGCAGGAACTTTGGTCAAACGTCATACTTTTTCATCATCACAAGTCAAAGATAACAGATATTTAAATGTCTAATGGGTCAATCTATTGATCCGACCCGATCTTATAAGATTAAATGAAGTTGGTACAATGATTGGGCCCGATGAGCCTTATGACTTAATTATAACAGCCCAATAGATTAAATTAATAAAGGAACCCAATTTACCCGGTCCAAGATAGGAGAAATATCATGATCCAACATTGCCCCCTAGTTTTTTGTTAAACAGAATGTTTAATGGAAAATTATGAGTGGTCCAGGATAATTTACTAAAGGCTAATGGTAGGAGATAATCAAAGTGCATGAAATGAGAGGAAGAGTAAAAGGAGGCCCAACCCAGGAAAGCCCAATCTAATAGATACATAAACCCGAAACCGGACCTTTCCTATTCAAATTATGAATCATTACTAGCATTTAATGAGCCGGCCTTTGGACAACGTGTAACCGCCAGTATAAAAGGTAACTTTACCAATTTTGACAATTTTACCTGCCCATTTGAAATTCGAGCGCCTTCTGAACTCTCTGCTCTTCTGCACTTTCTTTTTCCTTCTGAAAACTCTCAACAATGGCCTCCCAGAATCCTGATTAAGGCTCTCCTATACTGGTAACCCCAATTACCTCTGTTCCACCAAGTTCTGTCAATGCTCGTGAAGGATCGTCGACCTCGAACCCAAAGGGGGCGAAATCTGACAAGAATGCTCCCCCAACAAACCCTAAGTCTTCCTCCGAGTACTACAGGAGCACATAACGCTTCTCACATGCCAATACTCCCTCTATCATCACAAAGGAGGAACTGAAGAGGATCCGGGCTCGATACCACATCCCGGATACCCATGCTGTCAGGGTTCCCCAATCCGGCGAGAAAATGTACCAACGGCCAGAAGGTTGGACGGCCGTTCCTGTGACACTGTTAGAAAAAGGGGTTCGTTTTCCTCTACATATTTTCATAGTAACCTTGCTGGGGTTCTTAGGGATAGGGTTCTCCCAACTAGTACCGAACTCATATATTCACATTCTGGCCTTCGTGCCTTTCTGTCATGAGTTGGGTGTGGAACCCTCCTTGGACTTCTTCTTCACCATATACAAGATAATCCAATCTAGAGAGAAGGGATTTAAGGCCCTTAACAAGCAAACCCCAAAATCTGGAGAAAAATTCGAGAGGCGTTCGTTGGTAAACACTCCTTCAAGCAACAGAGGATGGCACGAGAAGTGGTTCTTCGTCAGAGGCCCCGAAATTTCTTCTCTTCCTGACTGGGCCACTGACGAGAAGATCTCTGCTGACTTCGGAGACATTTCTGAAGAAAGGGAAGTTGAAATGATGGAATTTTTCAATAATTTCCCTAAGGAGGAGTGGAAATACGGACTTCTCTCAAAACAAGCATGGTTATACGACCATAAATGTAAGTATCAACCTTTTTTTTATATGTATATAAGGATTTTTTGAGAATACTTTTATAATACGGGTTCTAACAGAATTATTTGGTTATGCAGTGTCTCTGATCAAACCAAGTTCTTCAGAAATAAAAGAACTTGAAGATTTTTTGTCTGGGAGGTCTTCGGAAACTGTCGAAACTGTGACAACAGAAGCTGTTCCCGTAGCCGAACCAATCCCAGAAATCCACATAGACGAGTTCGGAGCTGATGAACCAGAAGTCGATGAGGTTCCAATTCCAGAAGAGATCCTCCATCCTCGTCAGAAGAGGAGGGCAATAAGAAAGCCAAGATCAACACCTCTGCCGACTCCCCCTGCACCTACCCCAGAAGCTGAGCAATCCACTGCATCCGTTCCCCGAGGAGGAGGCTTACTAGATCGTCCTGATCGAAGAAGCATCCTCCGAATTAAAAAATTGAAGAGCAAAGTAACGCCTCTGACGACCGAAGAGCTTAGGGTGCCCCCGTCCTTGATTACCCCCCCCCTTCGTACCGCCTGTAGAAATACAGATGACCGAAGATGGTGATCAGGACGAAGCCGTCCCAACTCTTTCAAGGAAGAGGAAGCGCACTCCCGATAGCCATCCGAGCTCTGCATCGGCAGCTCCATCCCATGAGCCCCAACAAAACAAAACTCCTTCCCCAGAAACCGTATACGCGGAACCGGAACCTGAGCTTACCCCACCTGAACAACCCGCTCCTTCCCCAAATAGATCGACACCCTCGCCTGAAAGACCCGGTCCTTCCGGTAAGGGTTATCACGCCGAGGCCATGGGGTCTCCGACTCTGTGGCCCAGGTTTAATGCCAACTTTCCATTCGACCTGTTCGGGGCCTTCGTGAGAGATGCTGATGATCATCGGTTCAGTGATCACATGGATGGAAATCTGCTCGACGAAGGGATGAGTTATCTGGCTAAGGTAAATAACCACTCCTTTACGTTCTACCTCTGTTCTTGTTTGGATATATACATACTGACTGAAATTCTATTTGAACCTATTCAGGCCAATGCTGTCTTCGGACGTTTACATCCAAGACACATAAATGGAGAGGCCGAGGAAGATTTCATGCGCCAAGAGATCAATATGCTGAGATCGACCTTGGCCCGAGAAAGGGAGGATAAAGAAAATGCTCTTTACACCATCGATGGCCTCCAACGAGATCTTGATCGGGCCAATATGGACTTAAAAACATCTGACGATGAGCTAAGGGCCACAAGAGATAGTTTAGCCGCTTCAGAAGCCAGCCAACGCACTCTAACTGATATGAATGCCGGCCTGGTTGAAGAAAATCTTTTGCTGAAGGCCAAAAATGAAGAATTTTCTTCAGCCAACCGAAGTCTGGCTATACAACTTGGCGAGGCTCAATCGAAGGCCAAGGATGAAGAGCGGAAACATAAACATAAACGCCACAGACTTCACCATAAAATAAAGGAGCTTGAGGGAAGGGGTCCTCTTTTGACTGAAGAGTTGAAAAAGCAGATCTAGGCAGAATTCAGGGATTCAGACGAACTTAATGTTGATATCATGAAGGTCTACACAGAAGGCTATGAAGACTGCCGAGAACGAGGCAAAGAAAAACTGTCTGCTGCCCAACTGGATCCTACTTTACTCAATTCCGAAGACGAAGGCGGTGCTTAAATGTTTTTCTTGTCTTTATCCAGACTTATGTTTATATTTAAACTGTTTGTCTTTTGAAATATGTATGAAATTTTATATATTGACATTGTTAATGTTTTTTATTAGTATATTTTTAGTTTACGAGTAAATAGATCGGACAAATGATTTAGTTTTCATGATGATGGGTCTGTGATTACCTTAACTTATTTTCGGTTAGTTCCTTTTCAATAATTCAATATTATCAAGAACGGACTCATGCAGTAAATCAGTTAAAACATATAATGATTAATGCATGAGACGAAATGAACTATACTTCACGAATAGAATTTAACTTAACCGAACTGAATGGACTGAACTCAACACTTGAATAAAATAAAGTAATACATACTTATCGGTTCCGAAGTGTGAGATCGGTTGTTTGTTTACCACTCGAGGTGAAACATCTATATAAGGACCAAGATATAAGGACCAATTGTGACCATTGACTTACCATTCTGGCTAAATCAATATAGGATCCTTTGTCTACCACTCGGGGTAGACAAACAAATAGGCTGCCATCGAATGGCCAGCGAGTCCTACCATACCTCCTTACAACATAGTGACCATAGGACAAATAAGACCAGGACCAATAGTGACCATTGACTCACCACCCTGGCAAAATCAATATAGGATCCTTTGTCTACCACTCGGGGTAGACAAACAAATAGGCTGCCATCGAATGGCCAGCGAGTCTTACCATACCTCCTCACACCATAGTGACCATAGGACAAATAGGACCAGGATCAATAGTGAAAAAGTTACTTTTTATTGATAATGAACAATAATATACAGACTTCTGATGACTTGACTTGATCTCTACTAAAAGTATTTCCGAAGTCTGCCAGCATGCCAAGTATTTTTGATCTCGGAGCCATCCAATGACCTCAACCGATAAGTGCCCGGCTTTAACACTTCGATCACCTCATACGGCCCTTCCCAGTTTGGCATTAACTTTCCAGTGTTTTGAGGTGTAGAAGCTTCAGCTTCTCTGAGGACGAAGTCTCCAACTTCGAATCTATGAAGCTTAACTCCTTTGTTATAGTGCTTAGCTATTCTTCGTTGATAGGCAGCTAATTTAAGTAGGGCAACCCCTCTGACCTCCTCCAGTAGATCCAAATTGGCCTTCAAACCTTCATCATTGTAGATCTCTTTGTACTAGCTTACCCGAAGACTAGGAGATCCAATTTCGACGGGGACTAAGGCATCAGTACCATAAGCTAGTCGAAAAGGGGAATCTCCCGTAGTGGTCCTCGGCGTAGTCCGGTAAGCCCATAGCACGCTGAGCAGTTCTTCTGGCTATCTTCCTTTAGCTTCATCCAGCCTGCGCTTAATCCCATTCAGCAGCGTCCTATTGGTCACCTCAACTTGCCCATTTGACTGAGGATGAGCCACCGAAGTCTTCTTATGCTGAACTCCCATCTCCTTTAAAAATGCCTCGAACTTTGATCCCACGAACTGGCTTCCGTTGTCCGATATCAATACTCTGGGGATTCCGAAGCGAAACACTACGGACTCTTTTATGAACTTTAGACATTTTTGCTCCGTTATTAACCGAAGTGGCTTCGTTTCTACCCACTTGGTCATGTAGTCAATGGCAACTATGACAAAGCTAACCTGCCCTTTAGCTTTAGGCAACGGACCCAATATATCTACCCCCCAGACAGCGAAGGGTATATGAGATAAAATCGAGTATAACTCTTCAGGTGGCTGATTTGGGATCGGACTATTAAGTTGGCATTTTTCGCATTTCTTGACATACTCAGTAGCTTCTTTAAAAATCGTAGGCCAGTAGTATCCTTGCCGAAGTACTTTGTAAGCTAGAGATTTAGCAGCCATATGATCTCCGCAAATACCCTCGTGCACTTCCCGAAGAGCATATTCCGCCTCAGATGGGACCAGGCATTTCAATAACGGTGAGGAAAAAGCCAATCGATACAGATCTCCATCAATAAGGACAAAATTGGCACTTTTATACTTGATCGTTTTTGCCAGCATTTGATCCGAAGGTAGGACGCCATTTGCCAAATACTCGATGTAGGGGGTCATCCAACAGTTAGATCGCTCGATACACATCACTGCTTCATGACGAACACTTGGCTGCTGCAGAATCTCCAAGTAAACTGATCCATTGAAAACATCGATATCCGTAGTAGCCAATTTCGACAGTGCATCGGCGATGGAATTATCACTTCGCTCTATGCCTTGAAATTTATAAGAAGCAAAATATTGAAGTCGGTCCTTTAACTCCGCCAGACATTTGATCATTCGAGTTCCACGAGCCTCATAATCTCCTGAAAGCTGCTTGACGACCAACTGTGAGTCACTGTAAATGATGAGCTTCTGGACCTCTAGACTCTTGGCCAATCGAACACCCGCCAACACTGCTTCATATTCAGCTTCATTGTTTGTTGCTTTAAATCCGAATCTAATGGCCTGCTGAACTTTTAATCCGTCTGGACTTGTCAAGATGATTCATGCCCCACTAACAGTCAGAGTGGAAGAACCATCCACATATAAAATCCAGGCATTCTGACCTTGTTGAAGGACCGCCACTGCTCGATCAGATGACTCAGCTTCTGGCAACTCATCATCAGCTTCGGTGAACGTACATTCAATAATAAAATCGACTAAGGCCTGACCTTTGATAGCTGTTCGGGGATGATACTCGATAAAAAACTGGGACAACTCCATAGTCCATGCCGCTAGCCTCCCGGAAACTTCTGGTCTTCCCATTACCTTCTTTAATGGCTGATCCGTGTAGACGACCAGGAGCCGACCTTGAAAATACTGTCGAAGCTTTCTGCTAGCAATTATTAGAGCAAAGGCAAATTTTTCAATATTCGGATACCTGGTCTCATCATCTCGCAAAACATGACTGACATAGTAGACCGGATGTTGCTTTCCACTGATCTCTCGAACTAGTACCGCTCCAACCGCTAACGAACTTGCTGCAAGGTACAGATATAAGGTCTCCGCTGGAACAGGCTTTACTAATAAAGGAGCAGAAGAAAGATACTCTTTTATGCCTTGGAAAGCATCTTCACACTCCGAAGTCCATTGGAACGTCTTCACATTCTTCGGCCCCTTCAACGTATTAAAGAAAGGAAGGCATATTTCTGCAGACTTGGCGACGAATCTCCTTAAAGCTGCAATCCTGCCAGTCAGACGTTGAACGTCCTTGAACGACTGAGGAGTCTTCATATCAAGAATGGCCTGGATCTTCTCCGGATTTGCCTCAATGCCCCTCTGACTGACCAAATAACCCAAAAACTTTCCTGCACCGAGGTCAAAAGTGCACTTCGCCGGATTAAGCCTCAGTTGACGATAACGAATAGTTTGAAAGCACTCCTCTAGATCGTCCAAATGCTTATGAACCTGCATGCTCTTTACGATCATATCATCGACGTAGACCTCCATGTTCCTCCCCAGCTGCCTGTCGAAGATGAAGTTCATCATTATTTGATAAGTGGCTCCGGCATTTATAAGACCAAAAGTCATCTTCTTATAGGCATACACCGAACGGTGTGTAATGAATGCAGACTTCGGGATGTCCTCCTTAAGCATGGATATTTGATGATAACCTGAAAAAGCATCCATAAAGCTTAGTAAAGCATACCCAGAAGTAGCATCGATGAGTTAATCGATATGGGGCAGAGGATAAAAGTCCTTCGGGCAAGCTCTGTTGAGGTCTGTGTAGTCGATGCAAACCCGCCACTTTCCATTTTGCTTCTGCACCAAAACTACATTCGTCATCCATTCAGGATAATTAATCTCATAAATGAAGTCGGCAGCTAACAACTTCGCAATTTCTTCATCAATAATCTTCTGTCGCTCAGGTGCAAAGATCCGCCTTTTTGTCGAACTGGCTTCTTAGAAGGGTCCACATTCAAACTATGCTCAGCAATCTTACGGCTTACCCCAGGCATATCCTTCGGTTCCCATGCAAAAATATCCGCGTAACAGCGTAAGAGCTCTATAAGGTTCGTCCGAAGAGGTTCGGGTAGTCCCGAACCAATCTTTACGGTTTTGTCCGACTTTCCGACGATCAACTCGACTTCTTACGTACTTCCTTCAGGAATAACCATTGGTTCTAAACTACTTTCAGTGAAGGGCTCAATCTCAATCGCCATAGTCTGTTTTTGCTTGCTGACCCCCACTCCAGAGGAAATAACGGCATTCCGGTAACACCGACGAGCTAGATCCAAGTCCCCAGCCACCTCTCCCACTCCATGCGGCGTGGGAAACTTGATTTTAAAATGAGGGATGGAAGTCACCGCTTGGAGAGCAGTCAAGGTAGGTCTTCCCAATATAGCATTGTAGGCAGAATCTACGTGCACAACATAAAATTTGCATATTATTTCTACCTGCTGGGGTGCTGTACCGAAGATAACCGGGAGCTCAATAGTGCCTACAACTTTAACCGGATCGTTGCTGAAACCGTATAACGGAGCTTCTTGCCCGACTTCCATCTTCTGTCCATCGAGATGCATCCTTTGATAGGCATGGGCGTACAAAATATCTACCGAAGACCCATTGTCTACCATCATACACTTCATGTCCATCGAACCCACTTGTGATGTGATCACCAAGGCCCCTTCATGAGGATCAATAGGTTCTGAAGGATAGTCAGCGTCAGTGAATGATATAACGGTTCCTGGAAATGGCCTGTCAATCTTCAGGGGAGCATCCGTCACAGTCATGACCGAGTCCAAATAAGCCCTTCTCTTCTTTCCTATCAACTTCCCCCCAGATCCACCAGTTATCACATCGATGACATGCCTTGGAGGCGGTACTGGAATCGTCTGAACCGCTTGAACAGTACGGTTAACATTTTGCTGGTTGTTCGCGGCCACATACTGTACCAATAAGCCATCTTTAATCTTCCTTTCCATAAAATCCTTCAAATTACAACACTCGTTAGTATCATGGCCCGCAGCTTGATGATATCCACAATACTTACGAGAGTTACCCTGTCCTGTTCGATAATTATCGCGGGGTGGTTCGAAGAAAGGCTGATTTCGGATCTGGTCTAGGATTACCGATCTATCAGTATTCAACTTAGTATAGATCTTATTCACCTTTGGGGCTGCAACAGGGGGACGACTGTTTCCTTGTCGCCAGGAATTATTATACTTCTTTGAACTGCCCTCCGATCGGTCATTATACCCCCCCGTCCTCCTCTAATCAACTTCGATTTTAGGAGCTACTGTCTCCTTCAATTGATCCGAAGGAGGATGTTTCAGGCTGTTCATGGCTTCTTCCACAACAATATAGCCTTTTGCCTTGTCGAAGGCTTCGGCCAAGCTCTTCGGATGGTGGAACATCAATTTTTCACCAACTTTTCAGATTTAACCAGATCCAGCCCATTCTGGAACAATCCCACTGCCTGGAGATCATTAAGGTCGGATACTTGTCCGACTGCTTCTCAAAACCTCTTAACATACTGTCCCAAAGATTCACTGGTATACTGCCGGATCTGTGCCAGAGAACCCGTGGGTTTTCCTCTTCTTCGGTTACTTCCAAAACGGGCATGGAACTTATCACAAAGTTCGGTCCAAGAGGATATTGAATCTGAAGGTAAAGTTCCTAACCACTGTCTGGCATCTTTCCTCAATGTAGTAACAAAAGTGTGGCACTTGGCAGCATCAGTAAAGTCATAATAGTCCATTAGCCGGTCAAACGCCTGGCTATGGTCATAAGGATCTCCGGTCCCATCTTAACTTTCCATACGAGGCAGTTTTTTAGTGATATCCGCCTTCTCTTTGAGGATATCTGAGGAAAAAGGGGACGCCTTCTTTCCCGGAGCGTCTTTCACTTGCTGGACTTCAGCCAATTGCTTTCGGAGCTCTTTTAACTCCCTCACCAGAAAATCAACGCCTTCGAGTTGTGGGGAGATTCCTTTCTCGCGATCAATATTCTGCCTTTGAGGGGATCGACCTACTCCCGTCGAACCTAAAGCCCTGGTGGGACTTCTCGATCTACTCCGATGTATAACTTTGTCCTTATTGTGAGAATGGTCCCGTTGATAGTCCCTTACTCCGATCTCGGGCACGATCTCCCTCGACCTGTTTCTTCGTCTGTCACTATCTTGATGATGAGAACCAACGACAACTAGTGCCTTCCTCGAGGCCATAGGAGTTCTGCTCCTCGATTTCCTCCTACTTCGGGAACGATCTATAGAAACATGCGCGGAACGCTTCGGCTCCTTACCGTCTCGATGTGGTACCTCCTTATGCCTACTTCGCCTTTCGGACCGGACTTGGCTGGACGTTTCGTCCCTCAATTCTGCCACCCGAAGCATTTGCTCGGCTATATCCTCTCTTTGCTTCAATAGGACTTCCAAAGCTTTATCCGCTTCGTCCGCCATCTTCGCCAACTTGGCAGTTTTGTCCTCCTGACCACTTCTATGATACGTCCTGGTCGGGGAGCGTTCTATTTGTATTTGATCATGATCCCGTTCCTTATCCGTACCGAAAACTAATCTTCGTCTGGCTCCACCGTGGATCTTCGGATGGAGATCTCCTGAATTATGCTTAGAGGTCGTGCTCTCATGAGCACTTTTAGAAGGACCCAAACGATCCTTCACCGAAACTCGAGGCAGTGAAGAACTAACAGCCATCGCCTGCCCTTCTGGTGTATCATCCCTACTCCTCATCATCTTCTGAAGCAGGTTAAATGATTGTGATTAAAAGTTTTAATGACACTAGAACTAAAACGCCCTCCTTCTAGCGCCAATGTTAACGTGAAGATCTTCTGCCACGTCCCAATCACATAAGACGTCCTGATCCTGCACAGTAAACACGATAAACACCACAAGCTTGACGGCTGTTCCGTCGGGGGATAGCTCAGGCGTGAGAATTAGTATGTGTTCACAAGGTTAACAATGGAGGAATGTGATGTCCAGTGTCTAGAGATATGATAATGCTTGATCGTGTGTGTATGGGTGAGAGAATATATATATTGAAAGGTATGAGAACGTACCTGTTAGAGAAGGCTTCCTTGCTAAGTTATACCGTCCGTGCATGGATTACCGTGCCAACCACTACTACCTGACACCCCCTGATCTGATGGGCTCTGCCGACTGCATGTGATTTATCCACTGCTTTTTGCCACTGTTTTCTCCCGCCGGCCGGCTATGATCCCATCCACATTAATGCATGGCAGGAACTTTGGTCAAACGTCATACTTTTTCATCATCACAAGTCAAAGATAACAGATATTAAAATGTCTAATGGGTCAATCTATTGATCCGACCCGATCTTATAAGATTAAATGAAGTTGGTACAATGATTGGGCCCAATGAGCCTTATGACTTAATTATAACAACCCAATAGATTAAATTAATAAAGGAACCCAATTTACCCGACCCAAGATAGGAGAAATATCATGACCCAACAAAGGGAAAAAGGAAATCGAATTAGGGAAAAAGGAGAAGAAGATTGGATGCGTGTTGACTGTTGAGAGCTAGATTTGCTTCTTCTTGTTCCTTGTTTCTCACTACAAGTCTAACTTTCTTACTGAAAATGATAACTTTTTTGAATGCTTCATTCGGCTATGTTGTTTACAACTTTCTCACTGCAAGGTGAATCACTTTTTGATTCTTCAATCTCTGTTGTTTAAATCTTTCTTGTCTCCATGGTTTGAATTTACCATTTTTTCTGGCTACATTTTAATATCAGCCAAACCTACTTATTGATTCATTTGGGAATCTAAGATCTCTGAGATCTATTTGGGAATATTATTAAATAAATTGATACAACCGGCTCGGTTCGGTATATACAGATCGAGCCAAACCCCCTAGGGTAATCGATCCCAAAAATCCGGTATGAACCGATTCCACGTACCAATACTGAATCGGTTACTCTCTATCCTGAACCGGCCGGTTTGAAGCGGTTCGAACCGACTCGGTTTCTCTAAAAACCGAATATACCGAATTTTTGCCAACCCCTAAGTGAGATGTAAGACTAACTTTGTCGTAAAATCACCGAATTTCAACAACTTATCTTGACCAAACTCCTAAGAATAAGGGCCTGAGTTGATTACTAACTCCTACTTGAATCTCTGGAACCGCCTCACCGTAAACATATATATAAATTAGTAGAGCTACAATACACTACAGTATTCACTAGAAAATACACACCGTAAATTTTTATTAATAGTACACATTATCAGACACAAGACAGACATTTGTATTCCAACTAGTGTGGGATAAAAGATGTAATTGAGTTTCGCATTACTACAAAGAAATTGCTTCTAAAATAACTTAGTTTGACAGTTAATAGACAATAGCATACCTCATCAACATGGGCAGTATAACCTATTTCTCTTTTAGCAATCTCTGCAAAAAGCAATAGTAGTCAACGAAATTCTGTAATTAAGCACACCTAGAGGGGGATAATAGGTGTAAATACTTTGAAGTAATCGACACTAGCCATTTTTTGAAGTTTACTATAGCAGGCTATAATCGGACGGTCTAACCCCGTCCGTATTAGTTATGTTCTTTGTCTGTTATAAACGGACAGCTAATACATGTTCGTTTTAGTATAAAATTAAACCAAAATCTGCAAAATATTAAAGCATTAAAATAGAAACACAAGAACAGTAAATCGCACCAAGATTTTTACGTGGTTCAGCCCCGGTCCTCTAGTCTAGTAGCCTAATCCACGTCCAATCTCAACTAGGATTGGAGGCTCACTTTATTAAAATAATACTCAGCAATTACAAAGTAAATAACTCCCTGTTACAACGATGATCGATTGGACACCTCTGCCCCCTTTGCACCTCTGCAACACCTCTCACCTATGAGACTTTGATAGCTTCATTGTACAGATTGAATATTACTAAAATAAAAACCCCAAGCCAACCTAGACTTGTACTATGTTTACAATAGATATGAAATAAGAAATACAAGAACACTGTAAGCCAAGACTAAAAGAGTGATATGATAATTTGTGTGTCTATTGGATAGCTTTCTTGAAGAGTTTATGTCCTGTAGTCTTTTTTCTTCATGAAGCCGAGTAAACAATATATATAAAGAAGAGAGCAACAGCTATTTCACATAACGTTCCAAAACATCCTGCAACGGCTATTACTTTAATTGAAATAGGAGATGAACGTTACCAATAACAACCTCAGTAGATAAGGAAAAACTGTTATGAAGTAGTCAATTAAAATCCAAAGACTAGTTGAAAGAGTCCAACAGACTGTAAACATGTTTCCTTCAAAATAGCAACTGCTGTTAGCAAGAGTCCAAAAATAACTGTTGTTCCAACTTTTGAATAAGAATCCTTAATAATATCAACTCCTAAAAACATCTCCAAGACACGTAAATTGATAACTCAATATATATATATATATATAACATATTTGAATTTGTCTCCATAACAAAACAGATTTAAATTTAAACATAGAAAACATGAAACAAAAATAAACCAACTTGTTTACTTACTCCAAACTGCAGTAACTTTTGTGGGCTAGCAAATAAAATTTAGTATTATCCCATGCAATAACCCATGCAAACTATTATATTAATATGCATGAAAATATTTGATTAACATGACTAAATTAAATTATAATCCAATATAAAATTAATTTAGCCCATATAAACATTGTCATCATTAAAACCACAAAGTATATATACTAACATTCTCCCCCTTTTTGATGATGACAATATATATCATACTCCCCCTAAATATATGGCTCCCCCTTAATTTATGCATATTAAGGAACAAAAAAATATGACTAAAAAGACTTGATCGAAATAACCATATACCAATTCAAATACATGAATACCAAATATATTTCCCCCTTTGTCATTATCAAAAAAAATCATTAAGCACAAGTTGATTAAAATATAATCATCATTACCTAAATATCTCTCCCCCTTTGTCATCAACAAAAATTAATTCATATCAATTTAGCAAGCTTATAACAAAATCACATATAACAAATAAACAAAATGATCATAGCTTTGCAATATGTTACCTATATATCAACATTGTTGTTACCAATAGTAAGCTTGCTAGATGTGCTCTGAAGTTTTCGATTTTGGATTTTCATAATCAAATCTCTTCAAAAACATTTCTTTTGATCATCCAATGTGGAGGTCACCTATAATCAAACTTGGGGGATGATTTCTAACAGTTCGAGATGATCTAGGAAGCTTGGCAGTGGTCATCTGTTCATTAGATTCAAACTATGATATATCAAATTTTGTATCTGATTTTTCTTCTAAATCGGATGGGTCTGGCTGTCTGTTTTTCGGTGTCTGCATGTCTGAGTTTTCTACTAAAACGGACGGGTCAGGCTGTCTGATTTTAGTTGTCTTTCCTTCTGATTCGGACGGCTTTGGCTGTCTGAATTTAGCAGTTTGGCTTCCACGACTCAAATTGTTATTTCCTGCAGAATCCTCACTTCAGATTCTGCCAAATAGGTAACTACTATTCGTCTCCTTTTTGACCTTGAGATATCTACAAAATGAACAAATAGTCTCTACCTTTTTGGTACCCAAATCTTCTTGGGTCCTTTTGGGTTAGTAGCATATAAATCACATTTATTTATCCAAATTTGTTTTATTCTAATTTTATTACAATTAGAATCAAAATGACCTTTAAAACCACATTTTTTACAAGTAACAAACGGTGAACAATAAAGTGGCTTAAACCTTGGTTTACTATTAATTATTTTAATATTATCATTTTTTCTATTTTAACATTTTTAACAGGATTATACCCAATTCCTTGTTTATCAAGACTTGACCTTTGTGCACCGAACATTATATTTAAATTCTCTTCACCTTGAACAAATTTTGCAAGATCCTTTTTCAATGAAATTATTTCTTCCACATTATTATTTTTCATGTTTAATATTTTCCCATCATTAAAAGCATCAATACAAGTATCTCTCATTTTCAAACTTTCTTTTAAAACATCATTTTCCTTATTAAGATCATTGAATTCTTCATTTAATTTGTTTGCACGGTTATATAGAATTTTATTATAGTTATCAAGATAATCAATTTTAGCATTCAACTTAAATACTTCACTTGATGTGCAATCTTTAACTATTTCATATTTTTATTCAATTAATGTTTCTACCTCTTTCATTAAATCATTTATCCAATTTTTTAAATGAGTATTTTTCTCTTTAATACGAATATTTTCATTCTTTAAAATTAGATAATCAGAAATAGTAATATCACTAAGTTCAGAGTTTACCTCGGATGATTCTTGATTGCATAATTCAGTGAAACACAGTTGAGAAGTTTCATTTTCTTGTTTCGTTTTGGACTTACTCACTGGAGTTGAGCTACCTTTTTTATTTTTCCTTTGTTTCTTCCTTTGAAGTAGTCTCTCGAGTTTTCTTGAGAGCATTTCAATTTCTTCATCAATATCTTAGTGATCACTTTCATTGTTGCTCTCGACTTGAAGTGCCAATGTTTTCTTTATTGGTGCTTCATCCTCTTCATCATACCTCTTTAGGTTGATTTTCGAATTCTTCAAGCTCTCCAAACAAAGTTAGAGTTTTCATCGAACTAATTGTAGTTGAGTCTTGAAGAGTTGTAACTTTTGGTGCGAACCGTTTGGGCATGAGTATCTTTCTATTTATCTCCCTTTAATCAATTTTCTGGCCGAGCATACACTACAACAAAAAGGGTTATTTCTGACGGAATATTCAGTCGGTAATAAGCATATTCTAGTCGATCTTTCGGTCGGGGATACTTAGACTCGACGGATTGATTGTCGACCGAACATTCGGTTGGAGTTAATATATCCCCGACTGAAATGTGTCTATCGAGGATATTCGATCGGTGATAAGCATGCCACGTGGCCGCCTGAAAAAAATGGGAAAACTCCTTACGAGCGACGGAATTTCGTCGACCCTATATTCGGTCGAGGATATATATGCCACATGGCAGTATGCCGAAAATGGGAAACACCTTAACCTCGACAGATAACCGTCGAGAATAACCTTATTCCGTCGAGGTTAATGTTTTTTTTCAAATGTTTTATTTATTTTTGCAATATCCAGGGATTTAACCCACATCTTGTACCTGTACCTGTTTTCCCAACATCACATACACAAACTAAATTAAGTTAAATGTCAAAAACATCCCATTACTACTAGCATAAATGCAACAAACCAAAGTTAATCTAAGTAAATTAAACTACTAAGGTAAATTACAAAAGATCCCATTAATCTAAACTAACTATAATAAACATCCCATTAAGCTAAGTGTCAAACCACAAAAAAATCAAAGTAATTAATGATAAAGTTTAAACTACAATATGTACGTCAAAACTTATGTAAAATTAATACAAAAGAATTTAAACTACAAAAGAATGTAAACTAAGTCAAGCTAGTAGAGCCCCCGGTGTGAAGAGGATCATCGGGCGGGCGTCAATGCTGCTCTGGAGTATGAAAATCGTCATCCCGCTCGACGGTCCGCTCGTCACCCTGTTGATACAATATAATACAACTCATTAGTCCATATATATGATTCAGTTAAAGATAACTAAATGAAAATTAAATTACATGCAGAATATATATTTGAATTTAAAATGAATAGTATACATGAGCAGTCGAGGGCTGACTCAACATCGGCCCAAACGCATCCTCGACTAAGGTAACCACCATCCGAACAATCTCGTCGTGTTTCACAGTCCACTGCTGCAGAGGGATACCCGTACTCTCGGTGGTGGCCCCAGCTGCAACGTCCTGCGCAAGCTGATGGAGGCGAAAACGGCTGGGAAGGTCCTGAAGATGGAATAGCGGATTGGTCTCAAACCTCTCCGACACCGCAGCCCTAACACGTTGGAACAAAGCATCGTCTAAGCCAGTGCCCGTATATGATGGTCCCACGGGGGCTCTCGGACGCAGACGCTGGCTAGAGCCTACAAAAATAAATATAACATGAATAATATGGTGAATTTTCTTTATTCATAAACAAGAAATAAACTAAAAATATTATACCTCCTGGCAGTGTATAGTCTGGTATCCTCGGTAACCCCAGCACTCGATACCGACCGCTAGTACTAGTGGGAGTATCCTGAGACGCGACCCAAAGAGTTGTCTCCTCGTCATGAGATAAACTAATCTCGGGCGGAGGGACGGTGGAATCTAACATCTCAGCATCGCCCTTAGCAGCCTGGAACTCCGCTATACGCTGGCTGCGGATCTTCTCAAACCGCTCTTATAATTTGATATATGTACATTTGAGTTATCTTGGTATCATCATATAAATTACGTAATATTACCCTAAATAATATTTATTATAGTAAATGTATTACCCGTATAGCTAGTCCTGCTGGAGACATCATCGACCCCGAAGTAGAGCCCTTCGGCGTATGGACTCTATCCCAGAACTCCATCATAGTAGGAGGTCGGCCCAAGCTACTCCGCATGGCCTAAATCATATATACATGAAATAATATCACCTTAATTTATTATAGTTGCAGTTTAATATTAAACTAAACTAAAGAGAAATACATACCGCCTTAAACTTCTGAAACGCCTACGAGCCAGAAGTATGTACAACTCGCAGCTTGCCTCGATTCTTCTTTATCTGCTCTGACTTGGTCTTGAACGCAGCATCATCCCAATACGCACACATCGCAGCCCATGTTGGATCTGATATTGTCGGTGGCTGATGATCTCGCAAAGTAGTCCTGGACGATTCTTCTACCGCCCGGACTGCCCTCTGTCGCATCTCGTACAGCCAGCCGGCATAATTCTTCGAGATGTGGGAAATGATAACGGCATCACCATCCGCCTCAGTGATGCTGGTCTCGTATCTATAATATCTCCATCAAACAGACATAACATACGTATACTTAATTATTTGAACAATATGTGAATAACATGAACCTTGATTTAATATATGTAATTCGACTTACGTGAAACTCCCGCAACACTATCACCATGAAGCCGGCATCGTAACGCGAGTACTGGCTAAATTGCATGCAGCTAGTAGAGAGATGCGCCAGGAAGATGGCGTGTACGATCGCCTTAGCGACAGGATCCATAATACTAGAATACAAAATTTATTAAAAACATTTTAATTTATTAATCACATAATAATATCATCATGACTGAACATAAGGGATAGTTGAAACCTACACAGACGAGCCGACATCAACTAGAACGACGTCAGGCACTGCCGGCGGATGACCTAATCGACCGAAGTTAGGCCCTCACTGACGTCGACGTCTAGCATCTATATGTTTAATATAGTTATGACATTGTCAATGAATGTATAATATAGTTATGAAAAACACGTTACTGAGTCAAAATAAGAAATCAACTTACTAGCATCTGTAGACGACCAGCCCTGGGAGCCGTCGCCCGATCCGGAGCGGCTGCCACCACAACCACCTCCACCGCTATGTCGAGGCATAGCTGTACTACTGAAATAACAGACATAGATACGATGACATTAATTAACTTTTATTTCCATTATTATATCTAATTTCATTGTATAATATTTATAAAACACCAATTAGTGAAGTAGTACGTCGTCAAACCCATCAGAATCAAAATCATTTTCATTTCCATCTTCTGATTCTGTCTCTTCCTCTTCTGTATCAATTTCTTCCTCAGTATCATCTTCTACCACCACATACGGTATGACAACCACATCTTCCTCCACTTCATCAACATCGAATACGTCAACGACATCATCAACCACCACATCGTCATCATATAGCACAACGTGGCTAGGATTGCTAACTTGTTCTTACAATGGGTCATATGTGCCATCAAATGACCGAGCCTTCGTTGTCACAACTGTATACTAGGGGGTTCTATAATTTATGACATTAGGGGCGTAGTACACTTGAGTTGTTTGGCTGGCTAACACAAATACGTCATCAGACTGTAAATTTAATTTTATATCTACTGTGACGATTCTATTACGATCAACTTTAACACCCTTTGCAGTATCAAACCAGCGACACTTAAATGTAACGACCTTTTTAGCACCTGGATAATTGAGCACAACCACTTCCTTTAATCTTCCATAGTAATTGGACTCAGAATCTCCATAACAACTTCCCAACACGACAAAGCCAGAGTTTACTGATGTCAATTCATTCAAGTCATCAACCTTGAATCTATGCCCATTCACGATACAACCTGGAAATGAACTAACGAGTTTGTTGGGCCTAAAATGACATCTCTAAAACACTCATAATCGTTCTCTTCTTCGACCCTTCTCTTAAACCACTTATGGAAATTTTCATTAGTGAATGCTTCCATCTGTGATGTAGTCAACCCCGGGTTAGAAGCTCGTGATTCCAATTCGAATGCACTGCATACAATAATATGGCAATTGTTTAATTATTTGATTAAGGTAAGAAAAAATCATTTTCAACTTGAAATAATACATACTTGATGTACGACGATACTTCAAGCATATTCAGAAGCACGTATGTAGATACAATCTTTATATCTTTATCGGTTAGGTAAGTCATCGTCTCATAACCAAATGGATTGGCTAGATAAGTGAATACAGCCAACTCATCAACACGCGTTTGGGGATCGACGACGACCTCATTCTGACTTAGATGATTGTGCTTCGTTGAGACTACATCATCAAAGTATAGCGAGCAGAAGTTGACAAGCTCTTCCTCCATATAGCGTTCAGCTATAGAACCCTTTACACGAGCTTTGTTTTTAACTTTCTATTTTAATCGATGCATATACCTGAAATAAGACAATATATCGGCTAAAACAAATATTCAGGTGATGATTATAACACAATGTAGGTGATATTACCTGTCAAAATGATACATCCATCGATATTGCACCGGTCCTCCAAGCTTAAGTTCATATGGCAGATGAATAGACAAATGCTCCATCGAGTCAAAGAACCCTGGAGGTAAGATCATTTCGAGCTTACACATTGTCAACACTATATTTTTCTTCATCTGCTCCACATCACTGTACCTTATAACAGTAAAGCAAATATCCCGAAAGAAATTTGAAAGTGTGGTAAATTCATCATTAATATTCCTTGGTAATACTTCACGAAAGGCAATTAAAATCAACTTCTGCATGAATACATGACAGTCATGACTCTTGAATCCGATAATTTTCAACTGCTCAACCTTAGTACATCGAGAGATGTTAGAAGCATAACCACCCGGTAGCTTCAATGCACTAAGCCACTTGCAAATGTTTTCAACCTGTTGCTTGGTAAGACAAAATGGAGCTTTTGGTTTTGAGCTGTTAGGACGAAGCCACAATTCCCGCCTGATGTTCATTTCCTCCAAGTTTTTATGTGATTTATCATTGTCTTTTGTTTTACCACTCGTATCTAGCACAATGTAAAACAAGTTCTCGAACACATTTTTCTCCGTATGCATGACATCTATGCAATGACGAAGTGCTAGTGTGCCCCAGTATGGCAACTCAAACCAAATGGGCGAGTGTGTCCAATTATGAGCTTTACCGTACCCTATTGCTCTCAACTTACCATGCTCCTTCCCAGGCGGTGGAAATGTCAAATCATTTAGCCATCACAATACATCGCTGCCCGACAAACGACCAACAACCCTTCTTTTCTGTTTTTCTATTGAACTGTGTAGACATCTTTCTATAACTGTGCTCAACAGGCAAGAATCTCCCAGTAGTTCTAAATAAACTAGTTTTTTGCCCATGAAGCAGTTGTGTGCCCTGCACATCCCCCATACAGACTGGACATGACAATTTACCATGGGTCGACCAACCACTGACTATCCCAAGTGTCGGAAAGTCAGTGATAGTCCACAACAAGGCTGCCTTCATCAAAAAATTCTGCCCGACAGATTTATCAAAAGTCTGAACCCCTGTTTCCCACAACATCTTAAGTTCATCGACTAATGGTTAAAGTTACACATTGATGTCTTTTGTAGGACTCTTATCCCTCGGTATTAGTAAAGTCAAGAAAAGATACGGACCCCTCATGCACATTGACGGTGGAAGATTGTAAGCTACCATAATCACTGGCCAAACAGAGTATGGCTGACAAAAATTATTAAACGGACAAAATCCATCTGTAGTCATGCCAAGCCTAACATTCCTACCATCGTTAGCAAATTGTGAAAAATTAGCATCAAAATTCTTCCACTCATCTCCATCTGCTGGATGAGTAAGCTTACCAGGGACGACGTCCCTTGTCCTATGCCAACGCATACTGGGTGCAGTATGCGAAGACATGAATAGACGCTGCAACATCAGCGCAAGAGGAAAGTACCGTAATATCTTCTTTGGAACATGTTTCTCCTTCTCCCCACATTTTGTGATTTTGTACCGAGGCAAATTGAATATATCACACTGCACCTTATCTTTGTCCTCCACATAGTATAACATACAGTCCTGCTCACAAGCATCGATCTTCTCATACCCAAGATTCAACACCTTAACCATCTTCTTAACTTCATAGTAACTCGCGGGCAAGGTATTATCCATAGGTAAAAACTCCCTGAAAATAGCAAGCAAATCATTGAATCCTCTTTCACTGCAGTCATGCTCATTCTTGTAGTGTAAAAGCTTCGTCACTGCAGAAAGCCTAGTGTGCTTGTCATGTTCAGGATACAATGGGGTCCCTGATTCAGATAACATCTTGTAGAAGGCAACTGCTGAATCATTTGGCTTTTATTGATCAGCACTGCTTGACGCAGGCTCATTTTCAGCCCAGTCAATATTCGTAGGGCCATACGCATCTACCAACATCTCCACGACATCATAGTTATCCGACTGGTCTATAGTACTGTCTGACAATTCTCTAAACTCAACTGATTCACCGTGATAAATCCATACTGAATACCCATCCACAAACCCACTTGAATATAAGTCAAATTTCACTTCATCGGCAGTCTTCCATATCATGTTCTTACACTTGAGGCACGGGCATCTCATCATTCCGTTCAGATCATCAGTATGTTCTATTGCTTTGTTCATAAAATTAGACACCCCGTCACGGTACGCATCAACTAATCCCCTCCCATAAATCTTTATCCTACGGTACATCCAACTCCGGTCGGCATCCATCTTTAATTAAAAAAAATGCCCAATTAGATCAAGAATAATCATGAATGTGGTCCAAGCATGAATTTAGTTTACCTAGTTTATATCTCTACTCTATAGGGGTTAGGCTTCTATCCCATTTCTAGATGCGTCTCCTCACTAGTGCCAATCTTAAGCACGTTTCTACTATTTTCAAAAAAAAATTAGCAGCACCTCCCCATGGTCTCCAAGTACACGAAATAGACCAAGAAAACTTAGTCTAAGTATGCAATCGGAGAATATGTAGAGACACCAGAAGAAAGTTCCTCAAAATTTATAAAAACGCACCCTGTGCATTGGCACCGACCTAAGTGAGAGACATAACATTCAGTAACGGTCCCAAACTGGGGACTATTCGACATTCACTCCTAATGAGTGAATGTCGAACAGGTTTCTAATTGTATTTAATTGTATTTAATTATATTTTATTTTATTTTATTGTATTTAATTTAATTTTGATTTTATTTAACTAAGTAAGTGATACTCAGTTTAATTATATTTATTTTTTTATTATATTATATTATATTAATTTAATTTAATTTACTTTAATTTGTATTATCTTAAATTAAATCATATTTTTATTTTATTGTATTGTATTGTATTTAATTTTGAATTTATTGAACTAAGTAAGTGCTACTCAGTTTAATTATATTTATTTTGTATTATATTATATTAAGTCAATTTTTTTTGCATTTAATTTAATTTGTATTATCTTAAATTAAATCATATTTTTATTTTATTTTATTATATTTTATTTAATTTTGATTTTATTTAACTAAGTAAGTGCTACTCAGTTTAATTATATTTATTTTGTATTGTATTATTTTAAATTAAATTAAGACAATTTTTTTTGAAATTAATTTAATTTAATTTTTATTATCTTAAATTAAATCATATTTTTATTTTATTTTATTTTATTTTATTTTAAATTATTTAATTTAATTTAATTTATTTGTATTTGTATTATATTATATTATAATATTTAATTTATTTAAATTTTATTATCATAAATTAATTAAATTTAATTAATTTAAATTTAATATGTATTATATTATATCATATTTTTTATTTTATTTTATTTTATTTTAAATATAATTAATTTTTTTATTATATTATATAATTTAATATTAAATAATTTATTTAAATTTTATTATCTTAAATTAAATTAAGTCATTTTTTTATTTTATTTAATTTAACAAAATTTGTATTATATTATATAATTTAATTTATTTAATTTGTATTTTAGTATTGAGAAACTATTAACTATACATTAATATAATAAAAAGGACCCACATAAATTACAATTGATGAATTCTGACAAAATTCCATCGGGAATTCCGTCGGATATAACAAATATGCCAATGTGATAACAAAATACCCATAAATTTTCAGACCCAAATTACATACCCATAAATTTTCAGAACAAACAATAGCAGTATAACATTAGGGCATGAACAAACTTATGCAGATTCATAGCATTATATTACATAGCAATTTATATAACTCAATTAGGGCATGAACACAAAAGTTACTTTGCAAATTTTCAAACCCATAACAGCCAATAAAATACATAGCGGTTTATATAACTCAATTTGCAAAATTAAGGCATAGATTTAAAAGCATAATAATCAAAATCAAATGGCAATTCATTAAATATACCTGATTAACTTGAAAATTTAACAAACAAATAAAAGTACACCACCAATTTGAGAAGAAATCGACCGGAACTGCTTGAAATGGCCGGAACTACTTGACCGGAGCTACCGAAACTGCTTGGTCGCAGAGAAGGTGGCGTCGGCGTCGGCGTCGGCGTCGGCCGGAGCTGCTTCAGGCAGCCGTAGAGGAAGAGATGTATCGTGAGAGAGAGAGAGAGCAGCCGGAGAGGGAGTGAGGGTCTGTGAGAGAGAGAGATGGAAATTAAAGAGGAAGAAATGAAATGAGGGGAGCGTAGCAGACTGCTAGGTTTTAAAACATAAACTCGACGAACTTCCGTCGATCTTATGTCCGTCGGTTTTAGGATAAACTCGACTGAATTCTGTCGACAGTAATAGGATATTTCGTCGACCCTAGTGTTGGTTCTGGCGGGAGAGTTTGGCGCCATGATGGGCTGTGTTTTCGACAGAAGTCCGTCGGAAATGCTTTGTGTACGACTGAACTATTATCGACTGAATAATCAGTCAGAAATAGACTAATATCGACTGAATGTATTCCGTCGGAGTTACTTTCATCGGAGATAAGCCCTTTTCTTGTAGTGATACTTAGAGAGTTCATTAGAGAGTTCATAAGCTTGAGCTTCTTTGATAGATTCATTCTTCTCTAACCTGAAAAGCTCATAATCTTGCATTAGCATACTTAATTTGACTTCTTTTACCTTAGTAGTTCTCTCATGGCTCATGATGATTGTATCCCATATTTCTTTAGCAGTGGTGCATGCAGAAACTTTGTCAATTTCAGCTTGAATCATCCCACTTAGCAGCGTGTTCATGGCTTTGGAGTCGTAGGATACCATGTATGATTCATTTGAATCCATTTCCATGAGAGTCTTAGGTTTTCCATCATCATGTCTTGGAATGACTGGGCCATTTTCAATAACCCACCATTCCCATGAGTCTCGTTTGAAATAGATCATCATTCTAAACTTCCAAAAGTTGAAATTTTCACTTCCGAGCAACAAAGGTGGTCGGCTTGTGGATTGACCTTCTTGAAAATTGAGGTGTGTCATAGGATCTTTCCCTACGACCTGCAAAGATCAATATTAGTAGAGCCTTGCTCTGATACCAAATGAAATTCTGTAATTAAGCACACCTAGAGGGGGGTGAATAGGTGTAAATACTTAGAAGTAATCTACAGTAGCCAATTTTTAAAGTTTACTATAGCAGGCTATAATCAGACGGTCTAACCCCGTCCGTATTAGTTATGTTCTTTGTCTATTATAAACGGACAGCTAATACCTGTCTGTATTAGTATAAAATTAAACCAAAATCTGCAGAATATTAAATCTTTAAAACAGAAACACAAGAACAGTAAATCACACCGAGATTTTTACGTGGTTCAGCCCCTATCCTCTAGTCTAGTAGCCTAATCCACGTCTAATCCCAACTAGGATTGGAGACTCGCCTTATTAAATTAATACTCAGCAATTACAAAGTAAATAACTCCATGTTACAACGACGATCGATTGGACACCTCTGCCCCCTTTGCACCTCTGCAACACCTCTCACCTATGAGACTTTGATAGCTTCATTGTACAGATTGAATATTAATAAAATAAAAACCCCAAGACAACCTAGACTTGTACTATGTTTACAATAGATATGAAATAAGGAATACAAGAACACTGTAAGCCAAGACTAAAAGAATGATATGATAATTTGTGTGTATCTTGGATAGCTTTCTTGAAGAGTTTATGTCCTGTAGTCTTTTTTCTTCATGAAGCCGAGTAAACAATATATATAAAGAAGAGAGCAACAGTTATTTCACATAACGTTCCAAAACATCCTGCAACGACTATTACTTTAATTGAAATAGGAGATAAACGTTACCAATAACAACCTCAGTAGATAAGGAAAAACTGTTATGAAGTAGTCAAATAAAATCCAAAGACTAGTTGAAAGAGTCCAACAGACAGCTATAAACATGTTTCCTTCAAAATAGCAACTGTTGTTAGCAAGAGTCCAAAAATAACTGTTGTTCCAACTCTTGAATAAGAATCCTTAATAATATCAACTCCTAAAAACATCTCCAAGACACGTAAATTGATAACTCAATATATATATATATATATATATATATATATATATATATATATATATATATATATATATATATATATATATATATATACGGAGAGGCTCTAAAGCGAACCTTAAAAAGTGAACCAAAGACGAACTGTCGTCTTTGGTGTCTATGGCGACGGTTCGACACGTCGCCAAAGACTACATGGCTATGGCGACGGCTCGAACCGTCGCCATAGACACCAAAGACGACGGTTCGTCTTTGGTTCGCTCTTTAAGGTTCGCTTTAGAGACGGACCGTATATATATATATATATATATATATATATATATATATATATAACATATAACATATATGAATTTGTCTCCATAACAAAACATATTTAGATTTAAACATAGAAAGCATGAGACAAAAATAAATCAACTTGTTTTACTTACTCCAAAATGCAGTAACTTTTGTGGGCTAGCAAATAAAGTGTAGTATTAATCATGCAAACTATAATATTAATATGCATGAAAATATTTAATTAACATGACTAAATTAAATTATAAGCCAATATAAAATCAATTTAGCCCATATAAACATTGTCATCATTAAAACCACAAACTATATATACTAACCGTCGATACATAAGCTTCTCAGCCTATAACAAACATGAACACCGACTTCGCATGAGATGACCAGTAGGACAATTCAAATCAAATAAAAAATTTGGATATGGAAGTGAAACTTGAAATGGATATAAAAGATCTCAAATATCTAGTAAGAACTTGCAAGTAACAAATGGTTACAACCACAAAAACATGCAACGTATGAATATTTTTTGATAAACCAGAATGGCATTAATTTGTAAAGCGTGGAACAAGCTCACCACACCACTGGAACACAGTTTGGCCTCCATGGTTAAATATTCATCTGAGGCATCCTGCATATTAGACCACAACACTTGGAAATCAAATCTAACACAACAACCTTATCACAACAGCAGGAATAGATAAGTGTTAACATGTTATCCATAAGATATATTCAAATGTATAGATTAGATAGATATCACCAATTCAAAATAAGACTATCTAGATGGTATGGATGTATATATGTATGTAGTGCACTGTAACTAGAAAAGAGACAGAAACAGAATTAATTGTAAGTTGAAAACAGAGCATTGATAGTTTGTGTTCTTATATGGTATCAAAGCCATAAATCAACATTATGTCGTCTCTATCTTCTGGGTCATCTTTTTCTCCATCACAGCAACAAGTTTTAACTGCAGCCACTCTCACATCACCATTAAACATGACAAATCCAACCCAAATCATTTCTGTGAAACTCCATCCTGAAAATTATTTGTCTTGGAAGGCGCAATTGTTGCCTATTCTACGTGGAAATAATCTATTACGGTTCATTGATGGCAAGCAAGAACCACCTCCAGAGAAATTACCTGCAGCTACTGCCGGAGGCCAACCCATTGATAATCCAGAGTATCAAGTCTGGTATCAACAAGATCAAAACTTATTAAGTTTATTTATTTCCTCCTTACGTGAGGATATTGTGCCTCTTATCATTGACGCACAATCATCTCGTGAAATTTGGGTTATGCTGGAAAGAGCATATGCCTCACCTTCAATTACGAGGGTCCTAAATTTGCTTTTGAGTTTGCAAGAGATTAAGCAACATGATGACTCTGTTACACAATATCTGAACAGGGCAAAATTCATTAGTGATCAACTTCCTGCTGCGGGTCGTCCAATGTCACTCACTGATTTCAATTGTGTCATTTTCAAAGGCCTTCGCTCTGACTTTCACAGCGTTATTCCTAGTCTTGCAAACAGGCCAGAACCGGGAACATTTGCAGATTTACTTAGTACCTTGATGAATCATGAATTACTAACTCAAAACTTTTCAGGATCTTCCATATCTTCAGTCCAGCCACATATGCAATCAGTTGGAAATGCACAACATGTTCTTTCCTCTCCAACAGCAAATCTTGCTCACAAGGGCTTTGATAATCAATCAACCAATACTAGAACTGGTTATGGCAATTCGCAGGGCAATCGCAATACCAATTTTAAAGGCAATAATTACAAGCAACGGCAAAATTTTGGGTCTACCTCTCGCCGAAACAATTCCACCAATCGTTCTTTCCCTCAGCCCACTCCGCAATGCCAAATCTGTCATAGGTACAATCACACCGCCAATAATTGTCGTCAGCGGTACAATCATGCCCATCAGCCAACTGCAAATATGGCAACATTTTACAACAATAATTTCACTGATGCTTGGTTTCCTGATACTGGGGCTACTCACCATGCCACTCCAGATTTACAATCTATTGACCATTCAATACGATACAATGGGTCGGATACTTTACGTGTTGGTAACGGTACTGATTTACATATATCTCATACTGGAACTTCAAAATTACATTCTGCTGATAGTTCTTTTATCTTGAATGACGTTCTTCATGTTCCTGCTCTTACCAAGTCCTTACTTTCAGTAAATAAATTCACTCATG
This sequence comes from Panax japonicus, assembly GCA_020205505.1. NCBI lineage: Eukaryota > Viridiplantae > Streptophyta > Magnoliopsida > Apiales > Araliaceae > Panax > Panax japonicus. Next base: position 47,016,840 of record CM035101.1, on the reverse strand, counting down.
ATAATGATGTATTTTTTGAATTTCACCCTGATTGTTTCTATGTGAAGGATCGCAAGTCGAAGAAACTGCTGTTGTCCGGGCCGAGTAATCAAGGGCTGTATTCATTGCACGATACCAATTCTGTCACTAAATCTCCAAAAGCCTTTGTGGCCACTAAAGCTTCAACTAATTGTTGGCATAGTAGACTAGGACATCCTCATTCCAAAATTCTTCATAAAATCATTTTCAATAATAAATTATCTGTTTCTGATTCAAAGTTTAATTTTTGCAATGCATGTCAATTGGGCAAATCTTCTCGATTTCATCTTCCTGTTACTAATCATCGAGTTTCCCATCTTCTTGACTTAATTTATAGTGATGTATGGGGACCATCACCTACTCTCTCATGTGATGGCCACAAGTATTTCATTATTTTTGTTGATGCATTTTCCAAGTATATCTGGTTTTATCCATTGCACAATAAATCTGATGTTTACTCTACATTTATTAAATTTCAAAAACTTGTGGAACGCCAATTTAATACTTCCATTAAATCTGTCCAAACTGATTGGGGTGGTGAATTTCGAACACTAAATAAATTCTTTACTTCTATTGGCATAAATCATCGCATCCAATGTCCACATACTCATGAACAAAATGGTATGGTGGAACGTCGAAATCGACACATTGTTGAAACTGGACTAACTCTCCTTGCCAACTCTCATACCCCCTTCAAATATTGGCATTTCTCTTTTGAAACAGCAGTATATTTAATAAATCGCATGCCTTCCATAATATCACAAAATAAAACACCTTATGAATGCATTTTTGACCAACCTCCAGATTATTCGTTCTTACGCATTTTTAGTTGTCTGTGTTTTCCTTTCCTCCGTCCATATACTGCACACAAAACTGATTTTCGTTCCACTAAGTGTGTCTTTCTTGGTTATAGTCCCAATCACATGGGTTATCGGTGTTTAGATTTTCACACAAATAAAATGTACATTGCCCGTCATGTCCGTTTCAATGAAACATGTTTTCCATTTTCATCTTTTTCTAGTGTTCTTAAACCTGCTTCGTCTGACCAGTCATCATGGGCCATTTTACCACTCATTCCTCCGCATCAATTCCCCGTCACTACTATTCCCCCTCTTAAACCCAATCATGTTTCATCTCATAATACTTCTTTAACCCATACATACTCTTCCCCTTCTTCTTCTACTCCCGTACCTGCTCTCAAATCCTCCTCACCACCGGCTATTACGCATTCTTCTACCTCACCAAAATTTCGTACACTTAACTCCCTCTACAATGATTTCGCTGCTAAGCCCAATACCTCATGCTCCCCTCCGTTATCTCCTATCCCCCCTGGTCTAACAATGGTACAGCCTGGCATTGCTTCACCTTCACCAGCAGCCGTATCTCGACCTGTGCTTCCATCTGGGATACTCACTCGTGCGATGGTTCGTCGCCTTAACCAAACTCAGCCAAATGCTCTTACTACAGAAGTTTATACAGCAGTTGAGCCCACTTGTTATTCCCAAGCAGTTCAATCTAGTCATTGGAGAGATGCCATGGTTTCAGAAATCAATGCACTTATTTCTCAAGGTACCTGGGTTCTTGTCCCTAAATCGGCCTCTATGAATGTTGTGGGTTGTAAATGGGTTTTCCGGATTAAACGAAAAGCAAATGGAATAATTGATCGCTATAAAGCGAGATTGGTAGCAAAGGGTTTTAATCAAGAAGAAGGCGTAGATTATGCTGAAACATTCAGTCCGGTTGTCAAGCCTACCACAGTTCGCGTGGTTTTATCTTTGGCTATTTCTCTTTCTTGGCATGTTCATCAGTTGGATGTGAATAACGCCTTTCTAAATGGTTGGTTAGATGAAACGGTTTTTATGGTCCAGCCACCTGGTTTTGAGGACAAAAATCATCCGAATCATGTGTGTCTTCTTCGAAAATCTCTGTATGGGCTCAAACAAGCTCCCAGAGCCTGGTACCAGCGTTTATCTGATTTTTTGGTGCACCTGGGTTTCAAAATTTCTTTATCTGATACATCTATGTTCATCTATTCACATCAGGGAATTCATTTAATTTTATTAGTCTATGTTGATGATATCATAGTCACTGGAAATTCATCTGCTACAATAAGTGATCTAATGCAGGCTTTGGGAAAGGAATTTGCTCTTAAAGATTTGGGTCCTCTTAATTATTTTCTAGGCATTGAGGCAGTGCGTACGTCAAATGGCATATTTTTAACTCAGCAAAAATACATCAAGGACCTGATTACTAGAGCAAATATGGCTGCGTGTAAGCCAGTTAAGACACCTGCGGCTGTTCAACATCACAAGCCTCCTAGTGCTTCTCTTTATTCTAATCCGACTTTCTTTCGACAAATCGTAGGTGCGCTACAATACACAACACATACTCGGCCAGACCTATCTTTTGTCGTTAATAAAGTCTGTCAATCCATGCATAATCCAACTGAGGAAAATTGGGTAGCCGTAAAGAGGATCATTCGATATTTGCAACACACCATAAACTTTGGGCTTTCAATTTACAAATCAGATAATCCTTTCACTCTTCAAGCATTTTGTGACTCTGATTGGGCTGGAAACTTTATTGATAGAAAGTCTACAGCAGGTTATGCTATTTTTATGGGTAATAATTTGGTCTCTTGGGCATCAAGGAAGCAAAGAATAGTTGCACGCTCTTCTACGGAAGCTGAATATAAATCATTGGCAGATACTGCAGCAGAAATAACTTGGTTACAATCTTTATTCTCTGAACTAGGAATTTTTTTGAAGGAGCCCCCTATCTTGTGGTGTGACAATATTGGTGCAACTTATTTAGCTGCAAATCCGGTATTTCATGCCAGGACAAAACACATTGAAATAGATTTTCACTTTGTTCGGGAAAAGGTGGCTCGCAAAGATCTCTTGGTTCGCTACATCTCCACCCATGATCAGGTGGCAGACATTTTTACAAAGGCTTTGACCACTCCGAAGTTTCAATATCTACGAAGCAAGCTGACTGTGCTCCCAACCACGATCAGCTTGATGGGGGGTATTAGACCACAACACTCGGAAATCAAATCTAACACAACAACCTTATCACAACAGCAGGAATAGATAAGTGTTAACATGTTATCCATAAGATATATTCAAATGTATAGATTAGATAGATATCACCAATTCAAAATAAGACTATCTAGATGGTATGGATGTATATATGTATGTAGTGCACTGTAACTAGAAAAGAGACGGAAACAGAATTAATTGTAAGTTGAAAACAGAGCATTGATAGTTTGTGTTCTTATACTGCAAGAACATTCTGGAGTCATCCTGAAGATCGGAAGAATATAGATAATTGGATTAAGAGGACATTTAAGAGCTTACCCTGCTCAACTGTTGCTTCTCTAGCAGTCCATGCAGACGACTACTACGATGCGCAGGGACATGCCTCGAGCCATGAGAACACTTAAACCACATCAATCCTTAAGTGGGCAACAGTTTCAAACAACTGAATTTAAACATCCAACCAAAATGCAATCCAAACAACTTGCGCAGTCTATAAATACAATCCACGAAGTTTCAATTCAAACATCCATGACAGAAATCAAAGTTTCAAACAACTTCCACAACACAATACAATCCAAATTTAAAACAAAGAAAATACATAAAATAGAAAATTCAAATTCTAAGGTGCCTCCAATCTGAGATTTTTTCCACTAGCACAGCTGTTAGATCAGTCCATACAAGGCACCACCAATCTAATGCCAAATGTCCTGCCAAGTGAGTTTCACTTGCATTGTGTCTTTTATAGAAAGTTCTGATACACCAGCTTGTTGTGCAGGGAAGATTAGTTTTGCACTAGGAAAGACCTTGTTGTTGGTTCTTAGATGTTCACGAACTAAGAGGTTGGAATTGATTGGCACAGCTACTACGGATCTGGACAATTGAATTGGCTGCCCTGATACTACTGGTACGCTTCGACTCAAGTCCTCCTTCAGGAAGAGGATAATCTCATAAGCATCATCTTTAATCATGTCATTTCTGGCAGCAATAAGTCCATAAACACTAGATTCTGGTTCTTCATCTTTCAGCCAAACCTCCACAACGGCTTGAACGGCTTTACGGAACAAGGCGTACAATATGGTTACGGAACATTTATTATCCTTGCCAAGAACCATGTAACTCAAGGATTTGTCGAAAATTTATTCAGACGGTCTATAAACTAGCCCCTCACGGAATATGTTCTCCTTGAACTTGCCGTTCTTGCAAAAGCTGCCCTTACAGTTGGTGATGCGGACGAAGTTGCCCTCAACGACATCATCAAGTTCGTCATCGGTGTCGTCCTTCTCCCTGTCGTAAATCTCGGTCTCGAAGTAGTCGTCGAGGCTGCCCATGCTGTCTTCGTAGTGGACGATGGGGTGGTCCTTGAAGGGTTTGTGTTGGGGTATATCGCAGTTGGTGAGGGGTTGGTGTTCAGAGCTGAAGAGCAGCAGATCCACAAAGGCGCAGACAGTATCACACGACGAAATGACATGATTGCGGCCACTCACAGTCGTCAACAGATCGTACCCTTCCTTAATACCCTTAATATATTGTCCAGGTTCACCTCCTTGGTTGTAGATATATATATGCTGAGATAGGTTACTGAAATAGATTTTACCAGACAGATAACCTTCTCTTCCTCCTTCCATGTTGATTATCACCCGAAACACCTCCGTCGTAGTTGTTCCACGAAGCTTTTTTTCAGGGACTGCAGGGTAGGCTAAATTTGAGTTAAAGTATTTGTCAAGGTAAGGCTTCCCGAGGGAGAAATCCATGTTTTCCTTCTGAATATCTGTATCAACCTGACAATCCAAACAACAACAACAAATATAAAATAAATAAATAACTGATTCGTTTCAATAAAACACGAAATTGATAAGAACTTAATTGATTTCAATCTATACGATTGTGAATATTCTAATCTATTTGAAAAATACAAATATTACTGTGGGCCCAAGTGTAAAATTAGGGTTCACATGATCTAATTGAATTAAATAAACAATTTAGGGTTCCACGGTCTCATTAAATATGCAATTAGGGTTCGCGTAACCTAATGGAATGAAGACGAGAAAGTCAGAAATAAATGTGCTGGACCCGGGAGAAGCCTCCACGTGTCCCGAGGCAGAAGACTCGTGGAGGCGGCTCGTTTTGAGAATTGATTGAGGGATTGGATTGGTGGTTAGAAGGACAGGGCAATATGGGCATTATTCTAATGACTAAAGGGTATTTTTGGAATTTTTCTAAAGGCATGTGCTTTGCACATGACTACTTTTCAGAAAACCCTATAAATACCTCTTCCATTCCATTTGGAAGGGGACTTCTCTGGAGACTCAAGACTTAGACTCTCAGAAAATCAATAGGACCCTTTTTGGTGACTTAAAGGCTCGGAGATTCCACCTAAAAGCACTAGAAAAGGGGTTTGAACATTCTCTCAACTCGAAGGACTCAAGAAGGCTCTTGGAATCCCTGTTACCCTAACACGGTTCCCGGATTCTAGGGGTTATGCCACGCGCCGTTGGAGTAATCGTCCCACCTGTCGTTCTCCCCTCTTCAATCAACCAATCAATTCTGTGTTCTTCGTGGATTTCTCTCCTCCTCAGCCAACACGAAACCCTAACCCTAGCAAGGTACGATTTCCTTGCCCACATTTATTTGGCGACTCTGCTGGGGAGGTGTAGAATTCGTGAAGGGTATGCCCACAACTCGAAGTGGGAGAACTACAGGAAGAGCTGCTTCACCAACAAACAGCATTACCTCACCGGATCCAGTTCCAAGGAAAGCCACTTAAGCTTTCCAAGGCGCAAACCTGAATTTTGACCAACCACTTATTGAAGACGCTTCAGAAAGAAGTTCGACATCACCACATATGGCCAATCAACAACAAACCAATGCAGGAAGGAAAAGCGAGGATGCAGGTGGAGACCTGACGAATGCTGTGCAACTTGAGATGCTCAAGGCATTGAAGGAAGCACGAGAAGGGCAAGGAATGATGATGGCCATGATGCTGGAAATGAAGAGGAAGCAAGAGGATATGGGGAATTTCCGCCAGTAGTTGATGCAGATTCCCACTTTCAAGGCCATGTTCCCAGGAAGTTCGCATGGGGAACAAGCAGGTGTGGAAGACAACAATAATGGTAGCAACAACAAAGAGAACCAGATTGTACCTCCATTAACGGAAAGTCAATCGATTCCAATAATCAACTTGGAAGCCCAGAACAGTGGTGACGTGCCACAACCTAGGATGGAAGCAAACCAACCTCAGGCAAACAGCATCTCAGCTACTATTCCATCATTTTCACAGGTGCAAATGCCAATCATTCCAAGCAATGTCCATCGAATGAGCCAGCAACTTCCACCAGTGCCAGCTGTTAATGATGCAAGTGTTCATCAACCAATTTCTCTACCATACACATCGCCGATACAGCAGTATATCACAACACCCCAGAAAGTTCACGCTACAAGCCCGTATGTGACGAAGGATGATATGATTGACGTGATCAATCAACTTCGCAGACAGACATCTCGACCCTCGGAGTTGGACTTTACTCCTCCTTACCCTGCACATATTCGGAGGCAACCTTACCCAACAGGGTATATTGAGCACCCCCCGCAATTTCCAAAATACAACGGGGAGAAAGAAAATGCTAGGGAACATATTGCCAGGTTTGTAGAGTCAATGTCTCCGTGGCTCGAATATGACGAAGTGAACAACCACAACTTGTTGATGCGGGAATTCAACAAGACTTTGACGGATAGTGCTTTTAGTTGGTACTACAATTTGGAGAAGGGGTCAGTCCATGATTGGGGTGACTTAAAATTACAATTTTTCAAGAAATTTTTCTATGTGCAGAAACAGGTAACCATCGTGGAGCTTATGCAGTTCAACCAGAAACCGATTGAGGAGTTGTCAGATTATGTTGACAGGTTCAGAGCCCAGGCACAGAAGTACGCAGAACCGATTGAAGAAAAGAACTTAGTCAGCATTTGCAACAATGGTGCCTTGGATTCTTTCAAGCCCCACCTCATCACCAAGGCCTGTGATTCCTTCGCGACCCTCTCATCTTTTGCACAAGACTTGGGAGGAATCGTGACATTGCCCACTAACCATGCGACGGTTACATGGAAGGGCAAGAGGACAGCAACTGTGGCTTTGGTTGACTCTCAGTTAAAACCACAAGGGGGCAAGAGGGAGAAACACGAGAAAAATTTTGACCGAAGTAGAGGAAAGCCTGGAGACAAATATGCAAGAAAGCCAGTCCCGGAGGCTATCACATGTAGTGAGAAAGAATTCAGGGGTTTGTATGAAAAATGGGTTGAACATGGAGTGGTGAAACCCCCAAGGCCTAGATTTGCAGTAACGGAAGAAATAAAGAGAAGACCAGACTTCTGTGTATTCCACCAATACGCGGGACACTCAACGATGGATTGTTATAGCCTGCGGAGGATATTCCACGAGAAGCTGGCAAATGGGGAGATTGAACTTGGAAAGGAAAGTAGTGTTCATGACAAGCCGCTGCCAAACCACAAAGGGAAGGAAACGTGCAACACTGTTATTCACAGCACAGGCCCAGAAGTGGAGATGATGATGGAAGAAAAAGAGGAGTGTGATCCAGGCTTGCAGGTGACGGCATTGATGAACGGAGCCAAGTTCAGAAATTTTTTTGATCAGATAGGATTGGCCAAGGAAGCAAGGATTGAGGCAACTAGGGCAATTATCAAGGCTGCCGAGACGCAGGAGACTTGCATGGCCATAAGCAAAGGATTTATGAAGACGATGGAGGAAGAAGAAAATAAGATATCTTTCTCTAAAGTTGATAGAGAGATAAGATACCCGCACAACAGGCCGCTGTATGTGACAGCAGTAATCAATGGCATCGAGGTGCGGAGGGCATTCATTGATAATGGAGCATCTTTAAATATCATGCCCTACACCGTGTTCAAACGGTTAGGCTTGCCGGAGAAGAAGATCGTGAAGGAACAAACGAACATTACGGGATTCGCCAACCAAAGCACAAGAACCCTGGGACACATTAAGGTGGACATGCAAGTTGGGAAGATTCGAGGGCCTGTAATGTTCCATGTTGTCGAGGTGGATGCATCATATCATGTCTTGCTAGGAAGGGCTTGGCAAAATGACTACGGGGTAGTACCCTCGGTCTTTCATCAGTGCCTTAAAGCTATTTGGAAAGGGAGAGAAGTAAAGGTACCAGCAACTCGGAATCCTTTTGGACCAGAGGAGGCACACATCACCGAAGCAACTTTCTTTGATGATGTCGCTGAAGAGGGAGAGAACCAGATTGCAAGGCCTAATTCTCTAAGACTAGCAAGCTGGGAGGAAGTGCAGGAAGATAAGTTCGTGCCTGCGGAAAAAGAGAAGAAGAAGACCTCGGAACATGGAGAATGTTCCAAAAATAAGAAGCCCGTGGTAGTAGACTTAGAGAAAGAAGGAAGAGAAGAAAAGAAAAGGCCAGCAGACCCCGAAGATGCCAGAAATATAATAAATGCCAAGCGGATGGCACAATCTGACGAGGTCCAGAAGGCAAAATGGGAGAGGGTTGTTAAACCCGACGGAAAGGTGGTGTTTCGATTGTGACGATGCAAGGGGGAAGAGCCCTTGGAAGCGTATGAACCCAACGGCTCAGGAGGTGTCCCCCACTCCAGCAATAATGAAGAAGAAGAAGTTGTACAACAGAAGGTAGAACCAGCTCCAGAATGCTTTGAGGATAGGCCAAAACCTCAACAAAATGAATTAGAGGAAGTTAATTTGGCAACAGCGGAAGGAACGCCGAGACCGACTTATGTCAACAAGGAGTTGGATGCTAAACAGAAGGAGGAGCTTGTACAATTATTGCGAGAATATAGGGATGTCTTTGCTTGGAATTATGACGTGATGCCTGAAATTGACAAGGATCTTGTGGAGCACAATCTAAACATAAGTCCGAGAATGAAGCCAGTAAAGCAAGCACCTCGCAACTATGCACCCGAAGTAGAAACTCAAATAAAGGAAGAGATCAAGAAGTTGCTGGAAGGAGGATTCATCAAGCCAATTCAACATCCAATATGGCTATCCAGCATTGTACCAGTAAAGAAGTCAAATGGACAACTAGGAATATGTGTGGATTTCAGAGATTTGAACAAGGCATACCCAAAGGACATGTACCCATTACCCAACATAGACACTTTGGTAGATGCAACGGCTAATCATGAGATGATGTCATTCATGGATGAGTTTGTGGGTTATAATCAGATAAATATGTCCGTGGAAGATGCAGAGTTGACAGCCTTTCGTACCCCGTTTGGGAATTTCTACTATGTAGTAATGCCATTCGGGTTGAAGAATGCGGGGGCAACTTATCAAAGGGAAATGCACGCCATATTTCATGAAATGATTCATGATATAGTGGAGGACTACGTAGATGACATAGTAGTGAAATCCAAGAAGGTGATAACTCATGTGGAGGATCTGAGGAAAGTGTTCGAGCGGTGCCGAAGGTATAAGTTGAGGATGAATCCGAAGAAGTGCGCCTTTGGGATGACGGCTGGAAAATTCTTGGGCTTCTTGGTGCACAATAGAGGCTTAGAGGTGGACCCAAGCAAGGCAAAAGCAATCACAGAGATGCCCCCACCAAAAACACAGAAACAGTTGAAGAGCTTTCTAGGAAAAGTTTCATACATGAGAAGGTTCATGCCAGCATTAGCCGAAGTCACAGAACCTTTTGGCAAACTGCTAAAAGGAAAGACACAATGGGACTGGGGGCAAAACCAACAACAGGCGTTTAAAAAGGTAAAAAGAATTTTGGCTTCAGCACAAACAATGGTAGTGCCACAAAGAGGAATGTCGTTGCAGTTGTACATCACATCTACCAAGAAGTCCATAGGTGGATTGATCTCGCAGGAGGTGGATGGAGAAGAGAAACCTGTATATTACATTAGCCAGATAATCCGAGGACCGGAAACCAGGTATTCACAGGTGGAGAGGCATTGCCTAGCATTGGTATTCATTGCGCAGAAAATGCGGCATTATTTTTTAGCACACGAAATAAAGCTTGCAACAAAAACTGATCCAATCAGATACCTATTAACTAAGCCAGCATTAGTAGGAAGGCCTGCCAGATGGATGATGATTCTTTCAGAGTACAACATCAAGTGTGTAACACCAAAGGCGATCCGATGTCAAGCCTTGGCAGACCTTTTGGCTCAATTTCCAAATGGAGAATATGAACCCCCGTCTGAGGATCTTCCGGGTGAAGAAGTAGAATCCATCGAGTTGAGGATTGAGGACCCAGAATGGTGGATTTTGGCTTTTGATGGATCATCTGCAGAAGGTAAAGGCAGAGCAGGAGTGGTGTTGACCACTAAAGAAGGAAATGAAGTGGCCTTGTCATACAAATTGGATTTCCCTTGCACAAACAATGAAGCAGAATATGAGGCGTTCATACTAGGATTGTTGGCGGCTCAAGAATTGGGAGCCAAATATCTTAAAGTAAAGGGAGATTCAAACCTCATAGTACAACAGATAAGAGGCCAATTTGGAGTGAAGGAACCTATCTTGGCGCCATATCGAACTGTAGCACAAAAGGTGATGGAGGCTTTCAAGAAGGTGGTGATTGAATATGTGTCAAGAGGACAGAATAAACAACCTGATGCACTAGCAACAGTAGCGTCTCGAGTCTACGTCCAAGGAGAGGATTTGGATGTAAAGGTAATGAAGAGAACCCTCCCAACCACGGTGCTAAACTTATTCCCCAAAGACATGATAGATGATTGGCGAGATGACATCTCTCATCAATTGCAAACAAAGGAGGGAACAATACCTATCGGAAAGTTACAGAAGTACAACATCATCAAAGGTGTCTTGTATCACAAAGAAGAAGACGGCGTATTGACACGATGCTTGGGGAGGCAGGAAGCAAATAGAGTCTTGCATCAGGTGCATGACGAGAACTGCAGATTGGCAGACATAGGCCTGTATCGTAGGCTGCAACGTCAAGGGTATTATTGGCCTGAAATGAAGAAGGAAGCAGATGCCCTACAACGCCAATGTGTTTCATGCCAAGAATACCCTGGGGAGGATGAATGTGCCTTCATTGAAGACATAATGGACTGGCGAATCCCTTATGTGGAGTTCTTACAAAGCGGGACTCTTCCAACTGAGAAGAAGGACGTAATTATAATCAAGAGGAAGTCACAGCGTTTCTTCTTAAAAAATGGAGAATTATTTAGAAGGGGATTCAATGGCAAGCCCTTACGGTGTCTGGAACTAAGTGAAGCCAAAGATTTAGTTTACCAAATGCATAAGGATGAGCACCAAGGGGGAGCCAAGTTGTACAAACAACTTATTGATCATGGTTACTATTGGCCAAAAATGGAGGGAGATTGTCTAGATTTTGTTAAAAAGTGCCACATTTGTCAAATACATGGAAACTTGATCCATGCTCCCGCCGTGGATTTGCGAACCTTGGCAACACCATGGCCCTTTCATACATGGGGAATGGATCTTATAGGTCCTGTTCACCCTAATTCCAAGGGTAACATATGGATTTTAACTGCCACCGAGATGTACACAAAGTGGGTGGAGGCAATACCCTTGAAGAAGGCCACGGGACCAGCAGTGGCCAATTTTATCAAGGAGTACATCATTTGCCATTTCAGAATCCCGAAGATAATTTTGTCGGATAATGGAACTCCCTTCATCAATAGGAACGTCAAAAATCTGATGGAAAGATACAGGGTGAAACATTACAAATCATCACCATATTACTCGAAAGGCAACGGATAAGCAGAGGCTACAAACAAAACCTTGATAAAAATTTTATCAAAAACCCTGGACGATCATCCGAAGATATGGGCAAAACAATTACCAATAGCGTTATGGGCATATCGAACTTCAAAAAGGAAGCCTATAGGCGAGACCCCATATGCTTTGGTTTATGGTGAAGAAGCTGTTTTGCCCGCTGAAATAGAAATACCTTCGGCTCGAATGAGACTTCGAAGCTTGGTCGAGGAAGAAAACCGACCAGCAGCCCTGGAGGCCTTAGTTGACTTTCGAGATAAGGATAAAGAGAAGCTTGAACGGTACCATGAAAGACTGCGACGACAATACAATACCGCAGTAGTACCACGACGAATTCTGGTGGGGGACCTAGTACTCAAAACGGCAACTCAAATCATGAGGGGGACCCCAACAACAAAATTTTACCCCAAATGGGAAGGCCCGTATAGGGTACGAGAGATATCCAAAAGCGGGTATTGCAAGATATCTCGTGTGGGATCAGATGTTGTCTCAGGCCCATTAAACTTGAAGTGGGTAAAGAAATATTACACATGAAAAGAGCATCACAAAAAGTTATACTTTCAACTGCAAAAGTAATCGAGGAACCTGACTAAGTACAGCCCTCAAAAGTTACACTTTTAACTTCAAAAGTGATCGAGGCACCTGACTAAGTACAGCCCTCGGCAGTTACACTTTCAACTTCAAAAGTGACTGAGGCAACTGAGTATAAGCCCTCAACCCCGAAAGTTACACTTTATCTTTAAAAGTGGCAAACGTTATGCTTTATTCGACAAAAGCAAGAAAGTTACACTTTACCTCTAAAAGTGGCAATCGTTATGCTTTCTTCGACAAAAGCAAGATTTACTAATGAAACGTTATGCTTTTCGTTAAAAGCAATTTTATTATCAATAAAGTTACAAACTTTCACTTATACTTGAATGTTATTTTTAAATTTCTTTTTAAAAAAAAAGTATAAAGTCAAGTTTTGGTTTGTGAAAACTATATATACATGTTTTTGATAAAATTCATATTTACTTGTGGTTGTCTTGTAATATTAATTTGAATAACTTGAGATTCAATGATAAATATTGAATTTTAAGGAATCATTCAAATTAAAAGCAATCAAAAAGGTTGAAGAAACTACATTTTGATAAATGAAACATGTGTAAATGAGTTTTTGAAATGGGAGATCGAAAAAAAAACTACTACAACAAGTTATGATCTAAAGGCCAAGAAATATCAAACTGAAGAGGAGGCATAGCTAAAACTTCCAAGTCAGCAATGGCCGCATCTCTCGAATCTTAAGATTTGCAGGTTTCAGTTCCCTAACTTGTTGGGTAGTTACTTCTAAGTCCCGTTGCTGGCACTCCACATCCTGAAATTTAGCATTTAGATCCCGAAGCTGGTCCTCTAAATCTTGAGACTGGGTCTTCAGTTTGTTTGCGGCTTCATCAAGCTCAGAAAGCTGCACTGAAAAGGAATCATCTTCACACTTATGTACAGCAACCTCCGAACGTAGTGAAACAAGATTAAAACTTGATTTGAGAAGATCCAGCCTAACACGTAAAGGAGACATATCAACACTCACAGCTTCAAGGTCGTTCACATCATCACTAAACTTCTTCAAGTCCTCGGCTCGCAAGGAATATAAAGACAGAGTGTGCAACCCAAGAACAAGGCTTACAAGCTGGTCTAGGAAGAAGGTTTGGGTGGAAGCTGTCTTAATAATCAATCGGTCAAGTATCTGCGGAAACCGAGCTAGGAGACGCTCCAAATTTTTCTGACTAGGAGATGATATCTGAAAACCCCTCCACGGAATAAGATCCCCACTTGGATTGAAGGAAGCTCTTGCAGAAGCCACTTTAGACGCTACCATAGAATTTGACAAGATAAGAGATGGAGGATCAGAAAGATGCTGTATGGCTGATGATTCCTCGAAGTCTTGGCCACCTGGAGGATAACCAAGGTCACTATAAGGCGAGTGGGCGACATCCGGATGGAGGACATCAAACAAAGCAAGGGCCTCAACAGGCAAAGGCAAATATTTCATCTTCTCACTCTGAAAACAAGAAATGTCAAAGCATAATATATTATGGAAAAAAAGGAAATTCAAGATGAATTATATATTGACTAAAGAAAGATACTCACAATATAGCCAATGGAAAAGGAGTAAGGAGATGCCACGGAAATGGGAATATCATTTAACCCACTTAAAGTACTATCAATAATGCCCTCCTGATCAATCACTAACTCGGCAGACTCCTTCTGGGGAGGATGGACATCAGCAATAGTCTCAGAAGGATTCCCCCTCGAGGAGGTAGGAGCCTTATTAGCATCTTTGGGCCCATCATATGGAGAAGTCATAGGAAGGATTGAAGAAATCGGTGTACCACCCACAGCAGGACTTGGGCTTACATCGGATAAAGTGTCTTTAGCATCAAGGCTAACACAATCATTATGCGAAGAAGACGACTCGACACCAATAAGGATAGGTTGAGAAGGCTCACGACTGCCAGAAATCGTTGCAGTTACCTCATGTGTAGTACAAGAAATAAACCCAAGAGGAACATCACAATCCTCTTCATTGACCTCTGCAATCTGAAAATCAAGAAAATAAATACATAAGGAAATACGAAAGCAACTATACGAGGGATAAAAAAATAAAAAAAATAATATGGAAATGTCACAAAAATTTACCAAATTTCTACGTTGTTTCTTGACCGGATCCTCGGCTGCCGGCATACTAGAACCAGCATCATCAAGAGGACGTTTCGATGATGGCTTTAAGCGAAGCCTAATAATGGGATGACTAACCGGAACCACGTTAGAAGTAATAGGAGGATCCACCTCAGAATCAGTAGTGGTAGATGCTTTCGCTTTAGAACGGGTGATTCTCATTTCCTCGGCACCAGAGGATCTTTGGGGAGGAACTGAAGGAGGTATCTGTGATAGAGATGCATGAAACGAAGCCCGTGGTGGAAGACTCCTAGAGGTAGTAAGGATATGTCCTTGAAGAATAGTTGGGTCACTTCGAGGATGAATGCCTACTGACCGAGGATGAGAAGACTTAAGCATCAAAGCCTCACGCTCAATGAGCCGACTACTGGTTGACCAACGTTCTGAACGGATAGTGGTCTTAGGAGAACATAGCAACCTGGCCCATAGGAGACGTTCGGGAATAGAAACTGGTAGAGAACAAATCGAAGTATCATCCCCCCCATCTTTTAAGATTGACCTGCCAATAATTACGCTCGCTGGTAGTATATCGCCCAATCCGAGAATCATTCGGTATGACAAAAGGAAGGGATTTATGAGGAGCATTTGGAGGCCTTGGAAATGCCCACGTAAAAGAGGGAGAGGTAGAGACAAAGTTGAGAAGGGCAGTCTCATAAGTCTCCTGACAAGTGTGGCCAAAGGGACGCTCCTGGTCAAATCCAAACTGCCTCATGACCCTGTGAGGAGAATAAAGCCCAGTGCCAAAACCATTATCTTCGACGAAGTAAGGAAGCTCCGCAGCCCGAAGGAAGACGAACCAAGACAACGAAGAACCACTCAATTCGTTGATATCTGAGTAGGAGCGAAAGTGATGCCTATAGAAGTGGGGCAGACGACCGCCACTTTCTGAAACAATAGTGTATGGACGAGCTGTAAAGCATGAAGAATCATCGATAAAATGCCATAAATCTGAACTAGGTCGGTGATCAATCCAGCGAGCTGTGCGAGGGACAATGTTGCGCAATGAAGAAGGATCTGAATACTGCTTTTTCTTCTTAGGAAAATGTGCAGGGGTAGAATATCTCAAAAAGTGCTCGAAGAGAAAGATTTGAAGAAAGGAGCAGGGAACGAAGCAATTTACGTCATACCTGAGTAAAGAAACAAAAATATTGATAAGAAAAAATGCAGTGTGAAAGATAGTTAATAAAAATACGAAAAACGGATACCTCCCAACAGATTCCTTCATAGCGAGAATAGTTTCGTCCAAACGACGATATAATGTTCGTAAGAAGAGAGGAGCAAGAGGAACATTTAAACCTCGAGATAACATAGAAGCTAAACCAAACATGCGAGTCGAAGGACCATCTACAGGAGACCCGGGAAAAATGAAGCGGGATAACCACATAGCCAAATAAGCAGCTAAGGGAAAAGGGCAAGGCTCTTCATGAAAAGTGAGGACAGACTTGTTATAGTCAGAACTATTTCCGTGTCCGGGTCGGTAATCCCTGAAGAAGTAGCGCACCCAAGATAACCAGGAATTCTTTTGCCGGTTAGAAGTCTCAAAGTTTGGGAGGAGCATGTCACCCTGGAATCGCGAGATATAATTGGGAGCTCGCTTGGAAGCTTCTGTTAAATAAGCAATGCACTCAACATCTCTAGAAGACAAGCTAGATATGCTACAGGAAGCCGATGCAACAGCAGGAAGGCTACAAGATATAATCTAGAATGAGTTCATACTCTAAAATATATATATATATATATATATATAATAAATAAAAAATGAACGAAATAAAAAAAAAAGATTACTGGTAAATGGCATAAACGTCCTCTAGAGTTGGGGTGAACTCCCCCCAAGTAGTGACAAATGTACATGTGGAAGAACACCAGCGTGAAATCAAGACGGTAAGAGCATCTTGGTCTTGTCGGATACGAAGATCCCTGCATAATTGAATGCAACGCAAAATGTCAGCCCTCTTCAGTATATCCACATAATCAGAATTTGCAAGAACCTCGTCGGTCCAATGTTGCCACCCCTGAAGACGATTGGATGAGTCGGATATGAAATGAATGGGATTGTAGGGGTATTCCTATTTTTCTATACACATACGAGGAATGCGAACAAAACAGGGAAAGCTGTCTAAACTTACGCAGGCCGTAGCATATAGAAATAAGCCTGCTTTCTCAGGAGGAGGAAAGGTTGTACGATCATAATTCTTCACTTGCTCCCAGAAAACGTCAGAAAACCCATAAAAGGGAGCCTTTCCCCAGTCGCTGATGAAAGGAACCTCCTTAGTAGTTTTCAGGTCTATGGAACGTTCACTGGAATTGGCCTGCAACAAGAAAACATAACATGAGAATTCTAGAAACAAGGAAAGAAAGTGAATGAGGATTTGAAATTAAGTGCTTACCACAACAAGAGAGAAAGTATAAAACTTAAATAAGAAGATTGGATTTGGGAAAGGAAGATCACGGACACCTTGGATTCGGGAAAGGAAGATCACGAACTCCTGAAAGAAGAAAAAGAGCACAAGCATTAGGAGTCATTCAAATAAAAAGGGTAAAAAAAAATGGGGAAATGTGAAAGAGGAGGCCATTAGGTCGGTTCCCGTAAGGGTTGACCCGTAGGATTTAGCCACCTAAGGAGCTCTCCCCTCTTACATTTAACTTCTCCTTACTTGTTGAATCAACTGATTGGAATGAATGCTACTTCACTAGAATATCCGAGCCAAGATCCTTGTTAAGGTGAAATGGCTCGGAATAAATTCTTTCTCCTTGCGGTGTTGTCCTTTCTTTCAAAATATCCGAGTCAAGATCCTTGTTAAGGTGAAATGGCTCGGAATAAATTCTTCCTCCTTGCGGTGTTGTCCTTTCTTTCAAAATATCCGAGCCAATGACCTTGTTAAGGTGAAATGGCTCGGAATAAATCCTTCCTCCTTGCGGTGTTCCTTTCTTCCAGAATATCCGAGCCAATGACCTTGTTAAGGTGAAATGGCTCGGAATAGATCCTTCCTCCTTGTGGTGTTTCTTTCTTCCAGAATATCTGAGCCAATGACCTTGTCAAGGTGAAATGGCTCGGAATAGATCATTTCCCCTTGCGGTGTTCCTTTTTGCCAGAATATCCGAGCCAATGACCTTGTTAAGGTGAAATGGCTCGGAATAAATCCTTCCTCCTTGCGGTATTGTCCTTTCTCTTTGAGAATATCCGAGCCAAGATTCTTGTTAAGATGAAATGGCCCGAAAAAAAAAACTGCAATCACCTGAAAAGAGAATTCGATGATACAATCACAAAGAAAGAACCAAACGAACTAGAGGTACATATACAACTTCAAGATATGTCAAGAAAGGACCAGTCAGCTCAATTTACGCGTTACCTGAGATTGAGTTGTCACTTGTTTCGACAGTTGATTGGTTCTCTTGCTTCTTTCAGAATTTTCACTAAGAAATAAGTGCCTTAATCTCCGAGTTTGATATCTTAGTTGCATAGGCTGAGTATTCAGAGGCATTGATATTTTATTAGTTTCTGGCCAATGTCTTGACCATCAGAAATCTTTGTTGCTCCAATCAAATTATCAACAATCCCACCTTCCATTATTCAACTAGAGCTAGAGTTACTTTTATTAGCTCCAAATAAAAATGGTTCATTACCAATATTTCCAAAATTCAAATTGCCCCGAATTGATCTACCAATTTCTAACCCAGATGTTAGTGGGATAAAATTATCCGAAATTTGTCCAAACGGATTAAATCCCAGATCAGCTTTATTATTACCTGGTGTGGACCTGGGATGATGAGAAGATGTTTGCTTTCTCACCTTCATAAAACGTGGCCTTGAAAGACCCGAACCCGAACCCAATGCTAGGGAATTTAATCCGGGTTTTGAATTCATTTCATTTGAACATGGAAGTCCAGGAGAATTTCAATAATTTGAATTCCAAGAGTTCATTGAAATGGGGTTTTTTTTGGTAACAAATAAAAAACAAAAATCAAATGAGAAAGGAATAGAAATCTGACCGTTGGGATTAAGATTTTGGTATCTACCAGCGCCAGAGAAATATCAGATCGGACGGTATGGATTCTCTGTATATGATCAAGTTAGTTCATCAAAGTTTGATACAATCCAAAAGGATAAAAAATGGGGGCTCTGTATTGATTTTGAGATCAGTGCATCAGTGTTGGTTTTCTTCTTCGATGGTTGGTTGTCTTCGGGAGGAAGGAAAGAGTGTTCTTCCGCCCTTCCACCTAACTACTAATAAAATCAATTTCTGTCAATTACCGTGAATGAATATTACGCGGTATTTCCAATTAAGAAAAAAAAGATCTTGCCATTATTATTTTACAAAATTAAATTATTTCTTTCTTTTCTTTTTTTTTTTAAAAGAATATATATATATATATATATATATATATATATATATATATATATATATATCTCAAACTTTCATATATATATATATAAATATATATATATATATATATATATATATATATATATATATATATATTTCTCAAACTTTCAGAAAATATTTTTCAAATTCCTTTCTAATTTTATAAATATATAAATAGAAATGATTTGATTTTTGTTTCCAAAATATGAATGATTTGATATATATATATATATATATATATATATATATATATATATATATATATATATATATATATATGCATGGGCCAAAAATTAATTGGTTGTTTTATGCTACCTAGCTATGGATATTATATATCATATTGTATATATGAACCAGTATGCTGAGTATGGGTGGATATACTAATTTCGTGCAAGTACATGATGAGTAAGAATAGCCCAGCAAAAAAAAAGGGTGAAGACATATAACTTTATGGATAGCAAGATGGGTGATATTGGATTAATCCATCTACATGGCATCTTCATAGCAACCTATAACAAAGCATATAATAAAGCATATCTGTTAAAAGGAATGATGGAACAGCTACAATTTTTCCTTGACAGAAGACAGTTATTTATCTTTGACTTGGACTCAAGGCACGAGGATTTGGGAGTGATGGGCTTGTAGTGTATCAAGGACCAAGATTGGGAACATCCTAATTTATATAAGGAAACCTGCTATCATAAGAAGATTTTTGGAAAACCACTTTGGATACATGATTATATGCAGCCATCTCGCCTAATCGAGTGCACTCAAGTAATATGGTAGCAAAACTCCCTACTGCAATTAGAATTCAAGATATGTGGACTTTATGAATATTGACTCCTTTGTCTTTCCCAAAATAAGTTTCTAAAAAAAAAATCTTGGGCAAGTTATGGAAAGATTATTGGAGGATTTCCCAATATGTCCAAGGAAGAGCCCCCTCCTAGGGTTTAACTCTAAGGATTTGGCTCCCTAGGGGTTCCCTCTTCTAGGACCATTGTCTTCAAGACCTGTAAGGTGAAGTTCCGCAAAATCGTCTAAAGGCTTGTAGTTTTCTTGCACGATCGTCTATTTGGGAATGTGACTCTCGCGCAGGGGGCAAATGTGGGCCCAAGTGTAAAATTAGGGTTCACATGATCCAATTGAATTAAATGAATAATTTAGGGTTCCACGGTCTCATTAAATATGCAAATTAGGGTTCGCGTAACCTAATGGAATGAAGACGAGAAATTCAGAAATAAATATGCTGGACCCAGGAGAAGCCTCCACGTGTCCCGAGGCAGAAGACTCGTGGAGGCGGCTCGTTTTGGGAATTGATTGAGGGATTGGATTGGTGGTTAGAAGGACAGAGCAATATGGGCATTATTCTAATGACTAAAGGGTATTTTTGAAATTTTCCTAAAGGCATGTGCTTTGCACATGACTACTTTCCAGAAAACCCTATAAATACCTCTTCCATTCCATTTGGAAGGGGACTTCTCTGGAGACTCAAGACTTAGACTCTCAGAAAATCAAAAGGACCCTTTTTTGGTGACTTAAAAGCTCGGAGATTCCACCTAAAAGCACTAGAAAAGGGGTTTGAACATTCTCTCAACTCGAAGGACTCAAGAAGGCTCTTGGAATCCCTGTTACCCTAACACGGTTCCCGGATTCTAGGGGTTCTGCCACGCGTCGTTGGAGTAATCGCCCACCTGTCGTTCTCCCCTCTTCAATCAACCAATCAATTCTGTGCTCTTCGTGGATTTCTCTTCTCCTCAGCCAACACGAAACCCTAACTCTAGCAATGTACGATTTCCTTGCCCACAATTACTATTTTCAAGACTTAGATGAGTTCACAACAATTTTAAATGTAACTCTTGTTTGGAGTAGAGGGAGTAAAATTATGCCTTGAATAAAAAAAGCCCCATAAAATCTGTTTACAAACAAATATATACATAGACCTCCATCAGCATACTCATAATAACTCACCTTCCTATCATCATCCTTGACTTGGTCTCGGAACCTCTTCCCGAGAAGGGAATTCCTTTTCTCCTTCCGAAAATTAATGTCCATCTCCATCTCCAGATCTGATTCGGCCTCAAAATTTAAACAACAACAAAACTATATATATAACAAGAACAAAATAACTAACTAGAAACAGAGTCTGGGGGTGGTAGAAATAAGACCGGCGAAAGAAGAGAATCCATACCTTTTTTGTATGAGAGAGAAAGAGAGACCACCGCGGCTGCCTGTAGCCATTAAAAAAACCGGAGAAAATAAAGAACTGCATGGTATATTGGTATTTGTATTGGGCCGAATAATATGAGATTTCTTTGATCTAACTAAGGCTGTAAAATGAGCAAACAGTTCGGACTCGATTCGTACTCGCTCGACTAAAAGTTCGATTCGAGCTCAAACTCGAAATATAAATGAGTCAAATATGAGCAAATTTTAAAGTTCGATAAGTTACTCAAACATTTTTAAATTGTAATTTTCTATTGATACTCGGATCATATTCGTTTAAAAAGTTCAAATTGTTCGGGCTCGATTCGAGATCGGGCTCGACTCGATAGTTAAATGAGCCTCAATCAAACTTCAGAGCCGGTCCTGAATTTTTCAAGGCCCAGGGCAAAAAAATTCAAATGTGCCCCCTTTATACAAATTAAATTAAAACATAAATAAATTATCAACTAATTATTTTTATTAAAATTATAAGAATTTACAAAAGATAAGGAATAACACTTTAAAATGTCCTCGAAGCAAAGAATCATCAAATGTACCTACAAAATAAAAATATCAATGAAATCGGTAAAACTAATGAAATACTCAAGTTTTACTGATTACACAATTGAACTTTTAATTTTTCAAATTACTCCACTAAACTAATTATTATTTTGAAATTGGGTTATTCCATTAAAAAAAATCGGACGTTAATTTTTTATCTACAAAACTAATGAATTACACACTGTAGTTAGCACGTTTTACAGATTACACAATTGAACTTTTAATTTTTCAAATTATCCATTTAAACTAATTAAAAAATGATTGTTTTAAATATTTTTAAAATTTATTTTTAGTAAAAAATATTAGAAACTTTAATTTTTTTTTTCCATAAAATGAGTAAAGTTTCATCAAATATAGATTTAAAAAAATTAAAGTTTTATGAAACGTTACTGATTTTTTTTAAAAAATCTCTTTTTTCCTTTTGAAAATAAAGTTTATTTTTTTGAATCTATATTTTATAAAATTTTACTCATTTTTTTAAAATATGAAGAATTTTCCAATTTTTTTCTTGAAAATAATATTTATTTATAAAAATTATTATTTTCTTTTTTGAAAAAATTGAATCAATTTTTTTATTTATCATTTACTATTTTTTTAATTTTAATTTTTACTTTTATTTTTTTTAAAAAAAAATCTAATATTAAGAATGGGTCATTCTGTTAAAAAATTAAGTAGACATTAATTTAATTTAAAATCACTTTAATTAGTTTGAATCTATATTTTATGAAATTCTACTCATTTTATGAAGAAAAAAAAAGTTTCTTATATTTTTTATTTAAAATAATAATAATTTTTTAAAATATTTAAAATAATTATTTTTATTGGTTTGATGAGGTAATTTGAAAAAATTAAAAGTTCAATGTTATAATCAGTAAAATGAGCCAACTACAATGGGTAATTCATTAGTTTTGTAGATAAAAAATTAACGTCCGTTTATTTTTTTTTTTAACGAAATGACCCATTTTTAAAATAATAATTAGTTTAGTGGTGTAATTTGAAAAATTAAAAGTTCAATGATATAATCAGTAAAACTTACCAACTACAGTGGATATTTCTTTAGTTTTGCCCAATAAAATCTAAACCACAAAACATCATTTAAAATATCTTCTTGTTGCACTTTTATATGCAAAATCATTAATTATAATATCATATTTAATATTTTCTAACATATCATTTTTAATACATAATATCGTTAATCTTTTTATTATTTTATTTTTTATACACATAAATACATAAGTTTATAAAAAAAATTGGGCCCCTCTCAACTGTGGGCCCTGGGCGGTTGCCCTGATGGCCCTTGCCCAGGGTCGGCTCTGTCAAACCTTATTTTATACTCGATAAATTTTGTGAACCAAATTTGAGCAACTCAATACTCGGCTCGACTCGGTTCATTTACACCCTTAGATTTTACAATTGATTTTATATGTATTGTTAATTAGGTTTGTGTTAAAATGCTAATGAGAGGATAGGCGAAAAATCAGAGTGGCTAACACACAAGATTTTATATTTCTCTAAGTCAAGTAATTTTGGAAACTGAATGCACAACTGAAAAATGATATTTTCATAATAAAATTGTGGTTATACATTTTATAGAAAATTATCGCCCACCGTCGTCATCGTCGCCACCCACCCAACGTAGGTATGTATCAATCTATCTCTTTCATTTATATAAAGTGTTCACTTTGGGTTTGATTTTGAATTATATATATTGTATATTTATGTGTTTATATGAGTTTGATTTGATTATTTAGTTTGAATCTGTGTTAGATTTATGAAATGGCAGCTAATATGTTGATTATATAATAACAGTGTGATATTTAGTTTTAATTTGGCTTTAATTTGTGCAATTTCAGGACATGCATGTTCATAATTTGATATTGAAGCTTATATATGTTAGTGTATTGAATGACATAATTGCTTCAATTTAAGTTTTTTTTATCCTAGTGTATAAATTTATGGTATAATTTGTAAGTTGTTTATACTGGTTAGACATAAATTATAATTAAAATAATATAATGTTCATTATTATATAATATTACTAAAATACATAAATTAAATATTAAACTAAATTAAATTAAATATAACAACATATAAATTAAATAATATAACAAAAAATAATACAAAATAAAGTAAAGAAAATAAAAATAATAAATTTCCTTAGTTTACTTATTTTTCCCTAAAATCAACTAATTAAATAGCATTTACTTAGTTTTCACTACTAAATTTATATCAACTAAGTAGTATTTAATTTAGTTAATATTACTTAGTTTCCCAATACTAATTAAAATAAATTAAGTATCATTAATTTACATAGTTTTACACTATTAAATAAAAATAAAATAATATAATTACATAAATTTATATTACTGTGTATAATATAAGATAATATAATATAAAATAAAATAATATATCATAACATAACATAACATAACATAACATAAAATGAAATAAATTCATTAACTTAATTACATTCCTTAAATTTATTAATTTAAATAATATAATATCATATAATATAATACAAAATAAATTAATAAAATAAATAAATAAATAAATTTATTAAAAAATAGAATGACAATGATTTAATTAAAGTTAATAAAAGAGAGAACATACTCTATCAATAACTCAACTGCAGCATCCTTAAGATCGAATTTTTTCAAATGCATGTTTTGTAACCAAGTATCAGCATTTTCTTGACAAATAATTTATATCACAATCTCTATCATGAAAGTATACTATGGATCTGCGATTAACCATCTTTGTCTTGAATTTGAATCCACAAAGCAGATCCTCGAAATATATACAACAAATTGGAGAAAGATGAAAGTGTGCACTAGCTTACTGAAAGATAACTTGTCACAATTAGATGGAAATTAACTTCATGTTATAATGTAAAACAAATACATTAATCATCGCCCAAGAGTAATGACTACTGGGAGAAGAGTCGAGGACTTCCTTGTACGTAAGATTCAACATAGCAGTTGCATGCATCTAATACGCTAATTAACTGGTTCCTCAGCATAAATAAAAAAGTATGGGTCGTAGTTCCTATTTGTGTCCCATACTCGAATTGAGTAATTGAATTAGTGAAGATATTCATCATTGTTCCATCAAAATATATGACAACATCCCGAAGGAGGGTGTGACGCCCCCAAAATAGGTATACATCACCCATTCTGAGTCGTCAAATACATGCTACAGAAAATAACTACAACTTTATTATTACAATTGTCGTGCAAATACGACAACACATATACTGTGAGTTTAAATATAAATATTATCTTCTAGATAGTATTCAAACTCAATTAAGCCCTCATTACAACTATTGATACACTATTTTACAAAATAGTGAGGACTGCTAAACAACTATCTTGATCCATCATTCCATACCCCGACTAGTTCTCGTTATATCCTCTCCTCCTGAGAAGAAAAATGGAACAAAAAAGAAAAGGGTGAGCACAACTAGCCCAATAAAGAATATTATGACTAAGATAATGAACAATAAATTAACGTTAGCCTTCAACAAATCAGATAAAATATAATGGGCAACCAGTTTTAGATCAATATTCGCTGCGAAAATAACAATTCATTAGAAGAGTTAATTAGAGAATGAAATATACTATCATCTATGAATTTAAAAGTTCATCATCAATATTTTTGTAACACCCCCTTTCCGAAATAGAAAAAGAGGTTTCTCAAAACATAACAAAATCGACAAATATATAACAAAACTCTAATTCATAAAATAATAATCTTATGCTGATTAAATGTCTTAAGACAAACCATAATAAATGTCACACTGGCTCAAACCACAATCTGAAATAACTATTATAACTCTAAATAAATCACTGTATCATAGCCTAACAAAATATATCAAAACTATTGGATAGAAGGGAGCTCTCGTCACACTTGCCATTGATCCCCCTGATTACCTGCCGGAAGAAAAACACAACATGAGCCAAATGCCCAGTACGGATATAGAATACAAAAAATAAACCGAAATAACTAACTCAATTAAATGAAATGAGACGAAACGAACTGAAACAAAACAAACAAAACTAACACAACGAAATAATAGGCTAAATCAAATGGATGGGTGTTATTTCATACCAAGTTCAGAATAAAACATAATATACCTTGCCACATAGGCAAGTCAAATAATGTCACACAGGCAAGTCACACACATTGGACCGTGAATCCACTGCATATAAAATCAGAAGGTGTATTTGGCACAAACATCACCAATCCGTAGAACAGAACAGAACAGAAAACTAGGGTCGACCCATATGCCTCCCATAACAAAACACCAAATGGCCAACTCCCACCGGAGCACAAAACGGAGACGCCGTGGACTGATCACACCACCACGGAAGGTGTCATGCCTCGGTGCCAAGAGGACATGTCTGTGGTACCCCCACAGGTGGTTATAGCTCAGGTATACCCTACGGTATTCTAACAAAAATATAATGTCACAACACATGCGACAAAATATCAACACAAAAGGGTTCTAATATGTACATGTTAAACTGAAATAAATCATCAACTCAAAGTCCCCA
The DNA here is from genome assembly GCA_020205505.1 of Panax japonicus. Classification (NCBI taxonomy): domain Eukaryota; kingdom Viridiplantae; phylum Streptophyta; class Magnoliopsida; order Apiales; family Araliaceae; genus Panax; species Panax japonicus. The sequence goes on along the minus strand of CM035101.1, from coordinate 46,990,616 downwards.
AAAATACTAACATTCACATTACTACAAATATCAAAATAAAATTAGATATGATGTACTAGTCTAAAGAGTACAAATATGAGTTCCAACTATGAACGCCAAATGAAACTATCACAATGAATTTGACAAAAAATAATCATGAGAGATAATACTAAATTTTGAAACGAATAATGAAACGAACAAATCAAAAATAAAAGAGTCTCACTGAAAGAGTACGGAATCTATACATGGATTAAGCAATGTAACATTCGAAATTTATATTCCAAAAATAATTCGTTTAGGCTCCCTCCATTCGAACTAATTAAATAACATAATAAATTAAGTACAATTAATGAATTATTATTATTATTATTACATTTTAGATCTAAATTATATGCGTGTGTGTATATATAGCTTATATTCTAAATCAATTACAACTTAGAAATCTGTACCACACAAAACAAACAAAATCAATTGAAGTCATCATATAATAACATCTTTATTTTATTAACTAAAAAAAATCCATGACCTTCATCTTATTTTAATTTTTACAGCATGCAATAGTTAATCATATGAATTTATAGAAATCAATCCAACCTACTTATTTCTAAAATTCGTACAATTATATATAGTCTGTATCCTACTTTCTTAAATAGGAGAATAAAAACCAATAGGCATTGTCATACCAAAAAAAAGAAAACTAATAGAAAAGAAACGCACCTGTTTCTTTTGTTTCTTCCGTTGGTCAATCTGACAATCACTTTCTTTCTCCTTCTCTCGTTAAGCGGTTGCACTTTTTCTTTTTCTTTTCTTTTAGACGAATTATGACTTGAGTATACAATAGGGTTTGTATTTTAGTTATTTATTATCAATATTTTATTAATTCTCCTAGTTCAAATATGATTTATTATCCACATATAAATTAAACCCAATTAATTTAAAATCCCAATTTTATCAAATTAATATATCCACGCTTATTAATATTTATTAGCACATATAAATTAAATAATTAGTTTGACCCAATAAATAACAATGTCCAATTAATATGTTTTAAAACAAAGTAATTTTTATTATTTAAATATTTTTTTGGTATTATAATTTTATCCCTGTAACATCAATCAATGTACATTTTGAATCAAATATTCATCTTTTCGCTACAGGCTAAAGATATTCATTTGTATCACTAGTTGGTCATGTTCATCTCAACACGTATTCATCTTTACACTACGGCCCAAAGATATTCATCAGGTAATCATTCATTTTTGCACTATAGGCCAAAGATATTCATCAAGTATCACCATTTAAGACTGAGGATGATGAAAAATATTTTAAAGATCGAATTGAGTGAGATGACATGATTAGGGATTCATAATTTAGTTTATCCAAGTTCAAGAATACTCCATAATAATCAATTATGGAGCAAAATTCAAGAATAAAGTTCAAAATATATAGATCCAATCAAAGATAGGAATCATAACAGACAACTTGGATACAGAAAAGAAAAATCATGGAATTTATGATCATTTCAGGAATTATAGAAGCAATACTTACCGTAGTAAGTTTAGAGTTAGGAATCTGAAATGAATAATATATGAAACTGTAAAAGAATTTTCAACTGTCATGCGGTAGTCAGCGTAGACAGATCATTTTTACAATTTAATAACAATTGAATACGAAGGGTTATTCACTAGGCATGCGGTAGTCCGCGTAGACAGGTTATTCCCACAGAATAATAAAGAATGGAATAACAAAAGGATTTTTTCATGCATGTGGTAGTCCGCATAGACAAATTATTCCTACAGAATAATAAAGAATGGAATAACGAGAAGATTTCACCATGCATGCGGTAGTCCGCATAGAAAAGTTATTCCAATAAAATAATAAAGAATGGAATAACAACTCTTACGAGTATTGAAAGAAAATAACTCTCTTCATGAATACGAAAGAAATAATACCCCTTACGAATACAACAAATAAAATTCCTTACGAATACAACAAATAATATCACTTACGAATATAACAAATAATATCTCTTACCTTAGTAAAAGATGTGTTAGTTCTCAGATGGCACAATAGATCTAGAAGGGGGGGTTGAATAGATCTTTTTTATTTTAAATACTTTTCTGGTTAATGTGTATTGTTCATATTTAAGTATATGACAAACATAAGAATCTTTTCAAGCACAGCGGAATAAGTAAAAGATTCCTTTTCATTGATATATTCATAATCATACATACATTGTTCGTTGGGTTAGTTTAGTTGTAAGCAGTTAGAACATACATAGCAGTTATAGCAGTTATAGACATAATGTAAATGACACAAGGGATTTTAAGTGGTTCAGAAACTCAAGCTCCTAATCCACTCTTCTACTTTCAACTAGCAGGATTTCAACTAAGGAAGGGCAGCACCCTGAATCTCTACGATTCCTTTAAGGCCAGCAGCATTGGGACTTCAGTTTACTAAGAACTCTTCAAGGCCAGCAGCCTTGGGACTCCTTTAGTTCCCTAGGAACTCTTCAAGCCTAGCAGGCTTGGAACTCTATTTAGTCCCTTTGGACAAGAACCCTTTGGCCCTGCTTTGTTTAGTCCCTCCGGACAAGGAACCTTTTGGCCCTCCTTCATTAAGTCCCTCTGGACAAGGACCCCTCAGGCCCTGGCTTCGTTGAGTTGTTTGTTTGTTGTTGTTGGAGTCGGCGCTGAGCTGCTAAGATGTCTTCATGCTCTGTACATCTTCTATCCTTAGCAGCTTGGCTTGATCATCCTTGAAGAGCAGTTGAGTGTTGCATGATGCTCAGCTTCTTAGGTTGCTCAACTACTCCGAATGACCCCTTGACGAACTGCCTTGAAGATCATTCTACTTGGTACTTGATGGCTGCACATGAGAGGCTTCTAAGATGACTGTAAGCTCTTCTGTTAGGTACTTAGAAGCTTTCTCATGCTTGCCACCAAGATGGCTTTTGTGATCTCCCTTCTTACTACTTGATGCCTTCTCATGATGGACTTGCTAAGATGACTGTAGGCTCTTTTCTATTGTACTTAGAGTCTTCCCATGATGGACATCCAGATGGCATGATGCTCTTCTTTCTCTTAGTAGTTCAGAACACTCTTCATGTAGTAGAACTCTCACTTCTACATAGTAGAACTCACACTTCTACTTCTTGTTTGATCTGACTTCTGAGTGTTCTTGGTGGATCGTAGAGTGAGCCTTCGGACTCACTATCACTCGGTTGGATCAGTCTACATTCTCTCCAAATTCGGCAACTCCAACAGTTTTGATCTTTGAAGCTCTTTCTCATTTATACTTCTTCCCATTCCTTCTGTTGGAAAGTAACCGTTGAAGGCTATTCAAATATCTTCACATATTTCAATTTACTTGACGTAGACTGCTTGATGTGACTTGTCATACTTTTCTGACGCTGTAGTCTACTATTTCACCTGCCTTGTCAGATGTATCACTTTATTGTCTTGGGCAGGTTGAAGACTTTATTTCTTTTGATTTCTAGATCAGAGTTTATCCATTTGCATCGATGCTCTCAATAAGAACTTGTCCGAAAATTACCCTTTAGATTGAACCGTTGCCAATGCTTAAGTCTTCAAGTATTCAAACTCTACGATTCTGATGCATGTCTTCAAGGACCTGATCGTAGTGTCTTTTTGATTGTTGCTCGTTGACTAATAGAGTTAACACTATTATCCTGAAGAGTGTTGATTGGATCATCAATGTAGAACACCTCTTCCTTGTATTGTGCAATGCTTCAATACTTCTGTTTGCTTCGACTGTTCTCAAATATTGATGGCCTAATTCCTTGCTCTAGTCCCCATCTGAACATCAAGACACTTCAGATTTGTGGCGCGTCCAGCTTGCTTTCTCCTTGTGATCTCCCGTTCACTTATCATCAATGAACTGACCCTGCACTTAATCACTTTAGCCTTGCTCTTCAGAGGACTGACCAGTATCTCGGTTCACCTTCCATCAGTTCCTTCTTTGTTTGGGAAACACTACGATCTTGGTTGCTTTCAAGATCGTTGTCTTCTGTACACTTGATAGCTATTGCATAGGCTGACTTTCCTTAGTCAGCTTCTGAACTCTTCTTTGGATCTCCTTGTGGAAGACTTCATCATGAATGGCCTTACACCTCAATCTTAATGCTGATTGGGTTTGCGCTGAGATCTTCTGTTAGACTTCATGCCATTCGTTGAGTGCTCTCTGGTTCCCTTACTGTGGAATGCATATTTGCAGTGCCAACCAGAGGCTTCGTACCTTTGGATATTCTGGGAGTGCTCATTCTTTGAGAACCGTATTTGCTCTACGATTCTGATTTGGCATTGTGAGCACTTCTGTTGGAGTCATAGTTCTGCACTCTATGATTCAGCTTCAGCTGTGCAGACACTACGATCCTGAGATCAGATCTTGACACTCTACGATTTCTGCCTTGTGCTTGTTGTATTCATCTAATCTTGCCCAACTACGATCTCTTTATGCACTCAATGGACTCTACGATCTCAAAGTGTAGCCTACGATCCTTGACTTGGCTTCAGTATCACTAGGATCTACGACTATAAGTGTAGTCTATGTTTCAGACTTGGCTTCAGGCAGATGATCGTTCGGCTCATAAACAGTCTGTCTCTACGATTCTGAACATGACTTCCTCAGCACACTACGATCCCGAGGAAGCTCTTCTCGATACACTACGATCCTTCTTCGTTTCCCCTGGCAATCTACGAACTCTGAGATCTACTATCTTGCATACTCCTATTTTGCCTCGATAGCTCCCGAGTTAACCTTGACTCACCTGGAAGGCTACGACTTCTGGTGCAGTGCTCGACGATCAGACTAGCCTATCTATTACATCATAAGATCAACCTAACATGCTTGATCTTTCTATCTTTATAGTCCTTGTACATCTTTTCTTTTTAAGGACTTTAGAAAGCTGTCTTTCTTATGTAGGATCAACCTAACATTTTTGATCAATTTATTCTAAGTCCTTGTACATATATTTCTATTATCTAACAAAGGACCTTACATCTTTTCTTAATAGAAGCATACTTGCATATTCATTCATATATATCATAATCAAATCATATATTAAATAGGAATATCATTCACATGTTTATTCCTGACAATCTCCCCCTATTTGATTATTGCAAAAATAATAAATGCATATGCATGTTATGAATGAATCTTATATACAGTGAGCAGCTGTATTTCTAAAGCAGTTAATCATGAATCTCATTTATATTGATATGGCAATTTATATATTCAGACATTCTACATCCTAGATCCAGAACATACCTAACAGTTTAGAGATGTACCTCCTTGGCTCCATGTGTGTTTGCAGGATGCTTGTTGATCAGCTACTCATCTTTTTCTGCTTCTTGCTCTTGTTCCCCCTCAGATGATGACCTTCTATCTTTGTTTGGCTCCCCTTCATCACCTTTCTGATCTGGCTCCCCATCAGCTTCTGCGATTTTGGTATCATAATCTTCAGGCTCCCCCTCAGATGATGACTCTTTATCTGCAGCTGCTTTCTTCTTCTTTGACTTCTTCTCCCTTAACCCTTTGCTCTTTCTTGAATGCCTCTTGCTATGCCTCTTTTTTCCCCCTTTTTGTCATCAATCATTTAAGAGAGCTGCTCCATTAGGTAAGAGGAGTTGGCACCTTCAAACTTGAGTTCCTGCTGGCCCAGCTCAAGTTGCACTGTAAAAGTCTGCTTTAGGTCGTCAATCTTGTCAGATATGGCTTGAATCTGCTCTTCGTTGGTCTTCTGAATTCGTAGAGCATCTGCCTTCTGATCTTGTATGGCCTTCTGATAGATGTTATCTCTCTCTTGGAGTTTGAGAGATACATTAGCCAAGATAGCTTGAAACTTGTGCTGGAAAGAATCATTTCATGCTGCTGTCTGCTTCTGTGATTCTTCAGTGAGCATAAATATCTTCTTGCTTAAATCATCAGAGCTCCTCAGTAGTTCCTTCTCCAAGGCAGTTTAATCCTCTTGATTGGTAGCTTCAGGTTGAGCAATGAATTGGACTTTACGATTGTCATCTTTGGACAGATTTTCAAATGTTTGGATAACCTGAACAGTCGTGGAATACCAATTGCTTGTGGAGGATGATGGAGTGTCTGATAGTAGTGCTTGATCATAAGGAGGCTTCAGGTTTTGGATTTGAACATCATCAGCAGTAGAGTGAACAGACTCTACGATCAGCTCCTTGGTCATGTTCCTTTTCCCTTGAAGGTCCACTCTACGATCGTAGGGGATGTAGATATTTCCATCATGTCGATAGACCTTGAAGTGGGGTTGGTTTGTGATCAGTTTGGTGGCAAACTTCTTTACTCTTGGAAAGTTCTGAGCCACCAGTTTCATGCTTGGAAACTGCTTGTAATACCAACTGAAGTAGCTTCCATCTTTCTCAGTAAAGGCCTTTAGCCATGGCATCCACTGGAAGAACCATCTCATAAGCAAATCATCAGGGTTGTAGAGAATGGTTGAGCAGTCTAGCTCCATATTGTTCCAGTTCTTGACTAAGTCAAAAGTAGTCATTCTTACTACTCTGAGCTGCTCGTCTCCATAGTTTACCCATCTGTCAGAAGGAGTCTCTGATGGTTCATTGGGAACTTCTACCACTATTCTCCTGAAGAATCTTGCAGGTGAGAGAATAGGGTGAAGTTCTGAGTCTTCTGATTCCTGATCTTCAGAGTTGGAATCATTTCCTACTTCTTCTTTCTCAGTGCCAGAACCATTTAGATCAGCTTCATCAGACAATCCTTCTTGCTGCATTTCATGTCCAGAACCTTCTTCAGCAAGTATTTCCTCAGATTTTTCTTCTTCACTGCTGGCTTCATCTTCAGCACTTTCTCCTGGGGATACAGACTCATCGTCACTCAACTCAATGATGGCATTTGATTGGCCACTGTTCCTTTTGGAGGAAAATTGGGCTTGTAGCCTGTAGCTCTTCCTTCTTCGTGGAGGTTCAACTATTGGAGACACATATTCATCTTCTTCTTCAGGCTCTGACTCTTCTTGCTCAACAGAAATACTTCTTTGGAGTTCAGTACTTGCAGGGGCAGATTCTTCTTTCTTGGACTCATCACTTTCTGAGCCATCATGAGAGCTTTCTAGATTTAAGGGGACATTCTCTTCATCTTCTTGAACAGCATTTTCTGACCCATTCTCTGGGCTCGTTGGGGCAGTGGCATTTGGGGATGCGCTTTGGTCACTTTGACTTTCTTTTTCATCATCAGAGTGGCTTCTCTGAGAATTGTCCATGGGGATTGAGCATTCTTCTTTGTCAGCAGTTTCTGCACTTTCTTTCATTACATCAGCTTTATTCTTATTGTTGGATGCTGACTGTGGGGACTGGACCACATCTTCTGTATCTTCATCTTCTGCTGACTCTACGTCCCTTTCTTTAGCAGATGTATTGATTTGAGAAGCCAATGCTAGTTTGTCTTCCACCTTAACTTTCTTGCTGACTGGCCCTTGAAGCAACCTGCTGCTTCTTCTTTTTGTGGTTTCAGCACTTTGGGCCTTTTCTTCTTTATCCTTGTTCATGGAGGAAACTCTCCTTGGTGGTGCCTAAGCTTTCTTAGCATTACCAGCTTTCTTCACCACTTTTAATTTCTTCCTAGCTGGCGTGATTTCAGCTGCTTCAGAGTCATTGGACTCAGAGCTCGCTGTCTTTACTGTCTTCATCTTCTTTGTAGAGGCTCTACTGCTGCTCCCAGCTGTTAGCCTTTTGTTTTCCTTGGGGTTCTTCTTCCAGTTCTCAAATAACTGTGGAGACATGACCTTGTGCACATTCAAGGCTTCTCCCTCATCATCCTTGATTTTCCCTCCTAGTTTCTTCTTCAGAATGATACTCAGCAACCTCCCATGAAATACCTTGGTCAGTGGCTTCTTCTCAGACTTCTCTACCCACTTAGAGATTTGATCAAACAAAATGGCTCCAAAGTCAATTTGTTTCTTCAGAACTATAGCTGACATTATCTTCAGTTGTTGATCAATCACCGTATCATGTGCAGTATTTTTACACAGTATGCACTTTCCTACAAATTCAGCAAGGAACTCATATTCTTCAGGGAACTCCTTCTTCTTCATGTCTTTGAAGCTAGGGTTTCTTTGGTATCCCATCAACTCCTTCGCTTGCTCAATGTTGACATCTTCAAGGTTCTTCAGGCCTTGGCTAGGGAAACCTAGGCAATGATTAAGGTCAGAAGATTTCAGCTTCAGAATCTGACCTTTAACCTTGGTAGATAGAGTTCCAGAGTTTATGGAGACATTTGAGTAGAACTCCTTAACCAGGTCAATGTATACACGAGTACTCGCCTCGAGACATTCTGAAAACCCAGCTTCCTTTACAAGTCTAAGTATGTCCCTGAACTTTTTCTCAGATTTCTCAAACGATTTGGTTCCAAGCTGAATGCCGATGATAACTTGCCATTTTTTCATTTGAATCGTTTGAAGACTGTGGGTGTTTGATTTAGAGAGATTTATGCGAGATGGCTGACTGAGATTTGGTAAGGCTCTGGAGGGTTAACTAATTTTGCTCTTGATAAGCTTTCTAGGGTTTTGAAAAATGGGAGGGAGAAAGGTTCGATATCTTTTGGTAACTATCTGCAGATTTGAAATCGTTTTTATAGCAGCTCCTTCTAACTCTGCATACTCAGTGATGTGTCAACTGTCCATTGGTTGCACGTTGCCCAGTAATGAGCTGTAACTCCTCATAACTTTTCAGTTATTTGAAGAGTATACATTTAATTGACGTGGCTTTGACCGTTGACCTTTTGATTCATAAAGTGGCATGATGAGGCAGCTATAGACTCTACGATTTCCTTTGTTGACTCAACGATCAACATCTAAGAGATGCTGCAGTGGATGGCTTTATCTTTCCTCCTTACTTTGATGCAGCATAGCTCAATCACTGATGTATTCGAACTTATTTCCTCAACTTGAATGGCTTAGCAGATGTCTCATTCTTCCGGTTCCTTGTGAACTGGTGTACCCTTGGATATGACTACGATCGTTAAGTTGTCTTCTTCTGTCGCTGAGGTTGCACTACGATCGTTTAGATAGCATTACGATCGTTGAGTTTGTACCACAATCGTTTAGTCCTCTTCAGGTTCAACTCTACGATCGTTGACTGACTTGGTTCTTTTGAGATGAACTAGATCAAGCATTCCTTCTGGGATAAGGTAGCTTAAGAAGGGCCAACCTCTTAGAGTTAGTTAACATTCAGGTTTGTCCCTGAGGTGCTTTCCAGATGAAATACTAAGGTAATGATTTTCGATGACATCTCATTAAACCTTTTCTAATAGGGAGGTCTTTCTACCAGCTCTGGATATCTGCATTGCTGGAATCGTGGTGTCCTTTTGCTCTTACACTACGATCATGTGTTTGATCGTAGGAACTTCACGATTATGGATTGGGTGGCTGAAGGGTTATCAGTAGTACATTTTGAGACGTTCCTACTGACTATGGATCTTCATTTGGTTCATCAGCCACAAAGTTTTGGGACTCTGTAGCTGGTACATCTCTTCCAGGTTTAATAGTGTTGTTATTCCTTAACAGATCACTGTTCCCCCATTGTTGATGTCGTCTTCTCAGATAGATGTGATTCCTTCTTCATGTTCATTTGAAGGCTGCCCAACATTTCTCCTTTTGACTGGAATCATCATCGTTGCTTAGTTTTCCTTGTATCGTAGAGATGAGTATTTTCAGGATTGATCACTCTACGATCATTCGACAGTTCTACGAATGTAGTCTTCTTTGATAGTCCTTTGTTTTGAGAAGTTCTGCTTCGTAAAGAACTCCTTTTGTCTTAAGCTCAATGATATTCTGTTGTGAGCTTCCCTTGAGGATCCTTTCCATAAAGCATGTCTTTCTTGATATGGGCACATAGAATCCTCTTTATCTTCTGTTTCATTGCATGCTCCCATATACAGATTTGCAGCCATGTGAGCTCCATTTCGGTTAGCTCAGAGGGTCTTCAAGGACAGGCTTGGACATATAGGAACCTTATCAGACTCATCTCTGAACAGTCCTTAGCCTTCTGCTGGTTGAGTCCTATTGAATGAAGTCTTCTGCTTCAGCATTCCTTAGTGTGGTCAGACTGACCAAGTACCTGCAGGTTTAAGTATATTTCTACTTTTGGTCTCCATTGTTGAATGGGTCCTACTAAGTTAGTTTTCTAAACCCCTATTCCTCTTAACTGGATAATCATCATGTTTATCACCAACAGACATATTCATGCATGCAACTATCTTGAGATAATATATTTTTGAAATGCATGATGGTGAGTGTGTGTAGGATTTGATAATTAATGACACACTCTTTATCTATGATGGTTTCATCATTTACTGGGTTATGTTCACAATGTTTAAGTGTTCACATAATATGAATCAAGTCTATGATTTATGAGTATCTAGTTAATTTATGGATGTGATCAGTTTCTATAAATCAGCAAGATCCACTTGTAGAACTGATCATTTTCTGTGTGTCGTCAAACACTTAGAACATAGGCTTGTACATACATACTAGCACATCAGCAATGATTACTTAACATAAAATTCATTTGGTCTGTGATACTCTTATGATCTATTGCAGATTTTCTTCAAGATGTCATCTTCAGCCTAAAACTTGGTTAAAGAGAAAGTTTGTAGACATTTGAATTTTTCATCTTCAGACTACTTTCTCTCTTCACCTTTTTAGGTAGATTATGACTTCTTGACATAATACTGTCATAGTTCATAAGATGGTGAAAATATGATGTATACATTAGTAATTGTGAGGAACCGTACCTTTTTACTGTCAGTTTCTTAACAGTCATTTACCTTAGATATAGTGAGTTCAGGTATTGATGTGCATAGCTTTTACTTTTGCTCCTTTCAACTTAAAGCTCTTGTTGGCCTTTCATCAATCAATCGTGGTCTTGAAGATGTAGATCAAGAGAGTCGTAGCATTAAGATCTTTGACATCTTTTAGTTTACAAAGATAGCACCCAGTTGTTGGTTGGTCACTTATAAGTTTGAGAAGATCTTCTTTCTCCTCTCGATCAGCATTTCTTAGAACGCGTGACCTCTTCATCTTTCAGGCTGATGAATGCTTTACTCTTTGTCACTGATGTCACTTGCTCTCTTTCTCTCGTCTGGTCTTCAGACTACAAGATAGACTGCAGTCTAGGATTGGTCTTGTTGATATAGCAATCGAGGATATGGACCAATCTGAGCAGCTACAGGTGTATACACATTTTTACCTATACACAATATTTCCAACGTGTGAGTTCTTCTGCATATAACAAGTTACTTACTACAAAACTAAGTTTAGAATAATGTTAGTGCCTGGGATCAGACTCAAAGCGATTAGCTTTTGAATATAGCATTAGAACCTGCTTTGATACCAATTGTTAGTTCCCAGAGGGCACAATAGATCTAGAAGGGGGGTTGAATAGATCCTTTTTATTTCAAATACTTTTCTGGTTAATGTGTATTGTTCATATTTAAGTATATGACAAACATAAGAATCTTTTCAAACACAACGGAATAAGTAAAAGATTCCCCTTCATTGATAAATTCATAATCATACATACATTGTTCGTTGGGTTAGTTTAGTTGTAAGCAGTTAGAACATACATAGCAGTTATAGACATAATATAAATGACATAATGTAAATGACACAAGGGATTTTAAGTGGTTCAGAGACTCAAGATCCTAATCCACTCTTCTGTTTTCAACTAGCAGGATTTCCACTAAGGAAGGGCAGCACCCTGAATCTCTACGATTCCTTCAGGCTAGCAGCCTTGGGACTTCAGTTCACTAAGAACTCTTCAAGGCCAGCAGCATTGGGACTCCTTTAGTTCCCTAGGAACTCTTCAAGCCCAGCAGGCTTGGAACTCTATTTAGTCCCTTTGGACAAGGACCCTTTGGCCCTGCTTTGTTCAGTCCCTCCGGACAAGGACCCTCTTGGCCCTCCTTCATTTAGTCCCTCTGGACAAGGACCCCTCAGGCCCTGGCTTCGTTGAGTTGTTTGTTTGTTGTTGTTGGAGTCGGTGCTGAGCTGCTAAGATGTCTTCATGCTCTGTACATCTTCTATCCTTAGCAGCTTGGCTTGATCATCCTTGAAGAGCAGTTGAGTGTTGCATGATGCTCAGCTTCTTAGGTTGCTCAACTACTCCGAATGACCCCTTGATGAACTGCCTTGAAGATCATTCTCCTTGGTACTTGATGGCTGCACATGAGAGGCTTCTAAGATGACTGTAAGCTCTTCTGTTAGGTACTTAGAAGCTTTCTCATGCTTGCCACAAAGATGGCTTTTGTAATCTCCCTTCTTGCTACTTGATGCCTTCTCATAATGGACTTGCGAAGATGACTGTAGGCTCTTTTCTATTGTACTTAGAGTCTTCCCATGATGGACATCCAGATGGCATGATGCTCTTCTTTCTCTCAGTAGTTCAGAACACTCTTCATGTAGTAGAACTCTCACTTCTACATAGTAGAACTCACACTTCTACTTCTTGTTTGATCTGACTTCTGAGTGTTCTTGGTGGATCGTAGAATGAGCCTTCGGACTCACTATCACTCGGTTGGATCAGTCCACCTTCTCTCCAAATTCGGCAACTCCAGCCGTTTTGATCTTTGAAGCTCTTTCTCATTTATACTTCTTCCCAATCCTTCCGTTGGAAAGTAACCGTTGAAGGCTATTCAAATATCTTCACATATTTCAATTTACTTGACGTAGACTGCTTGATGTGACTTGTCATACTTTTCTGACGCTGCAGTCTACTATTTCACCTGCCCTGTCAGATATATCACTTTATTGTCTTGGGCAGGTTGAATACTTTATTTCTTTTGATTTCTAGATCAGAGTTTATCCATTTGCATCGATGCTCTCAATAAGCACTTGTCCGAATATTACCCTTTAGATTAAACCGTTGCCAATGCTTCAGTCTTCAGGTATTCGAACTCTACGATTCTGATGCATGTATTCAAGGACCTGATCGTAGTGTCTTGTTGATTGTTGCTCGTTGACTAGTAGAGTTAACACTATGATCCTGAAGAGTGTTGATTGGATCTTCAATGTAGAACACCTCTTCCTTGTATTGTGCAGTGCTTCAATACTTCTGTTTTCTTCGACTGTTCTCAAATACTGATGGCCTAATGCCTTGCTCTGGTCCCCTTCTGAACATCAAGACACTTCAGATTTGTGGCGTGTCCAGCTTGCTTTCTCCTTGTGATCTCCCATTCACTTATCATCAATGAACTGACCTGCACTTAATCACTTTAGCCTTGCTCTTCAGAGGCTGACCAGTATCTCGGTTCACCTTCCATCAGTTCCTTCTTTGTTTGGGAAACACTACGATCTTGGTTGCTTTCAAGATCGTTGTCTTCTGTACACTTGATAGCTACTGCATAGGCTGACTTTCCTTAGTCAGCTTCTGAAGTCTTCTTTGGATCTCCTTGTGGAAGACTTCATCATGAATGGCCTTACACCTCAATCTTAATGCTGATTGGGTTTGTGCTGAGATCTTTTGTTAGCCTTCATGCCATTCGTTGAGTGCTCTCTGGTTCCCTTACTGTGGAATACATATTTGCAGTGCCAACCAGAGGCTTCGTACCTTTGGATATTCTGGGAGTGCTCATTCTTTGAGAACCGTATCTGCTCTACGATTCTGACATGGCATTGTGAGCACTTCTGTTGGAGTCATAGTTCTGCACTCTATGATTCAGCTTCGGCTGTGCAGACACTACGATCCTGAGATCAGATCTTGACACTCTATGATTTCTGCCTTGTGCTTGTTATATTCATCTGATCTTGCACGACTACGATCTCTGTATGCACTCAATGGACTCTACGATCTCGGAGTGTAGTCTATGATCCTTGACTTGGCTTCGGCATCACTGGGCTCTACGACTCTAAGTGTAGTCTACGTTTCGGACTTGGCTTCGGCAGATGATCGTTCAGCTCATAGACAGGCTATCTCTACGATTCTGAACATGACTTCCTCAGCACACTAGGATCCCGAGGAAGCTCTTCTCGATACATTACGTTCCTTCTTCATTTCCCCTGGCAGTCTACGAACTCCGAGATCTACTATCTTGCATACTCCTATTTTGCCTGGATAGCTCCCGAGTTAACCTTGACTCACCTGGCAGACTACGACTTTTGGTGCAGTGCTCGATGATCAGACTAGCCTATCTATTACATCATAAGATCAACCTAACATGCTTAATCTTTCTATCTTTATAGTCCTTGTACATCTTTTCTTTTTAAGGACTTTACAAAGCTGTCTTTCTTATGTAGGATCAACCTAACATTTTTGATCAATTCATTCTAAGTCCTTGTACATATATTTCTATTATCTAACAAATGACCTTACAGCCTTTCTTAATACAAGCATACTTGCATATTCATTCATATATATATCATAATCAAATCATATATTAAATAGGAATATCATTCACATGTTTATTCCTGACAAGATTGAATACTGAAATAGAATAGTAGCAGGATACTCTTCTTCTTGCTCTCTATGATTTCTCTATCTAGAGTTTCAGTGAATTCCTAAGAAATAATGAAGAAATGAGCTTCTATTTATAGGAAAAAGGACTGAATAGTAACTAATTCATGAACAGCCCAGATTAATTTACTTTTAAACGAACGGTCCATATTGATTTACTATTAAAAGTTAAAGCAACGGTCCATACTGATTTACTATTAAAACTTTAAACCAACGATTCATATTGATTTACTATTATAACTTTTCACCAACGGTCCATATTGATTTACAATAATATCTTCAACCAACGGTCTAAAAAATTAGCACATCCCCTCATGGAATAATAAGCCAAACTTATAACAAACACCTCATAACAAACCCCTCTATTTATATCAAAAATTGAATAAATAATTACCACAGATCACTTATCTTTAATAAACACATTTTTAATCTATTAACAATTATTCATCATTTATATTATAACTCATAATATTTAACAATCAGATCATTCTCAGGAAAGAGAGGGCTTTCCGATAAGGATTGCTCCTTATTGGCGCGCAATTAGGTGACCAAACGTCTCATCGACAGAACTTTCTAGACATCGTCAGTATTGCAAATAATAATATGAATAACTTTGTCGTCTCAATTATTGATTAAATAATATAAAATATTATACAGATGATATTGTGACAATAATTGAATCAAATAACGTGAGATACTATGCAGTAATTATTGTAGCAATAATTGAGTATAACTGGGTGACTTCTCACATAAGCATCAATAATCAATATCGTGTGTTACTATGCAACCATGCGTATTACTGTACTTTTATCACCGTGTATTTCAACAGTTTAACAGTATCAATTACGTCGTTATTTATAAAAACTCAAACTTGTCGTTTTTTTTCATCCGATCGTTTTCCATTATGGGGCCCACAAATGGTTGCGTCATCGTACGAATATTCTCCGAAAGCAAGAATATTCCACGACCAAACGAATATTCCTCGACAACAATGATATTTTATAATCACTTGCTAATTTTGCAAAATTTGCGCATTTCACCTATAACCAAAGTATTATATCAAATTAACACATTATTATTCATAATAATAATTAGAGGAAATTCAATTTTATTTATAAAAATCGGGGTCTTACAGAGGGCCATTAAGTTGTTGAATAAAGTTTCAGGTTCAGCAAACCATCTAGATGAACAAGCGACCACTTCTCTTTTAAGAGTGAATCATCGATTGATATGGGTCCAATCCATGAAATAGACAACTTCTCACCACTCCAAATTCCTCAGATGGGTAGTTCTCACAGAAAATGTACTTTTTCTAATTTTTCCTGAGAGGAATCGCTTCAATTTTTACAAAAATATAGAAATAGTACTTCACTTTTGATGAAATTGGGCTTAAATACGCTTTAAATTTTAAAGTTTTTCTCTTTTTACATCTTAACCTTAATGTTACGGCTTTAAGACATAGAATATTAATGTCATTAACTTTTTATAAATTAAACCTTGTGGCCCCCGATGATAATAATTGATTCGATTGAGAGTATTTTGGGTAATTTCATTCCTAACACAGGAATCCGATTTGGCCAAAAAGTTTGATTTATAAAAATTTAGAGACATTAAGATTTAATATCTTAAATTTGAAATATTAGTGTTTAAATTATAATTTGGGTAATTTAAGTTGAAAACCACTCAAATTTAAGTTGAAAACCACTCAAATTTGGGGTCTTACACCCCCGATGCTAATAATTGATTCAATTGAGAGTATTTTGGGTAATTTCATTCTTTACCCCAATATAAAATTTTTATCATTTTTTAAGTTTTCAACAAAAGTTGACTAAAAAGATTATGGGGGTATATAAGTGGAAAAATAAGATAAAAATAGTTACTAATATAGAAATATATATGACATTTATTTAGGAACATCTTAAAAGAAAATTCACTACAAGAAAGTGGTCTATAAGTGACCAAAAGTTTCTGCGACTGCCATATTCGATCGCTAATGATAGCATTAGCGACCACTATTAGTGACGGGTATCCAAACTAGTCGTTATTTGATATTAGCGACCGCCATGTCGTCACTACATGGTCGCTAATTTGAATTTGGCGCCTTTAATTTTGGCGCATATTTGCCGCCTTTAATTTGCGACCGCCTTCAATCGCTTATTATGGTCGCAGATCGTTTTGACTTTCTCAGTACTCTGACGGTCAAGTCAATTAAAATCAGCGACCGCATGGTCGCTGATCGTTTTAAAATAGATCAGCTCCTGATCGTTTTAAAATAGATCAGCTCCTAATCGTTTACCAGAAGCAGAAGAATGATAGGAAAAGAATTGAAGAGAGAAAGAGAGAAGAATGAGAAGTCGCCCGCCACACGCCACTCGTCACCCACCATCGTCGTCGCCGTCAACCACCCCACGTAGGTATGTATCAATCTATCTCTTTCATTTTTATATAGTGTTCAATTTAGGTTTGATTTTGAATTATATATATTGCATGCTTGTGTGTTTATATGAGTTTGATTTGATTATTTAGTTTGAATCTTTGTTAGATTTATGAAATGGCAGCTAATATGTTGATTATTTAATAACAGTGTGATATTTAGTTTCAATTTGGCTTTAATTTGTGCAATTTCAGGACATGCATATTCATAATTTGATATTGAAGCTTATGTTAGTGTATTGAATGAGATAGTTGCTTCAATAAGTTTTTTCTATCCTAGTGTATAAATTTATGGTATAATTTGTAAGTTGTTTATACGGGCAATGGGTTAAAAAAAGCCGTTAATGTTTATCCCGATGTCCCACTTGCACCCTAAATTAATTTTTTTTCTAAAAGTACCCTTAACGTTATATTTTTTTGGTCGCCCGTGCCCCTGCCATTAACAGAAGACACACGGGGTTAAAATGTGATAATGTGACAGACTTAAATATAAAATATATTCTAAATAAAATAATATATATCATTTAATCAAAACAACAAATACTAAAATTCAAAATAAAAAAAGCATAACATATTTACATCATTTAATCAAAATAATAAAATTTAAATTATTTTGTTAACTAATCAAAACAACTAATTAAATAAAATAAGTTGTATAACATATTTACATCATTTAATCAAAATACTAAAATTCAAAACATAACATATTTACATCAAATACTAATTAAAAAAATACTAAAATACTAATTAAAAAAATACTAAAATACTAAAAAAATCAAATTAAAAAATACTAAAAATTCAAATTATTTTGTTAATTAATCAAAACAACGAAAATTCAAATTACATCATTAAAATACTAAAATCATAATACTAAATACTAATTGATATAAAATTTTTAAATTACTAAAATCATAATACTAAATAATATTTTTAAACTATATAAAAATTTGATGATGTAATAATCTATACATAATCTATACATAACAGTATATGTTATAAATAATATAAATAATTTGATGATGTAATAATCTATACATAACAGTATATGTTATAATTTGATGATGTAATAATATTTTTAAAAAATCTATTCAAAAATTCAAATTACATCGTAATATTTTTAAATTGATATGATTTTAAAAATTAATATTAAAAATTACTAAAATAATCATAATACTCCAGTTTTGAATTTTAAAAATATTATTTAGTATTATGATTTTAATAATTTAAAATTTTTATATCAATTAGTATTTAGTATTATGATTTTAGTATTTTAATGATGTAATTTGAATTTTTGTTGTTTTGATTAATTAACAAAATAATTTGAATTTTTAGTATTTTTTAATTTGATTTTTTTAGTATTTTAGTTTTTTTATTAATTAGTATTTTTGTATTTTTTTTTTAATTAGTATTTGATGTAAATATGTTATGTTTTGAATTTTAGTATTTTGATTAAATGATGTTAATATGTTATACAACTTATTTTATTTAATTAGTTGTTTTGATTAGTTAACAAAATATTTTTAAATTTTATTATTTTTATTAAATGATGTAAATATGTTATGTTTTTTTTTTTGAATTTTAGTATTTTTTTTGTTTTGATTAAATGATATATATTGTTTTATTTAGAATATATTTTATATTTAAGCCTGTTACGTCATCACATTTTAACTCCATTTGTCTTCTATTAACGGCAGAGGCACGGGCAACCAAAAAAATATAACGTTAAAGGTACTTTTGGAAGAAAAAAAATTAGTTTAGGATACAAGTGGGACATCGAGATAAACATTAGGGATTTTTTTGACCCTTTACCTGTTGTTTATACTGGTTAGACATCAATTATAATTAAAATAATATAATGTTCATTATTATATAATATTACTAAAATATATAAATTAAATATTAAACTAAATTAAATTAAATATAATAACATATCAATTAAATAATATAACAAAAAATAATACAAAGTAAAGTAATGAAAATAATAATAATAAATTTCCTTAGTTTACTTAATTTTTTCTAAAATTAACTAATTAAGTAGCATTTACTTAGTTTTCACTACTAAATTTATATCAACTAAGTAGTATTTATTTAGTTAATATTACTTAGTTTCCCAATACTAATTAAAATAAATTAAGTATCATTAATTTACTTAGTTTTACACTATTTAATAAAAATAAAATAATATAATAACATAAATTTATATTACTTTGTATAATATAAGATAATATAATATAAAATAAAATAATATATCATAACATAACATAACATAAAATGAAATAAATTCATTAACTTAATTACATTCCTTAAATTTATTAATTTAAATAATATAATATCATATAATATAATATAATACAAAATAAATTAATAAAAAAATTTATTAAAAAAATAGAATGACAATGATTTAATTAAAATAAATAAAAGAGAGAACATACTCTATCAATAACTCAACTACAGCATCTTTAAGACCGATTTTTTTCCAAATGCATGTTTTGTAACCAAATATCAGCATTTTCTTTACAAATAGTTTATATCACAATCTCTATCATGAAAGTATACTATGGATCTGCGATTAACCATCTGTGTCTTGAATTTGAATCCGCAAAGCAGTATCCTCGAAATATATACAACAAATTAGATAAATATGAAAGTGTGCACTAGCTTATTGAAAGATAACTTGTCACAATTAGATGGAAATTAACTTCATGTTATAATGTTAAACAAATACATTAATCATCACCCAAGAGTAATGACTACTGGGAGAAGAGTCGAGGACTTCCTTGTACGTAAGATTCAACATAGCAGTTGCATGCATCTAAATACTCTAATTAACTGGTTCCTCATCATAAATAAAAAAGTATGGGTCATAGTTCTTATTTGTATCTCATACTCGAATTGAGTACTTGAATTACTGCAGACATTCATCACTGTTCCATCATAATATATGACAACATCCCGAAGGAGGGCCATTAAGTTGTTGAATAAAGTTTCAGGTTCAGCAAACCCTCTAGATGAACGAGCAACCACTTCTTTTTTAAGAGTGAATCATCGATTGATATGGGTCCAATTTATGAAATAGACAGCTTCTCACCACTCCAAATTCCTCAGATGGGTAGTTCTCACAGAAGAGTTACTTTTTCTAATATTTTCTGAGAGGAATCGCTTCACTTTTTACAAAAATATTAGAAAAAGTACTTCACTTTTGATGAAATTGGGCTTAAATATGCTTTAAATTTTAAAGTTTTTTCTCTTTTTACATCTTAACCTTAATGTTACGGCTTTAAGACAGAGAATATTAATGTCGTTAACTTTTTATAAATTAAACCTTGTGGCCCCCGATAATAATAATTGATTAGATTGAGAGTATTTTGGGTAATTTCATCCGTAACACAGGAATCCGTAAGCATGTGGTTAGTTTGCAATAAAAAAATTATAGAAAATAATATAAATGATAGATACCCTTAAAAGACTTATAATTGCCCACATTAATAGAAAATCTTAAATATCTTTAGAAGTACATAAAATTGTAAGTACGTGATTAGTGGGTGACAAAGAAAAACAAAGAAAAAAAATTAGAGTCGATATAAAAGATATATACCATTAAAAGACTTAATTGCCTTTTCATTTTGACTCACATAACTAATTCCAAATAGAAATGTTAAAGTTGGTGGCCAAAAGGTTTAATTTATAAAAATTTAGAGACATTAAGATTTAATATCTTAAAATTAAAATATTAGTGTTTAAATTATAAAAAGGTGAATTTTTTTTTAAGATTTTAAGTATAGCCGATGAAATGGTACCATAATAGGGATATTTATGAACTTTTTCAGGGGATTTTCACATATAATTTTTATATTCAATATTATCAGTTTATTTTAAACTGTAATTGTGAGTATTATATGGTTGTCATATATTTTATTTTATTTTTTCATTGTTTGTGTAAATTGATATTTATGTCTAATTTTAGTTTGCAAATTATATAATTTTAGTATCAGAACATAGACAAAAAAAAAATGTAAAGAGAATGCCATAGAGATGAAATATTCTATTGAAAATAGATTAAAGAATTGTATTGAAGAATGAACGGCTAGTATAATTTACTTTTATTGTATATCGAAATTAATTTATTTATATCTTTATATAAATATCACGTATTTAAAAGCAATTTGAAGTAAAGGAGTTGCATAAATAATTATTAATGAAAATGTATTTTATTGTGAGATATTTCAAGTTATATTAATCATTTATTGATTATTATATTTCTTATAAAAATAAATACAAAAATAGGCCGTGCCTTGTATTGAGAATTGAACCAAATAATTTGACTACTAAAAACAACTTTGTCCCAATTATATTTCCACAAATTAGTCAAGCTTTAGCAGATTACAATAAGTTTGGCCAGTAGATTTTGCTTACAATATCTGTCAAAACTGATCTGCCTAAGAGAACAATTGTTCATGAATTTAAGTTTTTTATTTTATTTTGAAATTAATCATTTGGAACTCTTAAGCTTTGTACTCCACCAGTAATTTTATAAAGTGTTTTTTCTCTACCCTGAAAACGTGTTACAATCCCTGAGTTTAATTTTGGTTCAATTGGTAATATCCCCAAGGGATTTCAACACACACACACACACACACACACACACACACACACACACATATATATATATATATATATATATATATTAAATGAATATTCTTGCATTTTTTTGCCAAAAAAATAAATATTCACTTGGCAAATAAGAAACTGATATTACAACAATTAGGCTAAAAAATGTGTATAATTCCAGAAGTTGGAAATGAGATATTGGAGGAAACTGAACAAAGATTACAATAACAAATCTTGTTTATTTTCCTCCAATTCTCACTTACAACTGGTTAAGATTAACGGAGATGGAAACCAGATATTCGAGTAAACTAAAAAAAACTTTATTAAGTTCCCTCCGGTTCTCGCATACAAACTTGATTAAGAGTGTCGATGCCTTGTCCAGAAGATGAAAATAAGATATTGGAGGAAACTAAACAGAATAGAACATAATTTATCAGTAAATCCTTGTTTAGTTCCCTCCAATTCTCACTTGCACCTTGAACAATGAGATATTGGAAGAAACCAAACAAAACCGAACATAAATTTTCTCAGCAAAACTTGTTTGGTTCCCTCCAATTCTCACTCACAGCTTGAAAAACAATTTGAACCAATTATTTATAAGCAATGTAACTGATAGAACACAAGTTCCATATGCAAGCACAAGTTACATGCTATAGAAAGTACATGATAATAAACTATGTGTTTAGGTACAAAAAGAATCACACTATCTGGCCATTTGTCAAAAAGGACAAAACACACCATTTTGACTAGTATTCACTAGGCTTGAATCCTCTTGTACCTGATAAGAACATGCCTAATATGCTCTTACAGTGTATTATTCCACTAGTTTGATTTTACTATTTGACTAGCAAAATGGAAACTTATTTCAGTTTCTATAGTTGGGTACAAGGTAATTAGTGGTCTGTGACAATTTTACAGACAGTAACCTAGCTTCACATTAATTATAAAAGTTAAAAAAAAAATAGCTCCAACTCAGTTAGGGGAAGGGGATATACATCTAGTAGCACTGAAAGATGGGTTCAAACACATTTGAAGGCAGGAAATATAGCAGGAAATGCTAATGTAAGATGTTAAATAATACTCCCTTCGTCTAGCTTTACTTGTCTTAATTGATTTTTTTATGATTAAATTGACCATATTTAAAATCAAAAATTATTTTTAAATTAATTAGATATAGACACAAAATTATTATCATAAGAAATTACATTCAATATTTTATCAAAGTCGACTTATTTAATTTCAAAATTTATGGTACACTAGTTTAATTATTAATTTTAAAATGGTAAATTTGACCTTTAAAAATTAATTATGACAAATAAAATTGGCAAATTGCTATTTGAAAATGAATAGTCATGTGGTGATAAAAGCTAAAATCCAATTCGCCCAAGTAATTGAAAAATTACTATGAGGTTAAAAGCATGTTAGGATGCTAGGAAGGGAAGATTTCACGAGATTTACGAAACTTATTTCAGATACAAACTTCAAAAGCATCAATCAGCATTCAGGAACAAATTTCTAAAGCATCAGCAATAAATCCCCATGTATAGACTTCAACAACAAAAAAAATGAACACCCAATAACAAGAAGCACTTTTTCCTGATAGGAAATTCTTGCAACTAAATGGCAACCTAAAAGCTATCCCTATTCTCTATTTGTTTTTTACCATCGTTTTTCTTTTACCTTTTTTTGATGAGACGAGGGAAGGAGGTAGGAAGGAAGAGGGTTGGTTACTGATGTCAATTACTAGGCAAGTCGAGCATATCAAATTTCTATGAAAATCAAGCTCAGTTCTGCTCCTCACCATCTGCTGCAAATTCTCTTTCCTCTGCCTCAGCAGCCATTAACTCGTCGAACTTCTCGGTCTTCCCCAGTAGTATTTCAATCTACACAAAGTAAAGGATAGTAAGTAATTATCTTCCAACCAAATATTTGCGGAATTTCTTGTGCTTAATATTTGTAGGTAAAGAAAATTTGGATAAGAAAAGCTAGAGAGAGGGAGGGAGGACAACAGATGATATACATATTACTCATCATCAAACGGGAAAAAGATTGGTACTAGAACTGTCAACTTCAACCTAAAACCAAAAGGCAAGTGGGACTTGCCTTGGGAACTAAAAATAAGGATAACAATGATGATACAACAATTATTGAGAAAGCAGTTATTCTCAAATGGCCATTCCAGATGCACTCTTAAGTTCACATATTCTACCATCACAGAATTGTATCAAGTGATCACAGAATTGTATCAAGAGATCGAGGTTTACAAGTTGCACCAATTTTGTATATCTAACGAGCTAAATATAGTGTTAAATTTGCTAGCATACCAATTCAAGCCTAAAGCAAAGTAACCTAGACACCCACATAAATTTATTTGTGCAACTGGACCAGCATTCAGTAAATTTATTTGTGCAACTGCACATATTGATATAGACTATGAACAAGCAAAAAAAGAAAGTGGCAACTACTAATATTTCACCTACAAGGCCAATATAAAATAAAAACAGGTTTGTATTAGTTTTTCCCCTAGAGTGGCAAGGAACCAAATGAAAAAGGGGGAAATAGATAAATACTTTGTAGTTTTTCATTTTCGTTATTTTTTTGAGAAGGGGGAGTTGGGGGTCAGCTGCTTAATAAGCTAATACCCATATCTATATACATATGTAATAAGACAAAACTAATTTTTTTGGTCCTCGGTTTAAACCTAGAATTTAACTAGAATCAAAAAACTATTTATTATCCTGAAAAACTTGAGCAACTTATTATTCCCTCCGTCCCACGATAAAAGTCCTTATTACTATTTTGGATAGTCCCATGTTAAATGTCCAATTTCCTTTGATAACCAAACTTTTATACATTTTTTCCTATTATGCCCGTAGCATTAAATATCTCATACTTTTCTTATTCTAATTCTCTCTCCATATCTAGTAAGTATGGAGAAATAATATTTTGAATTGAATAGCTAGAAAGTTACTTTCTCACCTACATTGAAAATAATTAATGACATTAATATGGGCAATTTTGGCATTTCATTCCTCTTCTTAATATGCGTGAAAAGTCCACCAAAACTTTTATTCTGGGACGGAGGGAGTATTTATAACAATTTTATTTCGTATAGAAGTCCTCTATTAATATTGATTCTCATGAACCTAAATTAAAACACCTACGGATTCATATAGTAACAAATTTTTCTACTATTATATCATAATTATCCACAAACTAAAATATTGACACATATGTAAGCTATATTAAGCTAGAGCAATTTGAATTAGTATTTACGACGTAAATAACATAATTATTATAACATAGCTATACTAAAATATACAATTGTAATAATCAACTAGGGTCGACTTATAATGACACATAATGATAGTGTTTTATGAGTGCTTATTATTTTAGTTTTTTTAAAAAAGGCAAAACACAGGTTTATTTTATAAATAACATTATTTTTAATATTTTATTTCTTTTATATATGATGTTTATAACAAAATGAATTTCACAAATTAACTTACTATTGGTATTAGAATGATTAAAACATTTGCTTAAAATAATAAAATAAATACAAACCACATCCAATTGTCTACTATAATTAATATTATATTATTTGATAAACCTCTTTCAAATATGAATTGATCTGATTCAAAAGAATAATTGTCTTCCAACCCCAACATAATATGATCATGGCGTAACATCATAAGATTTTAATAATAAACAACAAAATAATAAAATTAAACTAAATTATATGCAATTAATAAGTGAAGTTGTGAAATTATTCACTATTAAAAAAATTAATAGTTAATGTTAGAGAACAAAAAATCTCTTTATGGTCCTATAATCTTTAATGTTAACTTATTATTCTACAATAATTTTATTCTATAGTCCTTTAATTATTTAGTCATACAATAAATTTTAACTAAAAAACATGTTTAAAATTTTTACTTTACTCAACTTTAGACTAAAAAACTAAATATTAAAAATATGAGAAAAATATTATGATTACATAATAATTAATATAGGAGTCATTTAGTTAATTAATGTTAAAAATAATTATGACTTATATATTGTGTCTAAACTTTAGTTACTTTTTAAAATCAAAAGTCATAATTGTAACTTATTATTCTACAACAATTTTATTCTTAAATAACTATATATTAAAATATGAGAAAATATTATGAGAAAATAATAATTAATATTAAAAAGTGTAATATATAATATATTACAAAATAAATTATGATTAAACTTTAATTATCTTTACTTAATCAATGTTAGAAACAAATTTAACTTGTATATAGTTATTAAAATTTAAGTTACCATAAAAAACAAAAAAACATGATGGTAACTTATTAATTTACAACAAATTTATGTCATGTAAAATTCCTTAAACACCAAATTTAGGATTTTAGGTTTCACTCATTTACTTTTTGAACTCTAAATAACCATGTATAAATTTGAAAGATTGAAAATAAATATTAAATTTAAAAACCATATAAGTTGAATATTAAATTAAAAACAACAAAAAAATAAACATATTACTAACATTCAATTGCAAGTTTTTGATAATTGTTTGTTTAAGCAAAGTTTGTAGTCATTCTACAATAAATTAAATTAAAATTTGAAACAATATTTATAATCATTATATATATAGAATAAATAAGAAATCAAAAATAAACTATCTACAAACGTTAATATTAACTTAGTCATATAGTAAATATTACTTAGTTTAAGTTTCTACTCAACTTTAGTCTCTAAATGACTATATTTTAAAAACATTACGATACATATAATAACTAATATCAAAATTATATTATATTATATATATATATATTAGAAATATATTAACGATTACTTTAGTTACCAATTCTATTACATATAAGAGACCTTTAGTTAATTAACATTACAAAATAACTCCAACTTATATATTAGTTATTAAAATTTAGTTAGCTAGGCTTTTAAAACTAAAATCAAAATGGCAACTAGTTATTTTACAAAAATTATATTCCTAAATAACTATATATTAAAAATATAAGAAAAATATTATTAGTAAATAATAATTTATATAAAAAATTGTAATGTATATTACAAAATATATTAATGATTAAATTTTAGTAAACAACTTTATTTAATATATGAGACCTTAAGTTAATTAATGTTAAAAAAATCCTTATATATTACCAATTAAAATTTAATTACCTTTTAAAACTAAAATCACGAGCATAACTCTTTGTTTTACAACAATTTTAGTTTTTATAAAATTTATATAGTTAATTAATTATACAATATAGTACGACTTAAATACTATGTTTAGGCTTCTAGGTTTCCACTCAACTTTGAACTCTAATTAAAAATGCATATATAAATACGAACGATTGATTATAAAAACTAAATATTAAATTTTGAAACTATATAAAAACTTAATATTAAATTAAAAATAATAAAAGAATCAAATTAGTAACACTCGATATGCTGATCTGTAGTCATTCGTTTTTAAGCAAAATGTATAGTCCTAATAATAGTAGTAAGTCGATTTGAAATTCAAAAATATAATCTATAATCACTATATAAAATAAATTAAAATTAATTTTATTTAAAAAACAACTCACACGGGGCACTTAGCTAGTTCATCAAAATTATGAACACCTGTTTGATGCGGTACGAAAGAGGAAAATTACTAATAAATCTTGTGAGCCATGTTTATCCCTTCCTTCCATCCCTTCCTTGTCCTACATCACTGTTCCCTTAAAAATTGGACTCAACATCAAGCGTGTCTGGAAAGTGCAGTGGCACTAGTTAAAGATAGCATAGCATATTCCATATGCATACTAATCCTAACTTTCTTGGAAGATTTATAAGGTTACCTAGGCTGCTTGCTTTCGGCGATTGGGGAGGAAGATCAAAATTAGAGATTGACTAGAAAAGCAAGGACAAAAAATTCATGTGATACAGATGATTATCTGTCATAAGTATAATTGTTGTACATGTTATTTTCTAGCAGAAGTAGTTACTATAATTCCAAGTAGTAGTTACTATAATTTGAGGAGCAGTTATTAGAAGTTACAAGTAGTTTTATTTTAAATGTGTATGTACTAGCAGTTTGCAGGACACAGTGTATGGATAATTTATATTCTCTGATTTCTGTCCGAATGAATATTCTGCAGTTTTGTCTAATTTCCCCTCTATCCTACTTTTCTTTCTCTAAATTTCTCTTTATCCAATTCTTCTCCTTATTCTCACTATTTCCTGTTCTTCTCTATTTAATCACATAAATTCACTTGTATAAAGCATATCACAATTTTAAATCGTGACAAGTTGGTATCAGAGCGGTATGATTCTGTGACCTGATTCATCATGTTTCCATAAGTTTTCAAGCCAATCTACTTCCCAGACACTTTAATATTCTGTAAATTTAGATTTAACTGGCAAGTTACTGGAGGAAAGTTCCAGATCTCAAGTGTTATTACAAGAGGATTCAGTAGTTATATATGAAAGTCCACCTATATATGATGAGGATCCAGTTGGGCTAGATGAAGACTTAGAAGTATAAAGACCAGACTGTTTCTGATGAATATCCAGATAAGTTGGAAGATATGTTGTTAGAAGAAAAGGTGGAAATTATTTGGAGGAAAGCAAAGAAGAGTTGGACATATGCCATTATGATAGCACTTTCATCTATGATGAGCAACTAGTGGACAATAATATTCATTGGGAGGAATACAAAGAAGAAATGGAGATTTATGTTAGTGCCTTGGTGGCTAATAATATTAAAAGGGTTGCTGAAGTTGTTGCTCCAGTGAACAAGCTAATCTTATACAAGGAGGAATATGTAGCATTTACAAAGCCTATGATAGTTCTCTAGTTAACAGGCTATTACAAGAAGAACCAGGCAAGCAGGCGTATTGTAATTCAAGTTTTTGTGAGTGGTCTTCATTAGAGTCATGGGATGAACAAGATTTTAACCTTCTATTTTGGCCCAGGTGGAGTGGTTACTTGGAAGATGATCATAGCGAAGTTTACTCACTATTTTCCATATTGCTATTTAAACCCACGACATGGATTATTTGGAGCGGAGGGGTGTGTCATAATTATAATATTTGTACATGTTATTTCTGGCAGAAGTAGTTATTATAATTCTAAGTAGTAGTTACTATAATTATGAGGATCAGTTATTAGAAGTTAATAAGCAGTTATTAGTAGTTTTATTTTAAATACTTGTACTAGAAGTTTGCAGGACACACAGTTCTCTCTCTAACTTCCTCTTTATCCTACTTTTCTTTCTCTAAATTTCTCTATCTTCTCCTTATTCTCACTATTTCCTGTTCTTCTCTATTTAATCACTTAAATTCAGTTATATAAAGCAGATCACAATTTTAAATTGCAACAGTATCAGTCTTTTTTTTGGCTAAATTCAGTCTAATTTTCTATTGCAAGTAGCTCATTAAGTAGAGTCCACTAAATTGTATATATACCATGTGGTCGTAGATGATTAATTTGCAAGCGATATCTTGTGCTACTGTGCATGAATAACATCATATCATTTCAATTAACGGAGAAGACCAGATCATAAAAGTCGTCCTAATTTATGCTGTTGCACACTTGGTATCATAACATCTCATTTTCTTTTAAAAATTAATTCACATGTAAATACCTTGGCTTTTGGGATGGGTCGTGCCCCTGGTTCATCTCTCATGTCAACAGTCAGTGTCCTAATCTCTGTACATAGTTATCAATTGCAAGATATCAACCATGGAAAATATATAGATCAGTATAAATATGGATAAACAAAAAAAAGTGTTATATGGATTTTGGTACATACATATATACATAGACACGTATCTAGAGAGACTAGATTTTTTTTTATTATAGCCAGAGACATATTTACTGGAGGAGCACAAGTCTTACTCTTCTCAATGGCAAATCCGTTATTCTTCAGAATTTCAGCAATAGTGACCACTGTGGCAATAGCTGTAGATGACGCATAACAAAAGATTACTTCAGTAATTGACATAACATAAGATTTAATCCTTCACAAACCGTTAAAAACTAAAAAGATAACCAATTTTCAACATTTCCTGTACAGACATAAACTTCGAAAAGTTTTAAAGATGATGATAAAAATAGCTGACGAAATTGATCTATAAATGACTTCTACTTAAAGATCCCTTCCTCAAAATTTTTATCCTGAAGTTATAAATTCCTATTACTATTTGTTAAAAGAAGGAAAGAAAAAAAAATGTCGTTTCAGGTATCTACACTAAACCTACATCCCATCCCACAGGACCATGTGCCTAAAACAAACCATAGAACTCTTTCTTGCATTCTCAGCACACATCACACACACAAAAAGTGTATAGTTGCTTTAGAAAAGGCAATCTATGCATATTCAAAAATCAAATTTCTACACTCGTCGATTCAATTATTAGTCATATTAAATCAACTAATTACCCATTTAATCCTTGCTAATTTTCAAAACACAAATTAATAATCACACAGTTATCTTGAAAAGTTGCAAAAGCAACAACTTAAGTCGATAAGTAACATTAATTCACATAAACTAAGCAATGCATAACAACACAGGTATAGAGGCTGCATTTTTATCTTTTTTTGGTCAGTGCAGAGGCTGCATCTTACTATCACCAGATTCATGAAATTGGCCAAAGAAATAATTGCATTTCTACGTTGCCCTTCAAATAAAAACCCATGATATGCTTTACATGTAAGCAGATGCATTAGGAATACAATATTTAATGATCCTTAAAAAGCAGAAAGTAAACTGCTGTAAAAGAAAGGGAGATTAGAGGTAATACCCATTCCAAGTGCAGAAAGTTCAACTTCATTGTATTGTTGCATGAACCTCTGCAAAGACAGTAAACATAAAAAAATGCACATAAATATAGCCTAAAATAGCAAATTTTCAAGCCTGTACTTCAAGCCTTAAACTTTATTGGGAGTAATCTTGGTAACTTGAATGTTTTTCATATCCAAAATCAAAAGTTGAAAAAACTCATCCCACTAACCTTGTTTTTCTAAATAACAAGTTCAATCTTAATTCAAAAACTATATTTAGTCGAAGTAAAACACAGAGAGATATTTAACAAGAATACACACACACACACGCACATATATATATATATATATATATATATATATATATATATATATGTATATATATATTGAAACCTATTTGGCTAGCAATGGTTTCCACTTTAAAATATGTTTAGTCATCTCAGGTATTCAGTTTTCATTTGAAACTCTCTACAAGAAAATATGTGTTTGCTAACAATTTCCGGGCAACCAATCTATCTATACTATAATTAAATATGCAATTTCGTTCGTCCTCTTTTCTTTTTCTTTTTTGTTCAACCTTTCCATCCTCCTGTTTTTTGGTTCGACCTTTTATTTTTTCTACATTAAGTCGATCTTTATTATTTATCAATCCAAATCAGAAACTGAAATTAGTATAGTAATTTTATAAAGGAACAATAATTAGTAGTATAGTTTTATAAGAAAACGATCAATATAAGATCATCTTACATACTATTAATTTATTATTTTTATTAAAATATATCTATCTATCTATACTATAACTAAATAGACACAATTTAGTTCATCCTCCTTTTTTTCCTTTTTCTTTTTTTTATTTTGACCTCGGACTTTTTCTACATTAAGTCAACTTTTATTATTTACCAATTCAAATCAAAATTTGGAATTAAGATTGTAGTTTTTTAAGGAAACAAGAATTAGAAATATAGTTTTATAAGAAAATAATCAACATTAATATTAATTGATTTCTTTTATTCAAATATATCAAATCATAATCCCTTCATTCCAAAATTAAATATACAATTTGACTTTTGACGTCAAACGACGGCACATTAAACATCAAATTGATGTGAATTTATTTAATTTTAATTAATACAATTATTATAATTGTATAGTATATAACAAAAACTATTAATCACAAAATTTATTTCATTCTAAACTTTTATGAGACCTACCAATTTCAAAGTTAATTTGTCATACAAATTATTTAACTAATTTGAATTTGTTACCAACTTACCATTACTAATTTCATTCTAAACTTTTATGAGTCATACTAATTTTAAAGTTAATTTTTCATACAAATTATTTTAACTAATTTGAATTTGTTACCATTACTAAAATACAAGTAAAATTATATTTCAAGTATAAGTAAAATTTTACTATTAACAAAATAATATATTTAAAAGGAAACTATTTTCTTATGAAGATCGTCTTACATAATACTAAATTGTTACCAATATTATAATATAAGAACAAATATAATATATTAACCAATTGTTAATGAAACTATTAAAGAAACTTTATACTAAAAATAATTATTAAAGAAACAAATAAGACCCCTAGCTTTGCACGGGGTGTAGTGCTATTTTCAAATATAGCACAAGGGAGAGAACTGACAACAAAAAAGTAAATAACTAAATAACATTTACACCTTACATTACAGTGGCAGACCCAGAATTTTTAGCGAGTGGGGTCACAATTATAGTAAAAATAAAATAAATAAAATTTAAACTTGATATGGCCATCAAGACCTACACAAGTCATATAAATTTGTAAATTTGTCTAACTTGATCGACCCAATTATGAGAAGATATTATGTAAATAACCTAACTTCAAGCATGTGTAGTTCATATTTGAGGACTAAATCTAGGATTTTAGCACATCTTCTAAACTTAAAATCGCAAAATTTTAAAATTAAAATTTGAAGTTAATCAGTAAGTTTCAAGAATTACAAATTTTATAGTAAGTAGTATTTCTTATATAGTTTATAAAAATTATGATTATACTAACTAAAATAAATAATATTTTAGTTTTAAAAGTTGGCAATTTACTTCAAAAAAAATGTCTCTCGAAAAGCAACGATGGTCACAACAAAGATGAATCATGAATAGTACATTAAGTTTAATTCCTTCAAATTAGTATTTTCCATACTATATATTATTCTCCATTTCAAATTATAAGACTATATTCCATTTTTGAAAGTTAAATTAAGACGATTTTAAATTTAGAGTTGAGATGATTCATTAAAAAATACAGTGAATATTACTTTTTAAATAATTTATAATATTCATCATTGCATTGATTAATTAAAAGAATCCATCTTGAGTTTAAGTTTAAAAATGTGTCTTCACTTCAAAAAGTCAATAATCCTACAATAAGAAATAGAGGGAATGTATAAAACCTAATTACACAACATATAAGACCAACACCTGCCACCGGTACTCCTTGGTGGCCTACTGGTCCTGCTCCAACATGACAAAAGCATCAAAGCCCAATCCACAAGCCCATAGCTATCTAAATTACCCATAGTATAGTAGAGAGGAAAAAAAAAGTTAGTGACTGCACTTGCAGTCACTGGACCTACTGTGGGTACGTCACTGCCCTACAACTACATTGGCTTCTGCTCTAATTAACTTGAGAATGTATGAGCCTTTTCACATTCATTAATCATTGTTTATGATGAAACTTATGAGATTAAATAAAAAAATCATAAAGGAAACAGAAACAGTATCCAGAATTTAGATTATATTTATATTTTTCACATTTTCTTAAAGACAAAACAGAAAGCATGCATCTAAGCTTGTTTGCATAGCATTTATAACTAGGTTATACCTTTTATTTAAAGAAAACTTATAATACATGTGCATTGGCACTGGACAGTATTTTCTGCTTCTCTGATTTAGGGGATATACATGAAAATGTCCCACTCTCAAAATGTGTACAAACATACACACTCACGCATCCAAGTTACTATTTTCAGATCAGAACTGAACCCCAAAGAGTCTAAACAGCCCCTAAAATATACTCCATATTTCAGTGCATCTCAGATGTAAAAAGTTAGTTTTTTTCTACTTTTCCATAACTGAAACCCAAGACCAGGAACAGATCATCAAAAAAAATTAAGACAAAAGCTGATAACCAATCAGACCCAACTATATATATCATATTGCAATTTTTTCAATATATCCCCCAAATTATCAATCAGTAAACAAATAGAAAATTTGTAAAGTATAACGCATACAAACACATACATATAGAGAGAGAGAATAAGGATATACCTTAGCGAGGTTAACATAGAAGAAGAGAGATTTTTTGGTATTAGAGACCTGAATTCGATTGCTCTTCTTTTGAGAATCCGCGATGTTGATGTTGGTTACTCCCTCTGTAATTGCTTCCATTTTTCTGAATGAATCCCAGATTTTCAAAACCCTAATCTCTCTTTCTCTCTCGCTAGCTCACTCGATCGTTATATAAAGCCCTTTTGTCTGCGTATTCTTTTCGAGGGCTTAACTAAAAAGACAAAAACAAAAGTGAGTTGAACGACGGCGTTTATCTTTAAGTGTATTGCTGATTATCATATGGCATTTTGAACTTATATTTTTTTTGTTCATTAATTTTTATTTTGTAAATTAATTTGAAATATTTTAAATTTAAACTACTCCTACCATTTAGTTAAGAGGGACACGAAGGTGAGATATACAAACACCTAACATTAGTGCTTGAGGTGGTGTGTTTGATTGCATCTTAATGTATTTTAATAATTTACTTTTAATACATCTTAACAACCCACAATTTTATATGAGAATTATTAAATCTACAACATTAAAATGTTATTTTAACAACAAAAATGTCGTTATAGATCCTATAGCGACGGTTTTCACCGTCGCTATACATCTACAGTGACACTTTTGTTGTGAAAATAACAAAAAGTGTTGTGAATTTAACAACTTTCTTTTATATTAAGAGGTCCTCTTAATAGTTTAGATACAAATATGAGTCTAAATTATTCAGAGGATCATCTTAATACAAAAATATGGGTTGTTAAAATGCATTAAGAGGTGAGTTGTTAAGATGTATTAAGATACAATCAAACACAATAAAATAACATTACATTGAGAAATTACAAAACACAATTCATATACATCAAGGCTATGTTTATTTGCAATGATTATACTTGGATAAGACTATTAATTTCAAGTATCTTATTTATTTTTTAATTTGAGCTTAGGACTATTAGTCCTGCGATTATAAAATAGTTTTAAGATGTGGGATTATTTAATAATATGTTCTATCTAGTATTATAATCCCTGCCATTTGGGATTAAAAATTACTAGAAAAAATTAACCTCAACTTTTTCTAAAATAACCATAATATCCTATAATTTATGTTATTATTACTGGCAACTTAAAACTTATTAGTACAAACACTAAATAATATTATATAATTTTTTTTGGGGGGGGGGCAAGCTGGGTGGTGAGGTGCAGTGGTGAAGCCAGAAATTTTTGACAGTGGGGCGATTATTAGAGTATCAAAAAATAAATTAAAATTGATAATTATAGTAACAAAAAATGACTTAAATATATAACCAAAAAATATATAATATATGTCATTGTTGTAGCCATCAAACTTATTGATAAGTAGGTTTTATACCTACTTATTGGATATCAATTCACGAGAACTATGCTCATCTCAAGCACATTTTAGTATGTTTTTAGTTGCATTTTATTTTATTTTGCATTACTTGTAATTAGAGCTCCACTGGTGTGAAAATGTAGGAAATGTCATAAGCTCAGTTGTGGCGGGTGTTATGAGAATAGCGAAGGCGTGGCACGTGAAACGAGTGGAGATACAGAAGTGAATAGTGATGGAAGAACAAGCAACAAGCATGTGGAACAACAGGAAACAGCAGCAGAACACAAGTATGCTGGAAACATAAATTGCGCGGCTGAACAAGCTGGAATTCGCAGCGCTCGCGCTATCAGCCAGTAGAAGATAGAAACGCACACACGTGCGCCCGCGCCCATTCTGTATAAGAACCTCGCGCGGTCGCGCGGAGTCATCTGAAGCTGTTATATGCCTTTATTTTGAATTTGAAATTTGAATGTGGTCTCATTAAAAACTATCCTGGTTGGTACCAGACATTTTATTACGTACGTTTTTATCAGTTTGCATTGGGAAACTAGGGTTCCAAGCAGAGAACTAATCCTAGAGAGGATTTGAGCAAAAACTCAAGATTTTCTACATCTTCTCTTGAATTCAGTTTTATATAAGTATTCATTTTAGGTTGCTGGGAATTATTGGAGATTTGGATAACATTCTGAAAAGAATTCTACAATTGGGTTTGATCAATTATATTTGCTCTCTCTCTCTCTTTTGATATTTATTCTCAATGTGTTACTATAATCCCATAATGGTTTTAGGTTTAGAAATGAATTAAACTCCATTATGGGATTCTAATGGATTTTGATATGTAATCTATAACGAATTGCCTAATTGCTTGGTTGCTCGTTTATCATTGGGATTTCTGTTATGATTGATTGGATTGCATGAATGTTTGATCACCATTCATCTTATATGCTTATATGGAATTGAAAAATGACATGTGAGCATGGTTGTAATCATAATAACATGCGTTTATGAGGCTGAATTGTTTAGCTTCTTATTTAGTGAATCATATAGAAATATATTGTTTAAATCACCGTGTGTAATAATATAAGACCTTGTGCTTCAATTCAATATTGGTACAATTTCACATAGAAATATAGTGATTTTGGTTTTATTGATGATTACATGATTTCTATTGAATGTGGATGTTATGTAAACAGATCATAATTCATTAAAAAATGATTATGTCTACATTTTATGCTCTTGGCTATTTTTCATGATAAATGTATGATTGTGCATGATGGCAATGTTTAGATGAAATATGAAATGAAGTTAGAATCCCATTCTTTCCAAATTTGATTCATTAAATTAGTTTTGTGTTTTATTCATTAATTGAATATAGATTAAGCATCATTGTGAAGTATTCAGTTAAGCATATAAAATAGTGAAACTATTGGTGTGTGATAGTTTAATTTTAAAACCTTTCTCCTGTGAATCGATACTGTTCTTACTCTGTACTACTTGTTGACCCATGTATGTTTGCATGAGTTAGAGTCCTTTTGTTAAGACTAAAAAGGAGGCAACACTTATACACCAAAAATAACTAGTATAATATAACAATTACAATTGTCCTCTGCGAGTTTTCATTCGTTGAAATTGTTGCATAATACTTTCATTATCAATGCAATCAAATACATGCATCCTTCTCGATGTATGTAATCAATAAATCATTGATCAGTTGATCTTCTATGGAATTGCACAACCTACTTTTAATTATCTTCATCGCAGAAAAAGCTCTTTCAATAGTAGAAGTCGCAACAGGTAAGATTAATGTCAACTTTAGAAGCTGATATACCAAAGAAAATACAATATGTTTCTTAGTACCTACGAGCTTTCTTGCAAGACCTCTAATCCCTTGAACTTCCAAAAACTCTTGATTTGCCCGCATATCAGAAATGTAATTATCTAGTTGACTATCAAGTTTCATAAGATCTATTGGAGAAAAGTCATCCAAATAAAAGCTAGCGAGATGAATCAATTTGTCAAAACTAGTGAAACGATCATTAGGATTTAAGCATGCCACATGATAAAAACAAGTCGGTACTTACTTCCGTAAAACGATCATTTAATTCTTGAAGTTGCCAATCCAAAACAGTACAAAATATCTCAACATAATAATGGTGAAAATTTGTAATACCTTGAGATTTTGGACTTGATCTTCCATGGAATAAAGCATTCATATCTATAATATTAATTTTGTGTTTGTTGCAAAATAAACAAACTTCATCAAGTAGTTTCTCACATCCTTCATCTCTCATAGCCTTCAATAGTTGCTTAGACACTTTAACTAATTCCATAGCATTTACAATGTCTTGATCCTTTCTTTGCAATGCTTATGATAATTCATTTGTTATTCCCAATATCTTTCTCATCAATATTAGATCAAATGGCAAAACCAAATGATTGCAATGACTCTAATAAACCAAAAGCAATACCTTTTTGTTGGTATACCAAACCATCATCTGAAACCTCCTCAAGTACATCAATCACTGAGGAGAACATAAGAATCAAGTTCAAAAGTGTCTAATAATGTGATCCCCAACGTGTGTCACCTGCCCGTTTAAGACTAGTTTCTTGATGTAAGCATTTCCCACTTTGAAGTTCATTATTCATCAATGTTTCCCCGACTCTAGTAGCTTCTTTCTCTCGAAGACTATCTCGGCGCTTGCATGATGCTCCAACCATATTTAACAACTCAGAAACCTTGTTAAAAAAACCAAGCAATGTGTTTATGCTTACTAGCAACAGCTACAATAGTTAATTGGAGTTAATGAGCAAAATAATGGACATAAAATGCAAATGGATTCTCATTCATAATTAAGGTTTTGAGACCATTAAATTCACCTCGCATGTTACTGGCTCCATCGTACCCTTGACCACGTATTCTTGATAAACTTAGTCCGTGACTTGAGAAAAAGGTCTCAATTGCTTCTTTAAGCAATGAAGTAGTAGTACTAGTAACATGAATTATACCAACAAAACGTTCAACAACACATCCCTTTCTATCCACATAGCGAAAAGCTATGGCCATCTGTTCTTTGATTGAAATATCACGTGACTCATCAACTAATATTGCAAACACATCATCTCCAATATCACTAAAGATAGCAATGGTAGTTTCTAATGCAACACAATTTATAATATCTTTCTGAATATCACTTGACACCAATTTCAGATTTTTTGGAGCATTTTGTAACACAACATTGTTGATATTTTCATCGTGATCAGCAAGAAATTGTAGAAGCTGTAAGAAATTTCCTCTATTACTTTAATCCTCATCTTCATCGTGACCACGAAAGGATAACCCTTGACGCAAAGAAATCTTATGCAATCAACTGATGCATTTAAGCGAATTCGATATTCAAGTCTCGTTTGCTCAGATTGTTTAATAAAAACATTCTGAATGTTTTGCTTTGGTTTCATCAGATCTTGGCATTTACTCCAAGCTTGGTTATAAGCACTATTAGGCCCTCCAACATGAATATCAAATCTATCTTTCTTGCTCCATGTTGTGAACCCGTTAGTACTGAAAGAATCACTACCCGCTTGTTTTACAGTGTCCTGCCTAAATAGATAGCAACATAAGCAAAATGCTACATCAATAGCTATGCTATACTCCAACCAATTTCCATATTCTTTAAACCAAGAAGGATTAAATCTACGTAGGTAGCTCCCAATTCGTGTCTGTGGGAAGTTATGTTTGAGCGGCTGACAAGGACCCTTTAGCATGAATGCTCTTCTTACTTTATCTTGAATATTAGGATGATACTTTGATATTTTCTTTCGCAACCCGGGGTCTGCTTCAAGATTTCCCAAACCTACTTTATCATCATCCTTTTTTTGATTTTTGTTAGAACATGATCCTTCAAATGCAGAAGCTTTTTTGAATACAAATTTGTCCATAGTAGTTGCTATCTATTTTCAAGCACTAATCTGATAAAAGAATGTGGTCAGATAGGCTGCACATGATTTTTATTATTACATTTTAATAAAAATTATAAAACTATAGTAAAAAACAAAATCTTTTTTTCCAATTGTTTATCTTGGCACCCAGATTGGAACCTGTGACACTGACCTGACTTTACCCAATTGTCACCACAAGCCATTGACTTGTAATACTCCATAATATTTTATGTTATTTGAGAACTTCTGGTAACATTAACTCACGAAGTAAACTAGTAAAGGGTACTTAAAGTAGAACTATCAAGTTTTATAACAAAATCAAGTAATTTAAACAGGTTGTCTTTAGATTTAGCAACTCACACAAAAAATAAGAGTCAAATGCCACAATAGGCCTAAAGAAAGGTAATTTGATAAGGACATAAGGAGAACCCCCAATTAGACAAAAATTGGGGAACAGAGCTACTCGGTGGAGATAAGGAGAATAGAGCATAAATTAGACAAAAAATCAAGGAAAACCCCCAATTTGAAATCAAGGAAAATCAAGGAAACTATCAGGAATTCACAAACTATACAATAATTTGATATTTACACATAAAATATATGATTATGAAAAACCCTAAAAGCATAAATTTTATCAGCTGATAGATGTCTTTGGGGTTGAGGTCTTGCCGTCTTGGGGAAGAGCCGAAGAGCCGAAGAGGTGGGAGATGAATTGAGCCAGTGAAGTCTTACCAGCTGATTTCTTTTCAGTAGATTCGCCCTTGTCTCGCAGCGAAGTGTTCGTGTTATTGTGTATGAGGGCATCTTGATCTGGCATGAATAAAAGAGTAAAGGTAATACTAATACCCAATTTCAGTGGGTGCAATTGACTCTTTTATCTCACAAAAAATCTATTTATCATATATTAAACAAAAAATCCAGTGGGTGCAATTGACCCCACTGACTAACAAGTAGCATCGCCACTGGTGAGGTGTATATATAATCACTGGATATTATTCTTTTTGGAAGGGTTGGGGGTGGGCGACTGAGGGTGTAAACATAATCAGTAAATATTAATATTTTTTGTGGGAGTGGGGGCTAGGGGCTGGACGGGGTGGGTGTATACATAATAAGTAAATATCATTTTTGGGGGTTGTGGGGTGAGCGGGGTGGGGTGGGATTGCATACATAATTAGTAAATATATTTTTTTGGGTTTGGGTTTGGGTATATACATAATCACTGAATATATTTTTTTTGGGTGGGGTATGGGGTGTGGGGTGTGGGGTGGGATGGGGTAGGGGTGGGCGAGACAAGGCGAGGGTGGAGTGGAGTGGCGTGGGTGGGGTGGGTGGGGTGGGTGGGTGGGGTGGGTGTGGGGGTAGGGCGGTGGGGTGTATATATAATCAGTAAATATTATTTATTTTTTTATGTATAAATAAGTTTAAAATATGTTATTATTGGTAAGGATATAATAATACAAACAATATTTTAAATTAAATACTTTAATTAATCCTGGAAAAAAATATAATATGAGATTATTTTAAGTTATCCCAAAAAAAACAAATACGTGACTAGGAATATTTAATTTTAAGATTAATAATCTTGATATTATAATCACATGTATTATAATATCGTGATTATAATTTTTGCAAACAAACATGGACTAGGATTATAATTATAATGTCAAGACTATTAAACTATTTTATAATCCCGAGATTAATAGTCTTAAGTCTAAATTTAAAAACAAACAAGACAAGCCTATATTTGTTTATAAGAATTATACTTGGGATATAATTATTAATCTCAAATATCTTGTTTGTTTTCAAATTTAGACTTGAGACTATTAGTCCAGGGATTATAAAATGACTTAATAGTCTTTAGATTATAATCTCGGGATTATAATTATAATCCCAGGATTATAATCCTAGAATTAATAATATTGGGATTATAATCATATGTATTATAATGCCGAGATTATAATGCTCTCAAACAAACATAGCC
Source organism: Panax japonicus (assembly GCA_020205505.1). Lineage (NCBI taxonomy): Eukaryota > Viridiplantae > Streptophyta > Magnoliopsida > Apiales > Araliaceae > Panax > Panax japonicus. Next base: position 46,949,723 of record CM035101.1, on the reverse strand, counting down.
CTTAATAGTCATATCCCAAGTATAATCCTTGCAAACAAACATAACCATCAAACCTATTTTCTATATATATATATATATATATATATATATATATACACACACACACACACACACAAAATGACATTTTTGTACAATAACTCAAGTAATTGGTGTCTCTCACCTTTTATTTAGTGTTTTTTATATATATCATAACCATAGTTGATTATGGACAAAACTAAAGAAAATCTCACCGTAGTTGGCACGTTTTACTTATTACACCATTAAACTTTTAAAAATTCAAATTACCCCATTGAGCTAATTAAAATTTTGAATTTCACCATTCTTTAAAATTGGCTCAAATTCTTTTAAAAAAAACTAAGGAAAACCACATTATAGTTGGAACGTTTTACTTATTATACTATTAAACTTTTAAAATTTTAAATTACCCCACTGAACTAATTAAAAATTTAAAATTATGCCATCTTGTTAATAAGATTGGATGGGCGTCAAATTAACTCAGATTTTTTGAGACGTGACTAGATTTGTGCTTCAAATTTAAAAACCAACTGGAATACCCCATAGATTTCTGCTTTAAATTTATCAAATTGATGAAATTAATTATGTTATTTGGCAAAATTAAATATACTCAAATTTGATTCTTTTTCTTGTTCAAATTACATCATTAATTTGATAGATTTTATACAATTTGAGTGAATAAACACCATTTTTATAGACAAATCAGAAGAGAGATTTAGAACCCTAACTACTATAATAGGTATGTTTTCTTCTCTATTTTACAAATTTTCTCTTCTCGATCCTCCTCCGCCTACCTTTTGCAATCACAACTTCTACAACCCTAGTCGCCTCTATTAAAGCCCCAATTCTATTTAGCAAAACATAGCCCCAAACACCTCAAATTAGCCTTTATTTGCCTAATTACTAACACCAATCCCACTGCCATATCAAATCACATAGCCTAGTTAAAAAAAAGTAGAGACAAAGTGAACCAGCTAGCAGCGCACTTAGCACCGTCGTTAAAAGTTTCAACACCAAAGTAGCTACCGTAACCATAAGTAGCCTCCAACGTCGCCATAACCACAATGAGTCTCCATCGTCGTCGCCACCACCACCACTATATAGAGCCTCCACCGTTGTCTCACCTTGTGCCACCACCTTCTTCTACGCTTGGTAGGTTTTCTCCTTCTGCATATTTTATTTAGGCTTTGGAGACGTACTTGGGAGATGAGTTAATTTTATTGCCTAACCCACGTATGAATGACACGTGTCATTTTCTTTTCTTTTTTCACTAGCCACGTCTAAAAAATCTTAATCAATTTGACGGACGTCTAATTTTATCAACGGAATGGTGTAATTTCAAAATATTAATTAGTTCAATGGGGTAATTTCAATTTTTAAAAGTTTAATTTTGTAATATGTAAGACCCAAACTTTAATGAATAAAGATGAATTTTCTATAAATATCATTTTTGAATATTATGGAATGAATTTGATATAATGTTATAGTTGTGGATAATATTTATAAATTTTGCAAAGTACGCAAGTTGTTATATAATATTCGATTGGTCGGGGAATATTCGTTTTAACAGGGAATATTCGTACAATGACACAATTATTGGTGGACCCCACAACGGAATTATTGTCGGATTGAGAAAAAGACAAAAATACTTTATGAAAATAACGGTGAAAGTTTTACCGTTAACTATTGAAACACCCGGTGTTAAAAGTACAGTAATACGCGTAGTTGCACAGTAGCACACGGTTTTGATTATTGATGCTTACGTGAGAAGTCACTCAGTTTTGTTCAATTATTGCTATAGTAATTGTTGTGAATTTTGGCGTATTTTATGGTCCCCCTATTTATCCATTTTTCAAAATAATCAGTAGAAAATTATTCATTATATATATATATTTATAAGTCTTGTATATATATATATATATATATATATATATATATATATATATATATATATATATATATATACACGGTTGGAATGAATTATTGGGGGGGGGGGGGTAATCTGATATGTAGGAGGGAGTGATTATTAGTATTATATATATATATATATATATATATATATATATATATATATATAAGGTACTGAAGTAATGGTTTATATATATATGATGATGTTGCTTAAAGTAAAAGCAAAGGAAAGTCACGGGAGTATATCCCGTGAATTAATTAGACACATGTGATATATATATATATACTATATATATATATATATATATATATATATTATATTTTATATTTTATTTAAAAAATTTTGCTTTAATTATGGACCGTCCGATTAAAAGTAAATCAATCTGGACCGTTCATGAATTAGTTACTATGCAGTCCATTCTTCTATAAATAGAAGCTCATTCCTTCATTATTTCTTATGAATTCACTGAAACTCTAGAGAGAGAAATTATAGAGAGAAATAAGAAAAGTATTCTGCTACTTCCCTACTCTTATATTCAGTTTTTTTTACGGTAAGGGGTATTATTCCTTTTGTATTCATGAAGAGAACTTCTATTATTCCATTCTTTATTATTCTGCTGGAATAACCAGTATACTCGGACTACCCTATACTTGGTGGCATTCTTCTAATATTTCGTCTTTATTATTATTCTGTTGGAATATCTCGTCTGTGCGTTTTACGCCGGACCTGATTCCGTCTTTATTATTATTTTGTTGGAATATCATGTCTGTGCGTTTACGTCGGACCTGGTTCCGTCTTTATTATTCTGTTAGAACATCCTGTCGGTGCGAATTTTGCCTGACCTAGTTCCGTTACTTATTATTCTGTTGGAATAACCTGTCTATGCGAAGTACCGCATGCATGGTGATTTCTTTTATTATTCCATTCGCTATTATACTCAGTTGGTTAAAGTTTTGACTTCTATACTCCATGAAATTAGTGGAATATCCTTGATATTTGCACTTCATCCAGTATCTTTTCATGAAAATATTCTTCTGAGCATTCTTGAATTTTATTCTACAAAACAGTATCATGTTGACAATTTGGACATTATTAGTTCCTGTATAAATTAATTCTTGAACTTGTTTTATTGAATTCTTATATCATTGTCATCATCCTCATGTTTATATTGTGTTGAAAGACATTTGTGGCCTGTAGTGCATAGATAGATTTGGTATGATTATGACCAGGGATTAATCGGTGTAATCATGACCGTAATGTTACAAAGGATGTGGAAAAAGTCCTCATTGACCCGTGGTTCATTGATGGACAGTTGTTGGCATAATCATGACCATTAATGAATACACAAATATCCTTGGTCCGTAGTGCATGTATAATTTGTGGTCGTGATACTAAAGAATATCCTTGGCCGTAGTGCAGGGGTGATTCGATGATGTGGATTATTTATTAAGTTGAGTCCCAGCGATAAAAGTGATGAAAAACCTTTTAAATCATAGAAGATAGTAGATTTTATTTTCTACTTGAATTTTCTAATGGATTGCTTGTTCTGCTGCAGTTAAACTTGATGTTTGTTATATTTTATCAGTTTAACACTGTTGAAGGCTAATGATAATTTATTCTGTATTATTTTAGTCATAATATTTCTTACTGGGCTAGTTGAGCTCACCCTTTTGCTTTCATTGTTCTCTTCAGGAAATGAGGACCCCATTGAGTTTGTATATTGTCTAGATGACAATATTTGTATTAAAACTCATTGTATATGTTTAGTCGTATTTTAAACGACTGTTGTATAATTAAGTTGTATTTGAATTTTGTACCATGTATTTGGCGACTCAAGATGGGTGATGAATACCTATATTGGGGGCGCCACAGTTGGTATCAAAGCTTAGGGATATGATCCCTGACTAAGATGTGAGAATAGAACTAGGAGGGGAGAGACGGGAAATTCCTTCGCTAGTATGACCTACCTAAGTTTTTTTTGTATTTAATTGGTCGGTTAGAATATAGGGATAATATGTTAAATGTCAATTAACCTTTTATTTTGTGGCAGTATCTGAAAATGACATCCGAGAATGTTGAGAATAGCAATGGAGCACAGGCGACCGTTGATTCATCACATATCAATAATCAGGATAATGTGCATCAGGAAGGCGACAATCCTCATACAAACAACAACACTGACCAAATGATGAATGCTGAAATGTTCAGAGGTTTTATGCAATTCATGCAATAGCAGGTGAGAGCGGCTCCTGTCCAAAATGTTGGTGGAACCACTGGAAACTCTCGTATGGTCACCGCTAAATAGTTCAAGGAGCTGGGACCACCGGAGTTATTGGAGAGCCAAACCACTTAAGACGGAAGCATGGATAAAGCAGATCATCAAGATATTTGATGTCTTGGGATACTCTGAGGAACAAAGGTTCCCTTTGCCGCCTTTATGTTGCGAGGAGAGGCGGATTACTGGTGAGAGTCAGTAAAGCGTACTCAACCTACCGCACTAAAAATGTCTGGGAGAAGTTCCAAGAACTATTCAACGACAAGTACTTTCCCGAAAGTATTCATCACATGAAGGAGGTGGAGTTTCATCAAGTTGGAACAGAATAATATGACCGTGGCGCAGTACAAAGCAAAGTTTGCCGAGTTGTCCCCGGTTTGCGTCCCACTTGGTGGATAATGAAGAAGAGAATGACACGGATATTTTAAGAGGTTTGAAGCCGGAGATACGTAAATATCTTATTTCTCATAAACTGTGTTTGTATTCAGATGTTGTAAATAGGGTTCAGTTAGTGGAGCGCGATAACGAGTCAACGCAACCAAAAGAGAGCAGCCGACAAAATGATAATACCAGCGAGAGCAGTCATCAAAGCGGTGACAACATGCGTGGAGGGAATCAACAGGCCAGAAATGGTAACCACTTCGGTGGTAATCAGGGCCAAAACAATAAGAATGGATATTTCAAGAAGAGGAGATTCAACAATGATGGAAAGACGTCAGCACCAGCACCCGTTGTTAAGGAAGGAGAATGACCACCTATCATATGCTTCAAATGCGGAGGGGAGGGACACATCAGTCCAAATTGCGCGATGTCGTCCAAATCATGTTTTAATTGTGGAAGAGAAGGTCACTTAGCCCGATTTTGTCATTCACCAAAGACAAGTTCAACTAGGATGGAGGCACCAAAGGCCATCCCAAAAAAGTCAAAGCCGGTAGTGCAAGGGATAGAACTTGTTGTGACCTCCCAGAAAGTAAGGAACCCGAATGAGGTCATCACGGGTAAGCTTATCATAAACTCTAGCGAAATCTATACTTTATTTGATACCGATTTTACCCATTCTTTTATTTCTCCTACTTGCGCTCAAAGATTAAATTTGACTTCGGAGAAATTAGACTTTGACTTATCTGTGGAAACTCCATTGGGAGAAACCTTCATTACATCCACTGTTTATAAGTCTTGTTTGGTTCAAATCGGTACCCTTACTTTACCTATCGATCTTATTTCATTGAAAATACTCGCATTTGACGTGATTCTAGGGATTGATTGGTTAACTACTTATCATGCAAAAATTGATTGTTTTCGTAAGGTTGTTAGCTTTCATATTCCTAATCAACCTATTATGCGAATTCAAGCGACCAAACCATTAAAATCAATCACAATCATCTCAAGCCATAAAGCTATTCGTTTATTAAAAAACGAATGTCAAGCTTTCTTAGCTCATGTCACGGATCTAAACAAAAATACGTCAGTTTTGAATGATATTTCTATTGTTAATAAATTCCCTGACGTATTCCCTGAAGAACTTCCTGGCCTACCCTCAGAGCGTGAAATTGAATTTTGTATCGACCTTGAACCAGGTACAAAACCTATTTCCAAAGCCCCATATCGAATAGCTCCTATTGAACTTCAGGAGTTAAAGACCCAACTGCAGGAATTGTTAGACATTGGCTTTATTCATCCTAGTACTTCTCCTTAGGGTGCTCCTGTTCTATTCGTGAAGAAGAAAGATGGGAGTATGAGACTTTGTATTGATTATCGGGAGTTGAATCATGTCACCATCAAAAATAGGTACCCATTGCCACGTATTGATGACCTGTTTGACTAGTTGCAAGGAGCCAAATTCTTTTCAAAGATTGATCTTCATTTCGGATATCACCAATTGAAGATTAAAACAGATGACTTTCGAAAGACAGCTTTCAGAACTTGGTACGGGCATTATGAATTCCTAATCATGTCCTTTGTATTAACTAATGCTCCTGCTGCCTTCATGGATATGATGAACCGAGTATTAAAAGAATATTTGGATCTCTTTATGGTCGTCTTTATTGATGACATCCTTATTTATTCCAAAAGCCGTAAAGATATTGAGCAACATTTGAGGCTGACACTCCAAAAGCTTCGTAAATATAAGCTTTATACCAAGTTGAAGAAATGTGAGTTCTGGCTTGAGGAAGTAGCATTCCTTGGGCACGTGGTATCAAGTCATGGAATATCTGTTAACCCGACAAAGATTGAAGCAATTCAAAGCTAGGAGCAACCTAAATCAGTGACCGAAGTACGTAGCTTTCTCGGCTTAGCTGGTTATTATCGGAGATTCGTGGAGGGATTTTCTCGAATAGCTATTCCATTAACTCAGCTGACTCGAAAAGATACAAAGTTTGGTTGGAGCGAGGAATGTGAGAAGAGTTTTCAAGAACTCAAGAGGAGACTCATTTCAGCACATGTTCTGTGACGCCCCCAAAATTAGGCATACATCACCCATCTTGAGTCGCCAGATACATGGTACAGAATTCAAATACAACTTAATAATACAACTGTTGTGTACAATACGACAAAACATAAATTGTGAGTTTGAATACAAATATTGTCTACTAGAGATTATACAAACTCAAAAGGAGTCCTCATTACAATTATCATCACACTATTTCACAGAGTAGTGAGGACTACTAATGCACCATCTAGGACCATCACTCTGTTCCTCGACTAGTCCCAGCTACGTTCTCATTTCCTGAAGAGAACAGTGAAAGAAAGGGTGAGCTCAACTAGCCCAGTAAGAAATATTATGACTAAGATAATGCAGAATAATTTATCGTTAACCTTCAACAGTGTTAAAACTGATAAAATATAATAACTATCAAGTTTAACTGCAGCGGAACAAGCAATCCATTTGAAGAGTCAAGTAAGGAATAAAATCTACTATCTTCTATGATTTAAAAGGTTTTTCATCACTTTTATCGCTGGGACTTAGCTTAATAAATAATCCACATCATCGAATCATCCTTGCACTACGGCCAAGGATATTCTTTAGTATCACGACCACAAATTATCCATGCACTACGGGCCAAGGACATTCGTGTATTTATTAATGGTCATGATCATGCCAACAACTATCCATCAATGCACTACGAGCCAATGAGGACTTTTATCACATCATTTGTAACATTATGGTCATGATTACACCGAATAATCCCTGGTCATAATCATACCAAGTACATCTATGCACTACATGCCATAGATGACTTTCAACAAAATATAAACATGAGGATGATAACAATGATATAAGAATTCAATAAAACAAGTTCAAGAATTAATTTATCTAGGAACTGATAACGTCCAAATTGTCAACATGATACTGTTTTGTAGAGTAAAATTCAAGAATGCTCATAAGAATATTTTCATCAAAAGATACTGGATGTAGTGCAAATATCAAAAATATTCCACTAATTTCATGGGTATAGAAGTCAAAGTATTAACCAACTGAGTATAATAAAGAATGAAATAACAAAAAAAATCACCATGCATGCGATAGACCGCACAGACAGGTTATTCCAACAGAATAATAAAGGATGGAACCAAGGTCCGGCGTAAACGCACAGACAGGATATTTCGACAGAATAATAAATAATGGCACCAGGTCCGGCGTAAACGCGCAGACAGGATATTCCGACAGAATAATAAATAATGGAACCAAGTCCGGCGTAAACGCACAGACAGGATATTTCAACAGAATAATAAAGAACAAAATATTAGAAGAATGTCACCATGTATAGGGTAGCCCGCGTATACAGGTTATTCCAACAGAATAATAAATAATAGAATAATAGAAGTTCTCTTCATGAGTACAACAAATAACATCCCTTACCGTAAAAGAAACTGAATATAAGAGTAGGGAAGTAGCAGAATACTTTTCTATAGGTTCTCTTATAATTCTCTCTCTAGAGTTTCAATGAATTTGTAAGAAATAATGAAAGAATGAGCTTCTATTTATAAAAGAATGTACTGCATAGTAACTAACTTATGAACGGTCCAGATTGATTTACTATAAACGGACGATCCAGATTGGTTTACTATTAAAACTTAAAACAACGGTCAATACTGATTTACCATTAAAACTTTAAACCAGCGATCTATATTGATTTATTATTATAACTTCCACCAGCGGTCCATATTGATTTACTATTATATCTTCAACCAACGGTCTAAAAAATTAACACATCTCCTCATGGAATAATATTGTGCCCAAAAATGATTTGGACCGAAAATAAATATATCTTACGGGTGAATAGTACGTCGTGAATAGTAACTCATGAATAGTAACTCGTGAATAGTAACTCAATACAAAAAGTGTCCCGAATACCCAATTGAACAATATATCCTCCGGACATCAATTATACTAACACAAATAAGTCCAACACAATGGAAATATAAAATTCATCTTTAATCAACACGAACTTATTCATCATTAATATTATAATTCACAATATTTAACAACCAGGTCGTTCCCAGGAAAGAGGGGGCTTTCCGATAAGGATTTCTCTTTATTGGCGCGCAATTAGGTGACCAAACCTCTCCTTGACAGAACTTCTAGACATAACTGCATAATATGAATAACTTTGTCGTCTTAATTATTGATTTAATAATATATCATATAATGCAGAGATACTGTAACAATAATTGAATCAATAATATGAGAAATATGATACAGAAATTATTGTAGAGTATTGCTGAGTGACTTCTCACGTAAGCATCAATAATCAATACCGTGTGCTACTGTGCAACTACGCGTATTACTGTACTTTTACTACCGGGTAGTTCAACAGTTTTAACGGTAACACTTCTGCCGTTATTTTCATAAAGTATTTTTGTTGTTTTCTCAATCCGAAAATAATTCCGTTGTGGGGTCCACCAATGACTGTGCCATTGTACGAATATTTTCTGTTAAAATGAATATTCCCTGACCAATCGAATATTATATAACAACTTGCGTACTTTACAAAATTTATAAATATTACCCACAACTATATCATTATATCAAATTAATACCATAATATTAAAAAATATAATTCAAAAAAATTATTCTTTATTCATAAAAGTTGGGGTCTTAAATGTTCTAACAATACCATCTAGTTCGGAGAGATTTGTCATCTACAGTGATGCTTCGGGCAAAGGTTTAGGATGTGTTCTCATGCAACATGAGAAAATCATAGTATATGCCTCACGACAACTCAAAGAATATGAGAGGAATTATCCTACTCATGATCTAGAGTTGGCAGCTGTTGTCTTCGCACTAAAGATTTGGAGGCATTACTTGTATGGGGAAAAAGTGGAGATCTTTACGGATCATAAAAGCCTCAAATATTTCTTCACTCAAAATGAACTCAACATTTGACAACGACGTTGGCTTGAACTATTGAAAGATTATGATCATACCATCCAATACCATCCTAGAAAAGTGAACGTGGTAGCTGACGCATTGAGTAGAAGATCATATGCAAGTACGAGTGCGATATTGTCAACGCAATGGCCCATTTTGTGTGACTTGCAAAGGATGGAGATAGAGTTAAAGATTCCAGGGACCCATGTGATAATGTCAAATATACGAGTAGAACCAACTTTAATTGATAAAGTTAAAGATGCTCAAGCTATAGAGCTGATGCGTATGAGGAAGAAAATGCAAGAAGGTGTTATGCCGGAAGCAAGAATCGATGAAGAGGAAATACTTCGAGTCAACTCCAGACTTTGTGTTCCTAACGACCCTGATTTAAAGTATAAAATCATGATGGAGGCGCACAACACACCGTTTTCAATCCATCCTGGGAGTACCAAAATGTATCATGATATTCGTCATACATTTTGGTGGAGCAATATGAAGAGAGAGATAGCGTTGTTTATCTCAAGGTGTCTAACTTGTCAACGAGTTAAAGCGGGGCATCAAGTACAAAAAGGTCCATTGCAACCACTTGAAATTATAAAATGGAAGTGGGAGCACATTACCATGGATTTCGTTACCGATCTTCCTAAGGTTTCTCAAGGTATAGATGCGATTTGGGTCATTGTTGATAGATTGACCAAGTCTGCTCATTTCTTACCGATACGAGAAACTTATACACTTGAACGTCTTGCTTATATGTACATAAACGAGATTGTAAGACTGTACTGTATGCCAGTATCCATAGTTTCTAATCGAGACCCAAGATTCACTTCACAATTTTGGGTTAGTTTGCAAAAAGCTGTGGGCACGGATTTACGATTTAGTTCGGCATATCATCCTCAGACGGACGGAAAATCAGAGAGGACTATTCAAACTCTGGAAGATTTATTAAGACTCTGTGTCCTTGACTTCAAGGGAAGTTGGGATAAGTTCTTACCATTGGCGGAATTTTCCTACAACAACAGTTATCAAGCAAGTATTGGCATGGCTCCATTCGAGGCGTTGTATGGAAGAAAGTGTCGTTCTCTAGTATGATGGGATGAGGTGGGTGAAGCAATGTTGTTGGGACCGGAGTTGGTACGTATGACTACGAAAAAGATTCAAATGATCCGACAACATATAAAAACCTCGCAAGATCGACACAAGAGTTATGTTGATCTTCATCGAAAGGACGTGGAATTCGATATAGGAGATCATGTGTTGTTACGTGTTGCTCAATGGAAAGGAGTTACGAGATTTGGAAAGAGAGGAAAGCTCAATCCTCGATTCATCGGCCCATTTTTAATCCTCGATCGAGTAGGAACTGTGGCCTATAGACTCGCTTTACCTCCAAGTATGTCTCGTGATCATAACATTTTTCATATATCCATGTTACGTAAATATGTGAAAGACCCAAACCACATTATTGAGTTAGAACCGGACAAAATAATGGAAGATTTGACGTATGAAGAGGTTCATGTTCAAATCTTGGATAAGAAGGAACATATTCTACGCTCCAAGGTTATACCTCAAGTCAAAGTTTTGTGGAGAAACCACGATGTTGAGGAAATGACTTGGGAGTTAGAATCTGAAATGAAATCAAGGTATCTTTACCTCTTCGACATACCAGGTACGTACCCTAATTTTGAGGGCAAAATTTCATAAGAAAGGGAGGTTGTATGTCCCCAACTTTTATGCATAAAGATGAATTTTCTATAAATATCATTTTTGAATATTATGGAATAAATTTGATATAATGTTATAGTTGAGGGTAATATTTATAAATTTTGCAAAGTACGTAAGTTGTTATATAATATTCGATTGGTCGGAGAATATTCGTTTTAACAGGGAATATTCGTACAACGACACAATCATTGGTGGACCCTACAACGGAATTATTGTCGGTTTGATAAAATGACAAAAATACTTTATGAAAATAACGGGCGGATGTTTTACCGTTAACTGTTGAAACACCCGGTGTTAAAAGTACAGTAATACGCGTAGTTGCACAGTAGCACACGGTTTTGATTATTGATGCTTACGTGAGAAGTCACTCAGTTTTGTTCAATTATTGTTATAGTAATTGTTGTGAATTTTGGCGTATTTTATGGACCCCTATTTATCCATTTTTCAAAATAACTGGTAGAAAATTATTCATTATATATATAAGTCTTGTATATAATATATATATATATATATATATATATATATATATATATATATATATATATAAACGGTTGGCATGAATTATTGGGGGGGGGGGGGGTAATCTGATATGTGGGAGGGAGTGATTATTAGTATTATTATATATATAAGGTACTGAAGTAATGGTTTATATATATATGTATATATATATATATATATGATGTTGATTAAAGTAAAAGCAAAGGAAAGTTACGGGAGTGTATCCCGTGAATTAATTAGACACATATGATATATATATATATATATATATATATATATATATATATGTATATATATATATATATATATATATTATATTTTATTAAAAAGATTTTGCTTTAATTATGGACCGTCCGATTAAAAGTAAATCAATCTGGACCGTTCATGAATTAGTTACTATGCAGTCCTTTCTTCTATAAATAGAAGCTCATTCCTTCATTACTTCTTACGAATTCACTGAAACTCTAGAGAGAGAAATTATAGAGAGAAATAAGAAAAGTATTCTGCTATTTCCCTACTCTTATAATCAGTTTCTTTTATGGTAAGGGGTATTATTCCTTTTGTGTGAAGCCCCCAAAATTAGGTATACGTCACCCATCTTGGGTCGCCACTTACATGGTACATAAATTCAAATACAACTTAATAATACAACTGTCGTGTTCAATACGACAAAACATAAACTGTAGCTTTGAATACAAATATTGTCTACTAGAGATTATACAAACTCAAAAGGAGTCCTTATTACAATTATTATTACACTATTTCACAGAATAGTGAGGACTACTAATGCTATCATATGGCCCATCACTTCATTCCCCGACTAGTCTCTGCTACGTTCTCATTTCCTGAAAAGAACAATAAAAGTAAAAGGATGAGCTCGACTAGCCCAGTAGGAAATATTATGACTAAGATAATGCAGAATATATTATCGTTAGCCTTCAACAGTGTTAAACTGACACAATATAACAACCATCAAGTTTAACTGTAGCGGAACAAACAATCCATTAAAAGAGTCAAGTTGAGAATAAAATCTACTATCTTTTATGATTTAGAAGGTTTTTCATCACTTTTATCGCTGGGACTCTGCTTAATAAATAATCCACATAATCGAATCACCCCTGCACTACGGCCAAGGATATTCTTTAGTATCACAACCACAATTATCCATGCACTACGGACCAAGAATATTTGTGTATTCATTAATGGTCATGATCATGCCAACAACTGTCCATCAATGCACTACGGGCCAATGAGGACTTTTACCACATCATTTGTAACATTACGGTCATGATTACACCGAATAATCCCTGGTCATAATCATATCAAGTTCATCTATGCACTATAGGCCACAGATGACTTTCAACAAAATATGAACATGAGGATGATGACAATGATATAAGAATTCAATAAAACAAGTTCAAGAATTATTTTATCCAGGATCTAATAACGTCCAAATTGTCAACATGATATTGCTTTGTAGAGTAAAATTCAAGAATGCTCAGAAGAATATTTCCATGAAAAGATACTGGATGAAGCGCAAATATCAAGGATATTTCACTAATTTCATGGAGTATAGAAGTCAAAACTTTAACCAACTGAGTATAATAAGGAATGAAATAACAAAAGAAATCACCAGACATGCGATAGACCGCACAGACAGGTTATTCTAACAGAATAATAAATAACGGAATCAGGTCCGGCATAAAACGCACAGACAGGATATTCCAACAGAATAATAAAGACGGAATCAGGTCCAGCGTAAAACGCACTGACAGGATATTCCAACAAAATAATAAAAACGGAATCAGGTCCGGCGTAAAACATACAGGCAGGATGTTCCAACAGAATGATAAAGAATGGAACAACAAAAGAATTTCACCAAGTATAGGGTAGCCCGCGTATACAGGTTATTCCAACAGAATAAAAAAGAATGGAATAATAGAAGTTCTCTTCATGGATAAGAAAGAAATAATACTCCCTACCTTGGAAAAACTGGATACTGGAATAGTGAGGTAACAAATTTCTCTTCTTCTTTCTCTCTATAATTTCTCTCTATAATAATCGCTCTATAGTTTTTATGAATTGGTGATAAATGAAGGAAGAATGAGCTTCTATTTATAGGAAAATATAGTTTCGATAATTACACATTTTGGGGCTCGAAAATTACAGTACAATACCTCTAATTTTTCTTTCATTTATAATCTAGTCCTGCAAGTATTATTAATCTTGCACCAACTCCCCTAATAGTAAATAATGTGAATCAATAGTTCAATTATGTGAATCAATAGTATAATCATGTGAAAAATACGAATTACAGTATAGTACCTCCATCTATACCTCCATTTTTAACTTAGTCACGCAAGTATTATCAATCTTGCACCAACTCCCCTACTAGTAAATAATGTGATTCAATAGTACACATATGTGAATAAATAGTTATATAAGCATGTGAATAAGTAGCAATTAATTGCTCATTTTTCCGATAAATTACCCGATTTATCGATATAACCCCTAGACATCAATTATCATCGGAATAAATGTCGATTTTCACTAACACAAACAATTCCAACATAATGAAACTATTTTTATCAAAAATGTAAATTTTGAAATTTCAAAGTTAGACTTTTCTTAAAAAAGTCAACTGTTGACTTTTTGACCAAATAGTGAATCCTGGAAAATTTTGTGTTTATAGACTATTTTTACTAATTTCGTCGTTCCGGACTCAAATATCACGTCCGCGTCTCCAAATTCAACTCCGAACAACATTCATCATTAATATTATAACTCACAATATTTATCAATCAGGTCGTTCCCATGAAAGAGGGGGCTTTCCAATAAAGATTTTTCCCTATTGGCGCGCAATTAGGTGACCAAACCTCTCCTTGGCAGAACTTCTAGACATTGTAAATATTGAAATTTATAATATGAATCGTCTCAAGTATTGATTTAATAAAAAAACTTTTTATGCAGATGATACTGTGACAATAATTGAATCAATAATATGATAGATATGATGCAGCAATTATTGTAGCAATAATTGAGTATAACTGAGTGACTTCTCACGTAAGCATCAATAATCAATACCGTAAGCTACTATACAACCACGCGTATTACTGTAATTTTACTACCTGGTAGTTCAACAGTTAACGGTAAAACTTCCACCGTTATTTTCATAAAGTATTTTTGTCATTTTCTCAATCCAACAATAATTCCGTTGTGGGGGTCCACCAATGATTGTGCCGTTGTACGAATATTACCTGTTAAAACGAATATTTCTTGAACAATCGAATATTATATAACAACTTGCGTACTTTGCAAAATTTATAAATATTACCCACAACTTCAACATTATATCAAATCCACACCATAATATTCAAAAATATATTTCGAGAAAATGTAATCTTTATTCAAAAAGTTGGGGTCTTACATTTTATATCCATGAAGAGAACTTCTGTTATTCCATTCTTTATTATTCTACTGGAATAACCAGTATAAGCGGACTACCCTATACTTGGTGACATTCTTCTAATATTCCGTCTTTATTATTATTTTGTTGGAATATCATGTCTGTGCATTTTATGCCGGACCTGATTTCGTCTTTATTATTATTCTGTTGAAACATCCTGTCGGTGCAAATTTCGCCTGACCTGGTTCCGTTACTTATTATTCTGTTGGAATAACCTGTCTATGTGAAGTACCGCATGCATGGTGATTTTTTTTTGTTATTCCATTCGTTATTATACTCAGTTGGTTAAAGTTTTTACTTATATACTCCATGAAATTAGTGGAATATCCTTGATATTTGCGCTTCATCCAGTATCTTTTCATGAAAATATTATTCTGAGCATTCTTGAATTTTACTCTACAAAGCAGTATGATGTTGACAATTTGGACATTATTAGTTCCTGGATAAATTAATTCTTGAACTTGTTTTATTGAATTCTTATATCATTGTTATCATCCTCATGTTTATATTTTGTTGAAAGTCATCTATGGCATGTAGTGCATAGATGTACTTGGTATGATTATGACCAGGGATTATTCGGTGTAATCATGACCATAATGTTACAAATGATGTGATAAAAGTCCTCATTGGCTCGTAGTGCATTGATGGATAGTTGTTGGCATGATCATGACCATTAATGAATACACAAATATCCTTGGCCCGTAGTGCATGGATAATTTGTGGTCGTGATACTAAAGAATATCATTGGCCGTAGTGCAGGGGGTGATTCGATGATGTGGATTATTTATTAAGCTGAGTCCCAGCGATAAAAGTGATGAAAAACCTTTTAAATCATAGAAGATAGTAGATTTTATTCTCTACTTGACTCTTCTAATGGATTGCTTGTTCCGCTGCAGTTAAACTTGATGTTTGTTATATTTTATCAGTTTAACACTGTTGAAGGCTAATGATAATTTATTTTGCGTTATTTTAGTCATAATATTTCTTAATGGGCTAGTTGAGCTCACCCTTTTACTTTCATTGTTCTCTTCAGGAAATGAGAACGTATCAGGGACTAGTCGGGAAACGGAGTGACGGTCTAGATGATAGCATTAGTAGTCCTCACTATACTATAAAATAGTGTAATAATAAATATAATGAGGACCCCATTGAGTTTTTATATTGTCTAGATGACAATATTTGTATTAAAACTCGCTGTATATTTTTAGTCGTATTTTACACAACTGTTGTATAATTAAGTTGTATTTGAATTTTGTACCATGTATTTGGCGACTCAAGATGGGTGATGTATACCTATTTTGGGGGCATCACATAATAAGTAAAATGTGCCAACTATAATGGGGTTAACTTTATTTTGCCTAAAAGAATTTAAGCCAATTTGACGGATGTCCAATCTTATTAACGGAATGGTGTAATTTCAAAATTTTTATTAATTCAATTGGGTAATTTAAATTTTTTAAAGTTTAATGGTGTAATAAGTAAAACGTGTCAACTACAGTAGGGTTTTCTTTAGTTTTGTCGTTGATTATGTATAAAGTATTACAAATTAGGATAAATTTTATTTAACTACCCGAGGTATATATGGTTGTTTCACATTATCACTTGAGTGTCGGAAAACTTCTCGAATCCTATTCAAATATGAAGTTGAACTATTTGGGTATTCGAGTTTAGGGAGAATTGTTAGGTTACTCCTCGAATCCTATTAAAAAAAGAATTGTTATTATGGAAATGACGGTGTCCTATTTTTAAGAGGATTTTTATTATATGTTTGAGTCCTATTATGAGAAGAAATCTATTTGTAGCATGAATTTTATTTTAGAATTGTCATATTTTGAATAGAAAGAGGAGAATTGTGAGTACTCTATAAATAGAGTATTATGTTGAGTTGTTGTAGTATAGCATAATTAAAAATCATGTAGCATCCTAAGAGTTGAGAGAGGGTGTGAGTGAGTTTTGTGTTTTGTGTGTTGTGTGAGCGAGAGGATTTTTGTAGCTTTTATATTTCGTGCAAAAAAGTTGTATTGCGGGTGTGAAGGTTTTGCAGCTTTTCGTCCTTGTAAAAAGTTGTCGCGATGTTGTGAAACATTAAGTTTTAGGGCGTGAAACTTGAGAGGATTATTGTAAGCCCATTATTTTGATATAGTTAAGATTCGGAGTTTGGCTTGTGATTTTTTCCTTTAAGGGGCTTTCACATTAAATTTTATGTTGTTTTATCTTATTTTATTTTATTTTATTGTGTGGTTTCTGTTAACTTAATTTCCAACAAGTGGTATCAAAGCTAGGTGGGTTAAATGCTTTCTAAGTCATTGTACTTTACGTCAACTTACAAATGGGTCACTGAACTTTTTTTTCTTACAGTCAACTCATTGTACTCGATTTTTCTAACAAACCGTTAGAAAATCCGTTAAGTGAGGTTGACTTTTAACGGTTTGCCACGTAAGCAACTGACTTGTGAAAAAAAAAATTACGTGTCGAGAATTATCATGTGACCTTGATTATGTGGATTTAGAGGGAAAAATTATGGAGAAAATAAAAGAATTAATTTTAAAGTATAATATAAATTAGAAAAGTTGGCCAAAAAATAAGAAAATAAATAAAAATATATATTTAATTAATTTTATAATTAATATCACATGAGTTTTTATTTAATTCTTTACAAATATAATAATATAAATTAGAAAAGTTAGCCAAAAAAACAAGAAAATAAATGAAAAATATCTTTAATTAATCGATTTTTATCCTTTTAAAAAACAAACTTACAAACAAAGAAAAGATTGTCATCTTCCTCAATGTTTTTTCATTGTAATATACGAAAAAAATTATAATTTTATGTGTAAAAAATTAACATTTGTGTAAGACCCTCTTTATAAAAATAATAAACTTTCTTTTTTCAACAAAAAAAAGAATATTCCATATATAAATTTTCTTTATTCGGATAAAAGATGGTGTTATATTTGAGTCATTTTATTTAAACCACAAAACATATCAATTTATATCATGAGAAAATTTAGTATATAATATAAACAGAAAGGATCAAGAGTAGAATTCTTAAGTAGTAGAATGCCTTAAATAATAGAATTTTATCAAAACGACGTAGTTTTGATAAGACGCGGTGATATTTTTTTAAATACGCGGTGGCATGGTATTTACAAAAATGCCACCGCGTCTTATCAAAACTACGTCGTTTTGATAAAGTTTTATTATTTAAAAGAGTTCTACTACTTAAGAGGTATACTCTTGATTCTGTCTGATAATATAAAAATTAACATAAATAAGTAATTAATATGTTTATTTATAACAAAAATTAAAATATAAATTGATAAGCCTCACAGAAATATGATTTTGATTCAAAAAATGGTCTGTACTTAATAAGGTCTCCCCCAGAAACAACCTTCGTGGGGGAGTATTGTTTACTGTAATAATTGAAATCCCAATTCCGTCGCCGAAGATTCAGCAACATTCATTCGTTTCCCAATCCAAAACAAAGGAAATTAGAAAAGAAAAGGAACAATTAGAAGGACCCGATCATTTCGATTTCTCGAAAATTATGTAATCAAACACTTTTCGAGGATTAATATCTCCCAATTTTTCCAAATCAAATCCGACCCAGCTCATTAATGGAGTCTATTTTGTCCACTTCCTCTCTCCTATAGGCTCAATTATAATAATATAAATTAGAAAATAATTGAAAAACAGAAACTCAACTTTTGTGGAATTTAATTATTTTAATTTTATTTAAAATAATTTATTTTATATTATTATATTTGGTAATAATTAAAAAAAATAATTTGATATTAATTACAAAAATAATTAAAGATATTTTTCATTTATTTTCTTATTTTTTGGCTGACTTTTCTAATTTATATTATTATATTTGTAAAGAATTAACTAAAAATTCATTTGATATTAATTACAAAATTAATTAAATATATTTTTCATTTATTTTCTTGTTTTTGGCTAACTTTTCTAATTTATATTATTATATTTGTAAATAATTAAATAAAAATTTGTTTAATATTAATTACAAAATTAATTAAATATATGTTTTATTTATTTTCCTTTTTTGGCCAACTTTTCTAATTTATATTATACTTTAAAATAATTCTTTTATTTTCTCCATAATTTTTTCCCTCTAAATCCACATAATCAAGGCCACATATGATAATTCTCGACACATGAACTTTTTTTCACAAGTCAGCTGCTTACGTGACAAACCGTTAAAAGTCAACCAAACTTAACGGATTTTCTAACGGTTTGTTAGAAAAGTCGAGTACAATGAGTTGACTGTAAAAAAAAGTTCAGTAACTCATTTGTAAGTTGACGTAAGGTACAGTGACTTAGAAAGCATTTAACCCAAAGCTAGTTTGATTGGATCCAAGGTAGAAGGGAATTAGTCGCATTGGTGTGACAAATAATGAGAATGAAAAATAAATGAGTTGAATTTGAGTTTCATCATTGTTAGAATATCGGATCACACACGCACACAAACGATAAAGAATTAAGATCCACACACACAGATTTGCGTGGTTTCCTAATTTGGGTACTCCACAGGCGCCTTGTTGTTTATTGATGATTCCTTGGTTACATAGGATTTTACAATATATAGTATTTACAATATATAGTATTTATGTCTCAATTACTCATAATGTCCCTCCAAAAATAACCCAAAAAAACTCTGTCCACCGACCGGCGCTGCCTGCGCCCTTACAGGCATTTCGTGGCGCGCCCCGCGCTACCTGGGCAGAAACTTCATCAGCACCGGCGCGCCCTGCGCCACTTTTAGCTTTCACCTAGCGCGCCATTCGCCACACCTGCAGTAACTCATGTCGTTACGCTTCACACTAACCTTTTTCAGTAGCTTCTATGTTATTAGTCACACGTTCCAATAATCATGATGATGATGAATAAGATATTTTTCAATTATGGAGGATCATCGTTGGAATCGTTCGATGATGAAGATAATGGAGATGTTAATGAAGATGAAAGCAACGATGTTGATGATGATGTTATTAAAGAAGTTGATAATGTTAAAAGGAAGATGATGATGGTAACTATAATGCAAGTAATGTCATTGACGTGGATGATGTGGATAATGTTGTTGGAATATTTTATTCCTTATGTGACCTCTACTATTTATGTAATTATTGGGCTTACATATTGTATTAATTTAATCAATTTATTTATGAGTTTGGTAATTAATTATGTGGCCTATAAATAATATTCCTAATAGTATTTGGCATAATGGGCCCTAGGATTTCATAATCTTGATGGACGATTTTGACCCTTAGCTATTCTATAAATAAAACAGTTAGAGTTTGGTCCCAATTGTCGTCTCAAGAATTTTATTTACACACCTATACATCCATCTAAAGATTGAGTAAGACAATTGAAGACCTTCACCCTTAAGCGCAGTGGAAGCGTGATACATACAAGATGACTTCTCTCAATTCATGTAAGTACTTAATATTATGATTAATTGATGTTATTTATTCTATGCAATAACACGTTCCTGTATGATTTATTCAACATCTGGTATCAGAGCAAGGTTACACTATTGTATAGAATAAATTATTTTTGTTATCATGCTATAAATTTTAATTCTACATAACCTATTTATTGGTATAATATAAAATTATACCGTATGTTTCATGAAAAGAAATTTCCGAAAGTAAAATAAATATGCCAATTAGCATAGACGAATTCTGATAGCATAGATATTATTGAATTGATCAAGTACTTTGCCAATTAACATATATTGAATTCTGATTCATTAGTTACTTTTGTTATCTTGTTTTCTATAACGCGCTTCTCGAGATGCTAAATTGTAAGTTTATATATATATATAGGGGTTCCATCCACAGCAACCGGTTGTTGGGAGCAACCCATTTTTTGCCAGCCGTAACAGCTTGTACCGGCCCTTATGCAATTTTTTTTTATAAGTCGGTACAAGCTGTTACGGCTGGCCAAAAATGGGTTGCTCCTAACAACCGGTTGCTGTGGATGGAATCCCATATATATATATATATATATATATATATATATATATATAAAGTTTTATTATTCATAATGTTATGCATGAATAGGAACATGAATATTAAATTTATTATTTATTTTTGGATAATATTATGTTATTATTATGCCTTCATGTATTCATGTTAAAATTAACGTGATTATTTTATATTCAATTCATGTTCATAATTATATATATTTTAATTTAAAAATTTTGAACATGATGTGATATATTATTAGGGCTTTTCAGTTGTTACATGTCAATTTTAAATAATGTTAATTTTCAAACTTGATTAATATGTTTAAAGAAAATTGAGTTTGATCATAATAATTTACATGTATGAGTGACTCTTTTATTGTTAAAATTAATAATCAACCCAACGGAGGGTTATTAATTGAAATAATTAAATTTTTTTAAAAGAAAAGTCACATAATGTTACATTTAATAAATGATTATTTTAATTTTACCCAACGGAAAATTAGAATTAGAATTTATTAAATGGAATTTTATTGCATAAGTAACATGTTTATTTCGTTTTCTGCCCAATGGTGATGCGTGGATAAATGTGTTGTGCATTATTTTTATGGGGATGTTATTAATATATTATTAATTGGACCAACGAAAGATTGATAATTATGCACCAACATCTTATTAAAATATATTTTGGGTGTTATAAATAGATTTTATGTAACTAACTGCTTGCCCTACAGTTGGTTTTTATTATGATTAATTATTAATTATTGTTGTACATTATGGATTTCTTCTAGTTTTTTGTAAGCATGTTTATGAGCTTGATTATGTTTCGACATTGACTCAAACTAGTATTTCTGGGTATCTCTCTGTAATTGAAACCTTGAATGAAACTAATTTTACTGCTAGAAAAGTATAAGTGAAAATTATTCTCGGCATTATGGTTTTGGACTATGCACTATGAGTGGATCATCCTGCTCCACTTACAACTACTAGCTCAATTGAGCAAAAGGATATTTATGAAAGTGGGAGCAATCCAACTGCATGTCTCTTATGATTATGAAAAACTTTATCACGATAGCTATTCGAGGATTCATTCTTGACTTTGAGAATGTTAAAGAGTACTTAACTTCAGTCAAGTAACAATTTAAGGGTTCTTCTAAAACTCATGCAAGTACCCTTATTTTGAAAATGCTTATTAGCAGGTATGATGGGGTTAGTGGGGTGCGCAAGCACATTATGATGATGAACGACATGATTTTTAAATTAAAGATGAAGAAAAGCTTAAGGTTGAAAAACCTAATGTTGATCATTTGACTACCACTGGATCCTAAAAGAAGAAGGCTTATAAAAATGGCAAATGTTTTAAGAATAAGGATAAACCAATTTCTACCAAAATGAATCAGGCAAATTATTCAGGTAACAACTCTGAGACATGTCCTAAATGTCACTTCTGTAAGAAACAATGACATATTTAGAAAGAATGCCCTAAATTAAGAGAATGACTTGAAAAGAAAGGTATATCGTATTTCAATTATTTAACTTATGAATCATTTCTAATTGATGTTCCTTCTAATACATGGTGGCTTGACACTGATGTTATGGTTCACATTACTAATTCATTGCATGGATTCCTTTAAAAGAAGACACTCCAAAAGGGGGAAAGAACCATTAAAGTTGGCAATGGAGAGTCTATACAAGTTGAAGCTGTAGGAACTCTTCCTTTAATTTTGGAAAGTGGTTTCATCTTGTATTTATATGATACACTTTATGTTCCCAGTATGACACATAATTTAATTTTTGTATCTAAACTTGACGTTGATGGATTTTCGTTTAAGTTTGGGAATAATAAAATAATTATTTATCATTACTCTCATGTTATTGGTTTTGGCTCTTTAGAGGGAAACCTCTATAAGATAAATTTGGATAATGTCTTTGCTGAATCCTTGTTAACAATGAATGTGACAGAAAATATCTTTAAAAGTGGAAATAAGAGAAACTAGATAATGTGAATTCTTCAAAACTGTGGCATCGCTTAGGCCATATTTCAAAAGACAGAAGGCAATGTCTTATAAAGGATGGAATTCTTCATTCACTAGATTTTTCTGATCTTGACCATTGTATTGAATGTATAAAAGAAAAATTTGTGAAAGGTAATAAGAAAGGAGTAACTAAAAGTAGTGCACTTCTTGAGGTGATTCACACTGATATATGTGGACCATTTTCTCCAGGAATTGGTGGACATAAATCTTTCATTACGTTCATTGATGACTATTCTCATTATACTTATGTGTACCCTTATGAATATGGTACGTAGTATGTTATGCAATTCTAGTTTACATGTATTTTTGTGGACTGAGGCGTTAAAGACAGTTGTTTATATTTTAAACCGGGTTCCTAGCAAATCTGTCCTTAACACTCCTTATGAAATTTGGACAGGTAGGAAGCTTAGTTTAAAATACTTACGGGTGTGGGGCTGTCCAGCCGAGGCTAAGATTTTTAATCCACAAATAAAGAAACTTGACTCCAAAACCATTAGTTGCCATTTCATTAGATATCCTGTGAGATCTAAGGGTTTTCGATTTTACGGTCCTTCGCATACCACTAGAATTGTTGAGGCTAGCATGCAGAGTTTTTAGAGAATGGTGATTTAAGTGGGAGAGGTGAGCCTAGAAAAATTGAACTTGAAGAAAACAGGTTTTATGTTTCTAATCCTGTAATTCAAGAGGGTGAGGCACAACAACCTCATATTGAGGCGAATGATGCCCCCAAGATAGCTAAGCCACCACCTAATGTTGAACCCCACATTATTGAAAATCATATTCCTAAAATTGTGCAGCCTTTACGTAGGTCCGAAAGACCTAGAAAGCCTATTAATTTT
The DNA here is from genome assembly GCA_020205505.1 of Panax japonicus. Classification (NCBI taxonomy): domain Eukaryota; kingdom Viridiplantae; phylum Streptophyta; class Magnoliopsida; order Apiales; family Araliaceae; genus Panax; species Panax japonicus. The sequence continues at coordinate 46,925,603 of CM035101.1, read as the reverse complement.
GATGATTTTATAACCTATCTTAATGAGATTGACTATGATTCAAGTAAGATTAATGATTCTATCTCCTATAAAGATGCCATTACGAGTGCTCAATCAACTCAATGACTTGAAGCCATGAATGATGAGTTGAAATCAATGGAGCTTAATAACGTTTGAGATCTTGAATGATTACCAAAAGGTTTTAAACCTATTGGTTGCAAGTGGGTCTATAAGACCAAATTAGATCCTAAAGGGAATGTTCAAAGGCATAAAGCTCGATTGTTTGCTAAGGGTTTCACTCAAAAGGAAGGTGTGGATTATAATGAAACTTTCTGTCCAGTATCTAGGAAAGATTCATTTAGAATAGTCATGACTTTAGTAGCTCATTATGATTTAGAGTTACATCAGATGGATGTTAAAACTGTATTCCTTAATGGTAACTTGCATGAGAATGTCTATATGGCACAACCAGAAGGTTTTTGGTTAAAGACAAGGAACATATGATATGTAGACTTAAGAAGTCCATATATGGGTTAAAACAGGCTTCTCGACAATGGTATCTTAAGTTTTATGAGGTACTGAGTAATTTTTATTTTAAGAAAAAATATAGTGGATCAATGCATATACTTGAAGGTCAGTTGGAGTAAATTTGTTATTCTTGTTTTGTATGTTGATGATATATTACTTGCAAGTAATAACTTAGACATGTTACATGAGACCAAACGTTTTCCTTTTGAAAATTTTGATATGAAGGATCTCGGTGAAACCTCTTATGTTATAGGTATTGAAATTCATCGAGATAAGTCTCGTGGGATATTAGAATTATCCCAAAGAGCTTATATTGACAAAGTTCTTAACAAATACAACATGCAAAATTGCTCCCACACTGTCGCCCCTGTTGTTAAGGGTGACAAATTTGGCTCATATCAATGTCCTAAGAATCAAACTGAATGTGATAAAATGAATCTTATTCCCTATGCTTCTATGTTTGGGAGTCTTATGTATGCTCAAATTCGTACACGTCCAGATATAGCGTATGTAACTGGCATGCTTGACGTTACCAATCAAATTCAGGTTTGGAACATTGGAAAGCAGCCAAAAAGGTTTTACGTTATTTACAGGTTACTAAGGATATTATGCTTACATTTAGAAAAACAGATAACCTTGAAATTGTTGGTTATTCTGATTCTGATTTTGCTAAGTGTAAAGACGAAAAGAAATCTACATTAGGGTACATCTTTATGCTTTCAGGAGGCCCTCATAAGTAGGAGTTAACTACCACTTCCACGATGATAGCAGAATATGTGGCTTGTTATCAAGCTACTTGTCACGCCTTATTATTAAGGAATCTTATTTCAGGACTTAAGGTTGTAGATTCCATTTCAAGGCCATTAAAAGTATTTTATGATAATGATTATACTGTTAGTTTTTTCAACATCACCATTTCGAGTGGTGCTGAACTATACCTCGACACTAAGTACTTATTTGTCAGGGAAAGAGTTGAAGATCAAAACATTGTCATTAAATATATTAGTACGTATGATATGTTAGCATATCCTCTTACGAAAGGCTTACCACCCAAGCTCCTTTTAGAGCATGTTGTCGGCATGAGTTTAACTGGTAGTCTTAATTAGTAAGTTATTTTGATGTAAGACAACAATTTTGAGCTCGTTGTTTTGAACTTCACATTATGTTTATGGTTTGCTATTCTCTTTATTGTGCACACTTGAGAACTTGTGAGCAAACGGTACAGTTATATTTGGACCATATGAATGAGTTTAATCTATTACCACTTATGTAAACTCTATTCATACTTGTTATGCTTAATGTTAATCTTTGTTTTAATAAAAGTACTAATTGTGTAACCAATGGGGATCTTGTGTTAATAGTGACACAAAGATTGTATTAATTCGCATTGGTACTTTTATTTGAACAAGATGTAGATACTAAATTAATACTTGGCCAAATTAATGATTGTAAGTGTTATGTTTTGTATATAAATAGTATTTCGGCCAAGTGGGAGAATGTTGGAATATTTTATTCCTTATGTGACCTCTACTATTTATGTAATTATTGGGCTTACATATTGTATTAATTTAATCACTTTATTTATGGGTTTGGTAATTAATTATGTGGCCTATAAATAATAATCCTAATAGTATTTGGCATAATGGACCCTAGGGTTTCATAATCTTGATGGACGATTTTAACCCTTAGCTATTTTATAAATAAAATAGTTAGGGTTTGGTCCCAATTGTCGTCTCAAGAATTTTATTTACACACCTATACATCCATCTAAAGATTGAGTAAGACAATTGAAGACCTTCACCCTTAAGCGCAGCGGAAGCGTGGTACATACAAGATGACTTCTCTCAATTCATGTAAGTACTTAATATTATGATTAATTGATGTTATTTATTCTATGCAATAACACGTTCCTGTATGATTTATCCAACAAATGCAGATAGTGTGGATAATGCGAATTAATGATCCGAATGATACAGATGATGCAGATTATGCAGAGGATGCAAATTAATGATGTAGAGAATACAAATAATGTAAATGATGGTGACGACTACGACAACGGTGACAATGATGAAGTTGAAGTGTTTGCAGATTCGAATTGAGGGAGGAGTTGTTGGGAAACTCCTCGAATTCTATTCAAATATGAAGTATTCGAGGATTCTAGTCGATGGAGGAATTATTGGGTTACTCCTCGAATCCTATTCAGAAATGAATTGTTATTATGGAAATGACGGTGTCTTATTTTTAAGAGGATATTTATTATATGTTAGAGTCCTATTATGAGAAGAAATCTATTTGTAGTATGAGTTTTATTTTGGAAATGTCTTATTTTGAATAGGAATAGGAGAATTGTAAATACTCTATAAATAGAGTATTATGTTGAGTTGTTGTAGTATAGCACAATCAAAAATCATGTAGCATCCTAACAGTTGAGAGAGGCTATAGGTGAGTTTTGTGTTTGTGCGAGGGAGAGGTTTTTTTGCAGCTTTTATATTCCGTGCAAAAAAGTTGTATTGTGGGTGTGATGGTTTTGTAGTTTTAGTTTGTGCAAAAAGTTCTGTCGCGGTATTGTGAAATCTCAAGTTTTAGTAAGGCCATTATTTTGATATAGTGGATATTTGAAGTTTGACCTTTGGTTTTTCCCTTTAAAGGTTTTTCACATTAAATCTTGTATTATTTTATTTTATTTCACTTTATTTTATTATATGATTTGTGTTGACTTATTTCCCAATATTGAGTTTCAAAAATCAGTACATAAGCACTTATCATTTCGAGTTTAAATGAATAATGACTTTCTGTATTAACTTCGTCAAAATTAATATGTAAAATAAAAAAGAACAATAATAAGAAGGGCATTAATTTTGACAGAGTTAAGATGAAAAGTCCTTTTCACTTGACCTCAAAAGTACAAGCATTTATGTGTTGACTTTGAAATTTAGATAGTTATATAAAAAACTTTATAAACTTCAAGTTATTAAATAAAATTTACCCTACAAATTATAAGATTTATTAGTTTTTAAATTCAAATGAATCTCATGAATTTGAAAGTGTCACTATTGATTTGAACAATTCAAAATCTATCTAATAAAATACAAATGATTTTGAATTTCCCGCTCACTCAATAAATCATCTGGGCCGTCCAAAGTTTGAGATAAATCCCACCGTTCATACATATATCTAATAAAATACATCTATCTATCTAATAATCTAATAATATCTATCTAATAAAATACAAATGATTTTGAATTTCCCGCTCACTCAATAAATCATCTGGGCCGTCCAAAGTTTGAGATAAATCCCACCGTTCATACATCTATCTAATAAAATACATCTATCTATCTAATAATCTAATAATAATTTAATAAAATACAAATGACTTTAAATTTTCCGCTCACTCAATAAATTATTTTGATCGTTCAAAGTTTGAGATAAATCATATTGTCCATACAGTGCCGGAGGCACGGGACCCAGCTAGTTAATTATATATTTTAGAATATAGGGAGTACTGATACACTATTATGCTCCATAAATATTTAGAAACTGATATTTTTACATGTTAAAATAATATTTTTACATGAGTATCTCTCACATAGAGATTGGATCCACTCACTATTCACGTGAGAGAGATCATGTGAAAATATCAATTTATAATAATAATAATAATAATAATAATAATAATAATAATAAGACTCCACTTATTAATTTATATTTAATATTTCCAAAATATTAAATAATAAATAATGAGTTATTTAATTTATTTTATCACCATAGATTAAATTAAATACACTTAACTTATTATTACGATTATGTCATTTGCTTCTTAAATAAATATTTTTTTCTTTTGCGGTGTGACCCTTTTGGTTCTGCATATTAAACCGGTTGTGAATAAATCAATTAGAACAATTCTAATCTTATTTAAATAAATAAATTAATATAATAATTTATTTAAATAAATAACATTTATTCTACAATAAGGATAAACCTCCTTAGCGATCAATAACTTTCTACATAATATAGATTTCAACATTAATTATAAAAGAACTTTTGAGTAAATAGTTACAGTACAATTCAATCCTTCCACCATACAATGTCCCAATTAAATATAAGACATGAATTTACTATCAAGTCTTATTTTATTTAATTATATGTAGTTCGATTCTTAAATGCACAACTCCTTTCTAATTTCATTATGCACAACTATTGGGTTGTCATTTATCGAATCACATCGGACGCGGTAGATTCTTTATTGATCATTCATTATCTCCATATATAACTTATTATACACAAACACACCCTTTGATATATCATAAGGGTCATAAGGAATAAGTCAAAATATAATTCATTATACACAAGATATTATGATGATCTCAAGTCTAAGGATCACTTGTATTACTATCACTTCAGGAATTCCTATTGACATGCAATTAAAACTCTATTATGTATTCTTTAGCGAGCCACGTTCAGTGAACTTATTCTCAAATAAACATCTACATACTTGCTTTAGTGTCTCCACACAAATGATCATGAGATCAATCATCATCATCCAATGAGCAAACAACGTATGTACCAATATATCCGGATTCACTAATCCTCTTTTTAGTAACCCATTGATTGGGAATATTTTAGTTTTTAAGCTCTCTAAGAATTTAGATCTCATTAGCATGATCTCATTATGATTCTAAAAGTATTGCTTAAAACTACGAGTTTATCACATATTATTAGAACAACATATTGTAGATAAATTAAAGCCTTAAGTAAATAAATATTTTTATTAATAAACGAATAAGATTGTTACAAAGTATGTACTTTATCATCAACATGATTGACTTGTGTGCACAATACTTTCAATATGTTGTCATTGTATATTGAGAGACAAGTACTATCAACTCTGAGCATTGTAAGGAGGACATAATTGTATTAAAGACATAGTACCAAGTATTAACCTTGACAAATTCACTTCTGCAGTTTTTGAGATAAGATATATATATATATATATATATATATAGAAAAATGTATATACACAGCTGTATAGTACATATTCGCCTATGTCGACAATTTTTTGGGCTATAACGACGGTTCGCACATGTCGCTATAGCTATTTTGGTCTATGACGACGGTTACGGATGAACTGTCGTTATAGCAAAAAAACCCATCGCCATAAGCAAATGTGTATTACATATTTGTGTATATACATATAGCCCATATATATATATATATATATATATATATATATAGTGTCCATTCAATTTTCCTAACAAAATCCAAATAATCTCTCCTAAAACATGTCTATTATCAATTTCTTTTAGAACATAAAAGGTAATGGGAACTGATATTTTTACAAAAAAATTTGATATTTCATGAATAATAAGTGGACTCCACATCCATGTGAAAGAGACTTGTGAAATATCATTTTTATGTAAAAATATTAGTTTTCAAGATAGTTTCATCTGTAAAACATGGCAAATGTCCAAAAATGTCCCTGCCGTTTATCCCGAAGTCTCACTTACACCATAAACTCTTTTTTTTTTCAAAAGTACACTTAATGTTACAAATTTTAGGTCAACTATGCCATTACCTAACAGACATGCCACCTAAACTAACTTCACTTACACTTAGACAAATTTTGTTGACTAATTAACAATTCATACGTGGAAAATATCTAACAATTCAAATCAAATATATTTGTCTCAATACATGTACCCATTTATTATTTATTATTATTATTGTTGTTGTTATTATTATTATTATTTATTAATTACTATTATTATTATTGTTGTTGTTGTTGGAGTTTTAAAGTCAATTTAAATATTTTTTTAACAAAATATATTGTAATTAATGATACCGTTTACATAATTTATAATTATTATAATTTACTATATAAAATTAATCAAAATTTATTTTTAAAATACCTCAGATAATAATAATCAAAAAAAAGAAAAAAAAACCACAATTTGACCACCAGCAAAGCCACCGCCTCACCATTGCACTACCACCGTGTCAAAGTCTACACCTCGTCGCCAATTCCTCTCCGAAATTCACCGTAACTGGATGCTAAATAGGAGTTCGGTCGCAAATATAGAAAAAGGGGTTGAAGGAAGTGGCGATTGAGAGAGAGAGAAAGACGAGAGAGAAAGGGAGCAAAATTAAGAGAACCAGCCGCCATTCCAGATCTAAAACCCTTTTCGTAATCTGCATAAATAATTTACGAGGGCTTTTCAAATTCATCATCATCGCTTTCTTAATTTCAATTCATCCATCAAACGTTTAACAGAGCATAGATCAAGAACAACAAAAAGACGAGAGAGAAAAAATTTCTAACACTAAAAGAAGGGTTTTGAATTTTCAATCCTTAAGTGAAGAACAAATGGTAGCCAGTCATTATCGTAAAGTAATTTTTTTCAGCTAAAAGCAATATTCAGAAAGATCGGACTAAATTACTGATTTCATGCTTCGTCAGCAAAATATGTACACGTGTAAGCGACGTTAGTCTAGGTGGCATGTCCGTTAGAGACAGAGGGACAATTGACCTAAAAATTGTAATGCAAGTGTATTTTTGAAAAAAAAAATTTAAAGTGCAAGTGGAACTTCGGCTAAACGTCAAGAGCATTTTTAGACCTTTGCCCGTAAAACATTGGCCATGCTGCCAACTGTCTTTGAAGGATTAGCCTATCAATGGAAAATATATGGTACCAACTTGAATAATATACAATCAAAGTATTCCAAGTACAAGTCCAACCCCAAAAAACTTAACCTTCTCTTTTCCATTTCATAAAATGAAAATTGCCATGAATGGCATACATTATTATCTTAACAATAAATCAACACAATACTGCACAATGACAACAAAATCAAATTTAAACTCAAGCCTATGGCGCAACAAAGACTTATACAAAGAATATTGAAGAACAAAAAAGGAAGCGTAAAAATACAGTTAAAGTGTATTTTTTGATGTGCCTATCCATCATGTTCCCTTTCATACACAGAAACTGCAGTTTAAATTTAACCAGTTGTGCGATTTGGACTCCTTTTTCTTCTATACAAACGCAAGAATGACGAATGATGGAGCTTACCTCATCAAGAAATCAACAATCAATGCCACACTGTTGACCTCTTGTAGCAGCTTTTGTGGCGTCCGAGGTGAACGGATCAATCCGAACCCATAGCAGGGAGAATATGGAAGCAAGGAGGATAGACCAGACAATGACAATGGTAGGGGTGCGATTTTGCCGACCCAACAAACCCTTTAGGAAAGGATACAAGTGGACAATGACCCAAATTGCAAAGAACAATTTGCCGAAAAGAGGGCCCCATGACTGATATCCACTGTTTATGGCATATGAAACACCAGCAACTATTCCTACTAAGTTCACAATAAGAACTGTGGTTGGAGGGATAAGAAGAGATGTCCATTTGAACACATAGAGCTCTGTGAAATCCCCATCCTCGTCGGATGCCTTTGAAGTAACAGTAAAGTTGGTATCAATCCCTGCAAGCACTTTCAAGAGCCCTTGGAAGACGGCAAAAAAATGAGCCGAAGTACCACCAATGACCCAGAACTGTTCGTTTCTCCACCAGTCTTCAATACTAACACCACTCCACCTTAGTTCCAGTATTCCAGTCGCGAAAATGGATATGAAAAGAAGAATAAACCACATGCTAGCAAAGTTGCTTATCTGCAGAAAAGTTGATTTACAGATTCAAACAGAGACATTGATTGCAAGGGACTACTTTTTTGAAGAATAAATAAATTAGTACAAATAATCGTATCCACCCTTCACTTTTTGCAAACAAATAAAAGTTAATTCTGTATTCATTTCGGGTTTTTATATACTACCACAACAGGCCCACCAGTACTACACAGAAAGAAATGAATAACTTGATTGCCGATAGCTTTGAGCTTTATTACAAGCAGATGGATGACCAACTGAAATGAAATTTTTTGCATACCTCAGGAATGATGAATTTTCCGGTGAGAAGACAGACAGCTGGAAGTATACAATAAGCAAGTAGCGGGATAGAGGTGAGAGGATAGACAATGGTATTTATGTATGCCAGTCTCTCCAAGAGCTTTAGTTTACCATTGTAGCCATACCATATGGGGCAATGCCTGCTCAGTAGAATTTCAATGGAACCCAATGCCCACCTAAGAACTTGGTTCAGACGATCTGAAAGATTGATGGGAGCAGAACCCTTGAATGCTGGGCGAGGAGGCATGCAATAGATCGAAATCCATCCGCGTGCATGCATCTTAAACCCAGTTAAAATATCTTCTGTCACAGAACCATATATCCATCCAATCTGTATTTAAGAAAATACATATATAGCTATATCATTTTGTATTCCAAAATGCACGTCAAAACTTAAAAGAATCAGAAGTTTTACATAGATTGGTTACTTTCATAATTAGATTTACCTCTTTGCCCCATTCAGTCTTGTCCTCGTATCCACAGCTAATAACATGGATTGCTTCTTTCAACAGAGTTGCAGGATTGGTTGTGGGAGGAATGCCCCCTTGTTCCATAAAGGTAGCAGCAATTAAAACTGGAGATTGCCCGAATCGCTTTTCTAAGCTCTTTTGAGACATGAGAAGTGACTTCTCATCATCATAACCTGTTGGATATAAAATTTCAGTTATAGAATATTGTTTTGTCAAATTAGTGAGTCTAAAGACCTTGATAGGTAAAACTTAAGCATAGATTTCCAATTAGATTTCAACTTTTCAGAAAGAGGACTGAGCCACAAGATAACTTTTTTCTTTGGAAGGCAAAAGAATTGAACTATCAAATCCCCTTCTTCCCCCACCCCCCCAAACAGAGGCAGGGGATAACGGATCCCCATCGTCCTACCCCACTTTTACAGTTAGTCTGTGCCCGTGTGTGAATGAGTGCAATTTCATGAGCCTCCAAGCGACAATTGAATTAATTATTAATACAAACCTTCAACGCCCTCTTCAATATCTTCCATATTGAAAATGGGAATAGTGGATTCAGTTCTTTTTACTGCTCTCTTCTTATCAATGTACTTCTTGTTTGCATGCCTTCCCTTCTTCCTTGAGCCACAGCAACTCTTTATAATAATATTTGGTTCCAAATCTGCCTCTGTCAAGACCGGATCATACCCATACAAAGCTTGCCTATTGAAACAACATCCAGTTCCCACATAGACTGGGCCTTGGATGCCATCCAGCCCTTTCAAGTTGATCTGCATACACGAGAAGAATAAATATGATTTTAGTTATAACCATAGAAAAATTCTAGTACTAGAGTATATTATTACTAGGCATGGAGTCCTTCATAGTTGTTTTCGAGTTTTTTATTTTGTTATGTAACAAGTTGTAAGTCGTGATATAGGACTTTCAACTTGAGGGGGAGTATTAGAGTATATCATTATTATTACTTGGTAACACCAAGTAATAATAATAATATACTCTAATAACAAGTATTAGAGTGGTAAACATTCTAAGAGAAGCTTACATCAAAGAACACAATATTGCGATTGGCATATCGATCGTGCAAGTCAATCCCATCAAACCGCTGAGGGAACTGTACATAGCAGGTTTTCTTTCCATAAGCCGGATCCATCATGAAACACATGGCTTCTTTAAGAGCTTTGCTGTTATTGAAGTAATGATCACAATCGACATTCAATAGATATGCACCATTTGTAAGGACCGCTGAAACTCGAATCTGTAAATCACAACAAAAAGATTTTTAAAATATAAACAGAAAAGTAGATTAAATTTTTATTTGCAGAAACTGACTTCATCTAGTGTGAAGGAACGACCATTACTAGCTCATGTCTCTTTTATTCTCTAAAAATTAAACCATCCACGGTAATATGATTACTAGCAATGCCATGGATCCCAACAATACAAGAGTCCATACCAGATAGGAAATTTACTTATTAATATTATAGTTGAAAACCAATATGGGACCACTAGTTTGGTGACTCAACAGGTCGAACCAAACACTCCCCCACTACCAATGATGTCCAGTTCCAGTCATAAAAAAAGAGAGCCATTTTACAAAGAGAATGTTATTTTTTCTTAAGAAAAAAAAAGGAGGGATACATATGTAACTATACACACATATAAACTGATCATTCTTCGTCATAAGGACTTCTGCCCATAATCACTACACCAACTAGATCAGCAGACTCTTGCAACAATTGTTTTACTATGGCTTGATTGAATAATATTAGTAAAAAGAAAATGAAAAGAACTATAAGGATCACGAACCAAAGCATTCATTGCTCCTGCTTTCTTGTGATGTTGGAATCCTGGACGCTTCTCACGAGAAACATAAACCAACCGTGGCAGCTCGTTACCATCTGTATCGAGGCCCCCACTGTGGCCTAAGAAAACCTACACAACAATTTAATAAAGTTAAAAGGACAGGAAAGGAAACATAAAAGAAATCAGAAGCAGAAAAATCAGAAAGAAGTGTAATCTTAAATGCATTCAAGAAAGGTGAAAATACCTGGATCATTCCTGGATGATCCCTAGAGTTATTTCCAGGCCAAGGAGTTCCATCTTGCATTGTCCAACCTTCTTCCGGCATCTTTTGTGCTTTGGCAACAAGCACGTTGACTCGTACTTTAAATTCTTCATATTCTCTCTGTTAAAGAAAATGTTATTATTATTGTTATGGTAATAATAAAAGTTTTCTACCAAACAATGATCATGTTATAATGCCTAGTAACTAGCCCCCATTGACCACCACAATTTTAGGTTCCCCTTTCAGAGAACCAATAATGTTATGGTTTTTTCACTTTCAAACAATAGAAGGACAACCCTGAAGCAGTTGAAAACAATGTTTCCTAGATCTACCCAGAAAAGGGGGAAAAAAGTGGTGGGGAGAAGATAGAAGGGCGAATAGAGCATTATGTCAGTATAAAGTATAAGAGCACTTTTGAGAAATACATTTACTAAGCAAGCCGCTGCACATACTTGATACTCACGACTTTACCTTCATCGCCCTGCGCTCTTTCACAAATGAAGGCTGTATTTTGTCCTTCAAGTAATCTATCTTTTGAGAAAAATAGAATTCTGGGGCCCTAGGTTCAATATGGTGCTTCTTGCAGAAGGGCACCCACTTCCTTGCAAACTCTGCTGTCTCAGAAAGGGATTCAAAGGTTAACATTGCTGAACCGTCATCTGACACATAACATGAAACTTTGTCTACCGGGTAATCAACCGAAAGAATAGACAACACAGTGTTGGCAGTAACAAGAGGAGGCTCTTTCAGAGGATCCACTGTACTGACAAATACATCTACAGGTGCCAGCTGTGAAGGCTCCCCTTCCCTGTCAAATCTGTGAAAGAACAAACAATACTAAATGTCAAAGAGATCCCAGTAGATTGGAAACCATCTAAAATTTCAATATGAGAGATGTATTAAAAATCGAGTTAAAGCCAGAGACCTTATTGCAAGCCTGTCCAGGTATGTCTCGCGATTAATGGGAGCCCATTTTGGAAATTGATCAAGAAGCCAGGATAAGGCAAACCAAATCTCACAGATAACCGAAACAAGCCACAAAGGATAAGCATCCTTCACTGGATGAGTAACACGATATTGCAAGAAGAAGCCCAAGATAATTAACCGCAGTATGATTACAATACGATAAGGTGTAAGGTGGGAAGAAGAAATAGGCACCACACGGCTCATTGGTTGGCGAGCATCATCAGCCCTGTAATACAAACAAATCGTCAACATTTTCTGGAAGAGGTATAGACCAAAGTCTACATTGACAATTTGATGGTTTCATTTTATCTTTAAAACATTTCATGAAATAATTCCATTAGACATTGTTACCAGCTAAATCTCAAGGATTATTAGATTAAATTCAGTCACAAACAGATAGAAATAATAAATAAAACCATTGAAACTTCAAAGAATATAAAACTAACAATTGAAGGAACTTAATTACTTAAAGAAATTATTAATGTCATTAATGCTTGGAAAGATATTCAAGGAGAGATAGCCTAGATGCTTTGAAATTACACCCTTCCTTAATTGAAAGAGCAAAAGAGAATTTTTTTACTCTCATGCGGTGATTCAGTTATTTATGAGAAATTTACAGTTAAAAGAATTAGAATCCATTTAAACTCAATATGTGAGATGCTCACATTTGCAATTCCTCTCCATTTGACCCTGTGCCTTCAATATCTCCTCCTTTGCCTTCAGAGTATCTGTTAGTCATCTGCATCATATTTTTCTCCTGTTTCATTTTCCAACCTTCTACCCTTTCCTTCCAGTCAACATTTCCAAGACCATAAGAATTCAGGTCCTTTGAAGGGTCCACAATTCTTACGGGAACTGCAGATACGTACACATGATTAAATGATTACAGATTTCAACCAAACAAATAGAGATGACGGTCATAAAAGAATCTATGACTAACAAATTCAAATTGTAGATATATGACGAACAATTAATTGTCAACTGAATATATATATAAAAAAAGACAGAAAGAAAGACAATGATTGGAATTATTTAGTAAATAGATCAAGCTAGTAGGGCACCTGGCAGCCTTGGATCAATGTATGGAAGTGAGTGAACGTGTTTGTCACCAGGGCCCGATGTACTTCGTACTGATTGGGTGTCTGGCGTAGCACTGGGAATTTCACCAGATAACTGGAAATTTTGAAGAATAAGTACAACACAGAACCCTAAAAATAATATACAATAGTGACTACTCTGATATTTGGCTTGAAAATCAAATGAAAAATCCAATTTTGGACACAGGGTTTATGCACATACTACACTGAACTTTCCATAATCTCTCTCCTTGCAAATATATATTTTCCAATGATTAGGGACTAAAAATTGTACTTTCAATGCAGATACATCACTTATTTGGTTACAAAGCACTTGTAAGCCAATAATAGTGAACCATATCCTAATTTCAAGTTACAAAGAGACTATAACAATCAATGCACCTGAGAATTAACAAGCAATGAGCAGAAATAAACTGTTATCTTCACTGCTCTAAATGCAAATCAATGGTGAACTCAACATACAACCGTTTAGCACATTTGACACGAGTAGAAACATGTGCAAGATGCAAACTACAAAGGCACATCAGGAAAAACCGAAGTTTTAAGGCATAAGTTCAAAATCATTAAAAAATGATATGATAATCTGAAGTGTAATTTATATTAGATGCGGCATCCTAAATAATCAAAGCTAAAACTTTGAAGTCAAGAAAAGACACAAAGGCGTACACAAACGACTAGTTTATAGCATCAGATCACTATTATCACTCACTGTTTGTCCATTGGTGAGACGGGGAATGGGTTGTTGAGATTCATGTCTAGATGATGAGGAGAGGTCAACATCTTCTCCTTGCCACTGGCGTCTCCCTTGGCTGTTTCCTTGGGCGTAATTGAATTCATTCTCCAAGTCATCAACATCATCCTCTTCGTCATCGCCAGCAACACGCGCACTCCCTGATTACATATAAATTGTTCATTTTCAGACATTTATATACCAACAAAATAATGAGACCAATATGAAAACTGTTCTACAAGCAAGCTAACCTTTGAGTCTCTTATATCTAGTTTTGCACTGGGGGCAAGATTGACTTTCTTCTTCTCTCCTCTCATATTCATAACAAGGCCTGCAAACCGGAAAGGCACACTCATCGCAGGCAACAAATGCATCACCTGTGGCTGTGAGTCCAACAGGACCGGTACATATCTGACACTGCTTGGTATTCCAATTACTCGGGCGCTTGGGCTGCGTAATCCACACACACAAAAAAACACTAATTAAATATATCAGATATCCAATATAGTCAACTATAATTAAGACAATGTATGCTCAAAGTTACTACCATGCCAAATTAAATGAGTAACCATAACCAAAACACCATTCAGATCAAATGTGTCAGCGGATCTTAGGAATGCAAAATTCACGTCGTATAAGTAGAAGCAGATTTAGCTAAAAGCTCTCAAATGCATTGTTAAACTCACTGCTAGAAAGATCGCAACTTTCAAACCTAATCTACCTGTTTAAGCAAATAAATCAGTATGAAGATAAACTTAGTAGAATCAATCAAAATCCCAGCTTTAGCATATTGACATATTATATAGAATATTATAGTTAAAAATGGTTCTCAATAGTTCAAAGCTCCAACCAAACAAAATCTGAACCCAGACATCAAATTTTCAATTTTGATTTAACTCGCTAACTGATCCATGACAAGAAAATGTCACAGAAAATTCCCAAACTTTGAGCTTATCTTATTGTAATATAACCACCAATACTCACATCAAAACACAGGAATCAACCAAAAATGAAAATCAATATAATAATTAAAAACAGCACATTTAGAATCCAAATAAAAAATTAAGCAGTGTACATTTCCTAGTTCCATGAAAAGAGCCTACAATCGAGCTAAAAACTCAATCTACTAAACAACACTCGGATCTACACACAACAATACTGGGAAACTAATAAAAAAAAGCTTGCCAAAACAGCAATATTTCAAAAACTAAATCAGTAACCATCTCATAATTCCATTAATAGAACCAAATCTCAGCTCAAAACCTAATTGAACACTTAGATCAAAACACAATACTGAGAGACAAAATCCAATTGGCGTCTCAAAAATACGTACCCCACCATCAGAATCATGCCGAATCCGCACCAATTCGTTCCTATTGTGCGATCCAGCCACCAATCCAGCATTAGCCTCCATTTCTTTAGAACAAGAAACAGAGAATTACAGTGTAATATGCACCAAATGAACAGAAAATTATGCTAATTTATTGGTTTGGTTTTTGATACAGATCTTAAAATGAAGAAAATCCTGGATGGGTTTTTGCTCAAATGGGTGTGCAGTTTGAGCAAATTGCGAAGATTGGCATTCTATGATTCTTCGCCCAATCAATCAAGCCATCTCTCACTCTGTCACTCTCTCTCTACTTGAACTTCTCCTTCCACTTGATATACAGCCCTTTGTCTTTTTAACATTTCTTGAAAACTTATTTTATTAACATTTATTAATAACGTAACCATTTTACCGGCTTAACCGGTAGCCAGGACTCAGCCTAGCTCGGCTTGACTTGTGGAAAGATTTATAGTTGTAGTTTAGTTGTGTGGCTGAGGCAACTTGACGTGGCTCACTGTGCTTGTTTGTCTATAAGTAGTTGTTTTAAATAAGATAAATATAAGTAATTTTATTGATACCAACTATACATAAAAAAAAAATTATATACAGAGTGTAAAAAAAGAAAAAAAATAAGAAGCAGAACCTATAATTTAATATTTTAGGAATTTTTATCAGTAAGTAGTGCATAGGTCATATTATTGTTGCACAATTTTTTATGTATATTTTTTGCATATATTATATGTAAGATTCCAATTTTTATGAATAAAGATTAATTTTATCTAAATATATTTTTGAATAATAAGGTGTAAATTTGATATAATATTATAGTTGTGGGTAATATTTATAAATTTTGCAAAGTATGCAAGTTGTCATAAAATATTCGTTTTGTCAGAAAATATTCGTTTTATTAGAAAATATTCGTACGACGACACAATCATTGGTGAACCCCACAACAAAATTACCATCGGAGTTAGAAAACAAACAGAAATAACTTTTTATAAAAATAACGACAAATTTTTTACTGTTAACTGTTAAAATACCCGGTGATAAAAGTACAGTAATACGCATGGTTGCATAGTAGCACACAGTATTGTACAATATTTTTGATTATTGATGCTTACGTGAAAAGTCACTCAGTTTTATTTAATTATTATCACAGTAGTTGATACATATTATCTCACATTATTGATTCAATTATTATCACATCATCATCTGCACAATATTTTATATTATTAAATCAATAACTGAGACGACAAAGTTATTCATATTATTATTTGCATTATTGACGATGTCTAGAAAATTCTGTCGAGTAAAGGGTTTGGTCACCTAATTGTGCGCCAATAAGAAAAGTCCTTATTGAAAAGCCCCCTCTTTCCTGGGGAATGATCTAGCTGTTAATATTGTGAGTTATAAAATTAATGATGAATATGTAAGATCCCCAACTTCTATGAATAAAGATTAATTTTTCTCGAAATATATTTTTGAATATTATGGTGTGGATTTGATATAATGTTATAGTTGTGGGTAATATTTATAAATTTTATAAAGTAAGCAAGTAGTTATATAATATTCGATTGATCGGGGAATATTCGTTTTAACAAGAAATATTCGTACGACGTCACAATTATTGGTGGACCCCACAACGAAAGTATTGTCGTAGTTATAAAATGACAGAATTATCTTTTTATAAAAATAACGGCGAAAATTTTACCGTTAAACTGTTGAACTACTCGGTGGTAAAAGTACAGTAATATGCGTGGTTGCATATTGGCACACGGTATTGATTAATGATGCTTACGTGAGAAGTCAGTAAGTTATACTCAATTATTGTTATAGTAATTGCTGCATAATATCTTTCATATTATTGATTCAATTATTGTCATAGTATCATATGCATAATATTTTATATTATTAAATCAATAATTGAGACGACAAAGTTATTCATATTATTATTTACAATATTGACAATGTATAGAAAGTTCTGTCAAGGAGAGATTTTGTGACGCCCTCAAAATAGGTATATGTAATACCCGAGAATTTTCACGTATTATTAAATGAATATATTAATGAAAATACTATTTATATGAAAATAAGTGTTATTGTTTTATGAGTTGGATAATATAATTGATTTGTATTAAATCAATGCGTATTAAGAAGTGTGAAGTGACAAAGAGATTTGTGAAATACCTTGTGTGACCTAATGCGAAACGAGAAAATTCACTAAGTGAATTAAAATGAAAATTAGAAAGATTAATTATGTCGATCATGTGATTTCGTATAAGTAATTAATACGTTCGTGGACTTGTAGTAACACTTTTGTGGAGATCAATTCACGTCATGTTTAACGAGTTAGCGTCGAAAACTAGCATGGGCAGAAACTGCACCAGTCTTGGCACTGTCAGGGCATGGCGCAGCTGCGCCGTCCCAGCAGTACAAACTGGCGCAGCTGCGCCAGGAGTCAGTTGGAGAAAAATAAAATTTTCCACTTTGGAAATTAAATGGAACAATTATGTGAGATGTGTAACATGGATGAAACAATATGATAGGAGTATATTACAATATATTATGTCCAACAACGGAATTGTTAATCCATTAATTTATGTTAATTAATTGTGGTGAAATATGAATTACTTGATAATTAATTCGTAATATACGATTGTTATTAATTGCAATATACCTATAAATGTAATGAGAATATTATCAATGATTAGTTAATATTGATGTTAATTAATTAAGGAAGAGCGTGGTTAATTATTTAACATAATTAAGTGGGTTATCAATATAATGATTTTATATTGATAGTTATGTGAATGTGAACGATAATACAAATATAACTATATAGTATGGTGTGACATTGTGTGACTATATATTAAACGATAGTATTTTAAGTAGAAATTAATCAAGGAAGGAATAATTTCTTTATTTAACATAAATAAATAAGTTATTATTATAATAAGGTTATAATATGGATATATGAGTAGTAGGGTTACATATGGAACTATCCAGACAATAATATCGGGCTGCATTATTTTATTACTTATATTTAATGTACATGGACTATGTGATGTGAGTGTATAATTAATCCCTAAATTCCTAAATATGGTAACAATTGTACATTAAGATTTCATTGTGGGAATTAAGTAGACCAAAACAAGCCTAGATAACAAGGTTGCTGAGTTTTTCATTTTGTCCCAAAATGAGTGACACAAGTACATGAACAGTAGCTGAGATTGAAACACGTATCCTCCACAAGGCTAAGTCCTAGATGATCATTGCTAGCTAGGTAGTTTGTGAGACCCTAGATTTTATGAATAAAGATTTAATTTTCTCGAAATAATTTTTTTTTAATATTATGGTGTTGATTTGATGTAATGTTATAGTTGTGGGTAATATTTACAAATTTTGCAAAGTAAGCAAGTAGTTATATAATATTCGATTGGTCGGGGAATATTTTTTTTGTCGGGGAATATCCGTACGACGGTACAATCATTGGTGGACCCCGCAAGAGAATTATTGTCGAATTGAGAAAATGACAAAAATACTTTATGAAAATAACGGCGGAAGTTTTACCGTTAATTGTTGAAACACTCGGTGTTAAAAATACAGTAATACGCGTAGTTGCACAGTAGTACACAGTATTGATTATTGATACTTATGTAAGAAGTCACTCAGTTTTGTTCAATTATTGCTACAGAAGTTGCTGCATAGTACTATTCACGAGTTACTATTCACGAGTTATTATTCATGAGTTACTATTCACGAGTTACTATTCATGAGTTACTATTCATGAGTTACTATTCATGAGTTACTATTCATGTATTACTATTCATGAGTTACTATTCACCCAATTACTATTCACTCTAGTATTGTGCATTCGAAAATTTGGGTACAATATTATTCCATGAGGAGATGTGCTAATTTTTCAGACCGTTGGTTGAAGATATAATAGTAAGTCAATATAGACCGCTGGTGGAGTTATAATAGTAAATCAATATGGATCACTGGTTTAAAGTTTTAATAGTAAATCAGTATGGACCGTTGTTTTAAGTTTTAATAGTAAACCAATATGGACCGTCCGTTTAATAGTAAATCAATCTGGATCGTTCATGAATTAGTTACTATTCATTCTATTTTCCTATAAATAGAAGCTCATTCCTTCATTATTTCTTACGAATTCACTGAAACTCTAGAGAGAGAAACTATAGAGAGAAAAAAGAAAAGTATTTTGTTACTTCATTTTTCCAATATCCAGTTTCTTCTAAGGTAGGGAATATTATTTGTTGTATCCGTAAGGGTTATTATTTCTTTTGTATTCGTGAAGAGAACTTTTGTTATTCTATTCTTTATTATTCTATTGGAATAACCTGTATACGCGGAATACCCTATACATGGTGACATTCTTCTAATATTCCGTTCTTTATTATTCTGTCGAAATATCCTGTCTGTGCGTTTACGCCGGACCTGGTTCCATTATTTATTATTATGTCAGAATATCCTGTCTGTGCGTTTACGCCGGACCTGGTTCCATCTTTTATTATTATGTTGGAATATCCTGTCTGTGCGTTTTACGCCGGACCTGGTTCCGTTATTTATTATTCTATTGGAATAACCTGCCTGTGCGGTCTATCGCATGCATGGTGATTTCTTTTCTTATTCCATTCTTTATTATACTCAGTTGGTTAAAACTTTGACTTCTATACTCCATGAAATTTGTGGAATATCCTTGATATTTCGCTTCATCTAGTATCTTTTCATGGAAATATTCTTCTGAGCATTCTTGAATTTTACTCTACAAAGCAGTATCATGTTGACAATTTGGACGTTATCATTTCCTAGATAAATTAATTCTTCAACTTGTTTTTATTGAATTCTTATATCATTGTCATCATCCTCATGTTTATATTTTGTTGAAAGTCATCTGTGGCATGTAGTGCATAGATGGACTTGGTATGATTATGACCAGGGATTATTCGGTGTAATCATTATTGTAATGTTACAAATGATGTGAAAAAAGTCCTCATTGGCCCGTAGTGCATTGATGGATAGTTTTTGTTATGATTATGGCTATGGATTCTCTTTGGCCGTAGTGCAAAGATGAATTATTTTATGGCATGATCAGGACCGTTGATGAAAATATGATTATCTTTAGCCGTAGTGCATGGATAATTCGTGGTCGTGATACTAAAGAATATTCTTGGCCATAGTGCAGGGGTGATTCAATGATGTGGATTATTTATTAAGCTGAGTCCCAGAGATAAAAGTCATGAAAAACCTTTTAAATCATAGAAGATAGTAGATTTTATTCTCTACTTGACTCTTTTTATGGATTGCTTGTTTCGCTGCAGTTAAACTTGATATTTATTATATTTTATCAGTTTAACATTGTTGAAGGCTAACGATAAATTATTCTGCATTATCTTAGTCATAATATTTCTTACTAGGCTAGTTGAGCTTACCCTTTCTTTCACTGTTCTCTTCAGGAAATGAGAACGTAGCTGGGACTAGTCGGGGAACAGAGTGATGATCCTAGATGTTTGCATTAGTAGTCCTCACTATTCTGTGAAATAGTGTGATAATAATTGTAACGAGGACTCCTTTTGAGTTTGTATAATCTCTAGTAGACAATATTTGTATTCAAACTCACAGTTTATGTTTTGTCGTATTGTACATGACAGTTGTATTATTAAGTTGTATTTGAATTCTGTACCATGTATCTGGCGACTCAAGATGGGTGATGTATACCTAATTTTGGGGGCGTCACATAGTTGGTATGGAGTGGTTGAGCCACCCTTCATGAACCGTTGTCCCATTCCATTGCTCCATGGATTCAACCTCGGTGCTAAGTCATTGCCCAGTCCAAGCTCTTCTTTAAATAGCAGACAAGAATTCTCAGTAATGTTGCTTGAAGTTGTCTGAGAATTTCTAAGTAGTAAGGTTGAGAGCATACAAGTAATCTAAGAGCTTAGGAGTTCAGTTAGAGCAAGTTCTTTCACATTACAAAGGTATAATTCCATTACTAGCTTTCCATTTCATTCTCTGTAAAAATGGAGTCTTGAGTATGGAAATTCAAATTCTTGATTTTATAGAATTGTATGTTAATGAGGTTGAGTAATGTCCATATAGTTGTTAAATGATCATATAAGCATGTTGCAATTGATTTATGAGTGTTTAGGAGTGATATCATGAATAATTTTTTAGGTTGGGCTAGCTTTCTGCCGAAGCAGACTACTTCTGCACCTGAACCAGGCACGGCGTAGCTGCACCACATTTGTATTAAGGCGCAGCGCAGCTGCGCCAATTGCTGAACTTTGTTTTGAGTTCTGTTTTGCAAATTTGTTATAGTACCATGACATGTAATATCATAAAAGCATGTGTAATGTGTATATACAAGTATATGAATCTAATATGAGCATGTTAGACTAACATTAGCATGATTAAAGAAAGTATATAGCTTAAAATGGATTTAAGGACTTTAGAAATAAACTTATTGTGTATGTATGTCATGTATGTATTCTGACCTTGTAAACCTGCTAGCATGATTTAGAAATGCATGATTAAACCTTTAGATTGTGTCTATTTGATTGGTAGAGGAACATGAACATGTAGAACCTACTAGCAAGCTTTGATTGTGAATATTGTCATGATACCATGAGAACTAAAATCTGACATTTGTGAACATGTTTAATGACACTCTTAGACTCACTCATGTAGCATAAACATATATATACAATGCTTATGTAGCACGTTTCAAGAAAATCATGAACAAAGCCTATTTTCAACTTAAGCTGTGTTAGTTTCACACATGCATTATGAATACACACAAGCATGCATAATATGAGTTTTATAACGCTCATGTATGTTTAGAAAGCAAGCATGCTAGACTTTGTGGTATCACAACCTTGAATGACCTTAAATGGTTTAAGTTTTTGAATTAGAAATATATTAGAAAAGGGAACCTAGATTGCCTTGAGGAGCATGAAAAGACCCTAAACACGACTAATATGTTATGTGTGATTGTTTTGGTCAAGCCGGACAGAAACCACAAGGCATCAGCTGCATCTTGGCTTGGCCAGAGGACGGCGCAGCAGCGCCAGTCCTAGGCTTAGCCATGGCGCAGCTGCGCCAGTCTGGAATCACAGTTAGTGAATTCTGACTTTTGAACAGCAACTTGCATGATGCCTATGATGCTAAATGTGATCTAAAACCTACTGATGTACATATATATGTGTGATACTTAGTTGTTAAGTTGGAGTTGTATTGAAATGAAAAGTCCATGAGTAGAAGAGGTCTTACCCTTGAGCATTTTTGATTGTTTATAAAATAACTAAGTATTTGATTCATGATGACTTATAAACTGATTTTGTACCATATGTGCGCACTTGTATCGTGTCAAGCTTGATTAAGGACTGTGTTAGCTAATGAACCTTGTATACATATAATACGCTATAAATAGGATTCGAAAGGTTGAGTTATTAACGTGGAAAAACTACGCTTAAGGTAAGTTTTACATTGAGCAAGTATCTCTAACCTTACTCAAATTTAGGTTGTGCAAGTATCCGAACCCTACTATTATTGTTGTGCAATATCATTGTATTATTTTATTTGACAAATACCGTAAGCTTATCCTTTAAATACAAGTTATATTACTTTCTCGTTCAAAAGAGCTAATATGTTAAACCCTTGTGAAAAGCTATTATTCATGTTGAAATTGGGTTTGTCCTTGAATATTGTGAAAGAGTCGATGCCATTAGATTCGGCTAGACTATATACATGTTTATAAAAACTGTCCAAACCAATTGATTGGTGCAGAAATTTTGATAACTGAGTTGAACAACCCTTTTGATAAGGGGAGGGTATGTTGTTGGAAACCCCAACACATGAATGAATATTATTGTGGTGTTATGCATAACGTATGGTATTGTAGATTGATAATCTATAATACTTAATATTTTTGGTTATCAGTTTAATATTGGTAACTCTAGTGAAAGTTCAATAGTCCTTAGTGACTGCTCAGTATAAATTGCTTATCCAGTTGGATATATTGTTAGCCGTTGAATTCATATATATCTGTTGATTTATATTGAATTGTCATATTCCTTATTCATGATTTTATTCTGACACTTTGAACTATCCTAGAAATAAACCTTTCATATTTCAAACCTTGTGAAATATATATCCTATACCCTTGTTGTATATTACTTGCTGGGCAATTTGTGCTCATCCTTGCTTATTTAAAACCTTTCAGTTAAGGCAGAACATGGAGGTGTATCTGGGAAGGACAAGGGCAAGGGCAAGGCTACCGACTAGCTTGTCCCTTTATTTTTAAATTAATCATGTTGTATTAAGACTATCTGCAGACTATGTTTAAACTTAAGTAGGATTATGTAATAAGTCTTTATTCGATATTATTATGTAATCTATTAAGTACTGTAGGTTGCGAGACTTGGGGGAGTAATTATAATAAATCGTTGTATATTATTCTAAACTAGATCTTTCGTTGCAAATGTATGATTTTATCTATTATGGTAATACTTTGAGAAAGTGACGAACCGAATTCGGGTGACCAAGTGGAGGTCAGAATTTGGGGGCTTCACAGGTTGGTATCAAAGCTATAGTTATAAACCTTAGGAACGAGAATCCTTAGACTATAACTTACGAAAACTTAGAAAAGGGGATACAACTCATGTAGAGTTTTCCCTGAGAGATTTAGTGTGTTATGAAATATAAATTCATTGATCTATACGATGAACTTATGTTTATTTAACATTCTGATGGAGTTGTTGTTTGTCTTGTCTTATGTTGGTGATTGTAGGATGACTGACATGGGAGGACGTAGCCGAATAGTTGAGGAGGAGCCGCTTGATATCCACGTAGTCTATGAGGCACCCTTGATAGCGGAGCCTATATCGGTAGTTACCCCTATTTATGACGATGATGAGGAGGAAGAGATGGTGCCTTTACCCGAGGAATCTGATCCGGAGGAGGAGCCTATGGAGGAGGAACCCACGGAGGAGGAAACCAAGCCCATAGAGGACTCCGACGAGACTACTTTTGAGGATCGGATGCTAGGAGAGTATGAGGAGCATATTTTGGAGTTAGGAAGTAGAGACGAAGAGCTAGAGACCGAGACTCTTGAGAGGCATCTAGTGATGCAGGAGATGGAGGTGGAAATTGTTCACTGTAAGGAGGCAGGGATCCAGATGGGTGCCTTGTTTCACCGATCGGTGGCAAGGAATGTTGAGTTGGCAGGAAAGTTAGAAGAATTGGAATAGAGGGTGTTGAGTGATAAGATGGAGAAGGAGGAGAAGTGGGCGGATTCTAATGACAGAGTGTGTGATCTAGAAGACGAGGTGCGGTGCAAGAAGAGGAAGATGAACAAGATGGGCTATGCTCTACGCACGGCCATGGGGGGTAAATCACTACCCCGCCGAGCAAGGACAGACCCGGCACACCATAAGTCGGGATATGGTGGCACACATCACACAGAAGGAGTATCAGAGCGCCGTGGAGCGTGGAATATTAGATTGAGTCTGGAGGGAAAAGTTTAGTAGTGTAGTATTCTTAATTATGTGTTGTTAATATATTATTGTAATCTCAGTCTTTTGTATAAGATGTGAGATAGTGGTATCACCCCAAACTTTTGAAAAATGTTAGAGGGGTACTAAACTAGTGTTGTCCCCGTCTTTTGTGATATTAGGGGATATGTATTTCATTTATAGTAGTATGCTAGAAAAGAACGTGTATTGTAACCATTTGACATGTGAATATAAATGATCTTATTTTAGAAACGTGTTATAAACTTTTAGTTCTTTTCATTTGAAAAACGTCTAAATATGATAGTTAGATAATAAGATGAAAATTTTGTGATGCAGAAAATGCCGCCCAGGCGTAGATTACCTGTCCCAGAAGAGTCAGTTAACGAGGAAAGAGGTCCAGTAGATCTGATACAGCTGTAATACCCGAGAATTTCCACGTATTAATAAATGAATGTATTAATGGAAATACTATTTATTTTAAAATAAGTGTTATTGTTTTATGAGTTGGATAATATAATTGATTAGTATTAAATTAATGCGTATTAAGAAGTGTGAAGTGACAAAGAGATTTGTGAAATACCTTGTGTGGCCTAATGCGAAACGAGAAAATTCACTAAGTGAATTAAAACGGAAATTAGAAAGATTAATCGTGTCGGTCATGTGATTTTGTATAAGTAATTAATACACTCGTGGACTTGTAGTAACACTTTTGTGGAGATCAATTCACGTCATGTTTAACGAGTTAGCGTCAAAAACTGGCACGGGCAGAAACTGCACCAGTCTTGGCTCTATCAGGGCACGGCGCAGCTGCGCCGTCCCAGCAGTACAAACTGGCGCAGCTGCGCTAGGAGTCAGGTTGAGAAAAATAAAATTTTCCACTTCGGAAATTAAATGGAACAATTATGTGAGATGTGTAACATGGATGAAACCATATGATATGAGTATATTACAATATGTTATGTCCAACAACATAATTGTTAATCCATTAATTAATGTTAATTAATTGCGGTGGAATATGGATTTCTTGATAATTAATTCGTAATATACGATTGTTATTAATTGCAATATACCTATAAATGTAATGAGAATATTATCAATGATTAGTTAATATTGATGTTAATTAATTAAGGAAGAGCGTGGTTAATTATTTAACATAATTAAGTGGGTTATCAATATAATGATATTATATTGATAGTTATGTGTATGTGAACGATAATACAAATATAATTATATAGTATGGTGTGACATTGTGTGACTATATATTAAACTATAGTATTTTAAGTAACAATTAATCAAGGAAGGAATAATTTCTTTATTTAACATAAATAAATAAGTTATTATTATAATAAAGTTATAATATGGATATATGAGTAGTAGGGTTAATTATGGAACTACCCGGACAATAATACCGGGCTGCATTATTTTATTACTTATATTTAATATACATAGACTATGTGATGTGAGTGTATAATTAATCCCTAAATTCCTAAATATGGTAACAATTGTACATTAAGATTTCATTGTGGGAATTAAGTAGACCAAAACAAGCCTAGATAACAAGGTTGCTGAGTTTTTCATTTTATCCCAAAATGAGTGACACAAGTACATGACCAGTAGCTGAGATTGAAGCACGTATCCTCCACAAGGCTAAGTCCTAGATGATCATTGCTAGCTAGGTAGTTTGTGAGACCCCAGATTTTATGAATAAAGATTTAATTTTCTCGAAATAATTTTTTTTAATATTATGGCGTTGATTTGATGTAATGTTATAGTTGTGTGTAATATTTACAAATTTTGTAAAGTAAGCAAGTGGTTATATAATATTCGATTGGTCGGGGAATATTCTTTTTATCAGAGAATATCCGTACGACGGTACAATCATTGGTGGACCCCGCAAGAGAATTATTATGTCTATTTGATTGGTAAAGGAACATTGTGACGCCCCCAAATCCGGGTATCTTCCAACTCGACAGATGGTGCTCCACGATACTACAATCCATACAATCTTTCCATTGAAATAACAACAAAATGAGTGTAATTACTATCTTTGTATTATATTTGTAATAAATCATTTCCTAGGTTCATAAACCGAACACATTCATTATTCTTCATAAGTATATTACAACCAAATACACTAATCAATTACATGATGATTAATTGTCCATGTTAGCCTTGCCCTTATCTCTCTTAGAACTCTCAGTTCGTTCGGCTTTAGCTACAAACATATGGTTCAAGCAAAAATGAGCATAACTAGCGCAACAAGTCTTAACAAAGAATCATATGAATATCACATTAAAAATTACATGCTTTATTTCCATATCTGAACAATTATCTACGAAGCATTATGAAACATTTGACTAGTACTTCCCATGTCATAACAACAATTTCAAAGTATATATAATAGCTTAGGAATGAAGAACCGGTCAATAGACCGTGAACATACTCTTTTCATTTTCATACTTGAAAAGGATATCCGGCACTAAGGCCATCCACCCGTCTTTACTTACGAGCACTTCTAGGTGATCAGCTTATTGTACTCTATGTTGATCAACACTCTTACGTTAAACGTATTTACGTTCAACATTTGGCAACCTCACGTGCCCATCGAATAATAGATGAAAAATACTTTTGTTTGTACATAGACAAACTTACCTTCTCATCTGTACCAAATACTTGGCATAGGATAGCGTTAACAGTTTTATATCGAAAGACTTGTAAACAAATCAATCAATTCTTCAATACTTGTCTAGCCAAGTTAAAACATGCATCGACTCTTTCTTTAAAACCATTCATGCATTGTACATCATGCATCACGTAAAACTTGGCTAACACGAAGGTTAGACAAGCGTTAAAAAAGACTTGCCTTCAAGCGTCTTCGAATAAACAATTCAACAATTCTCAGTCTTTACAGGATCTACATGATATATTCACATAGCGCACTGTAATTAGTTATCAAACAAACTAACTTTATTGTCTATAACCAACTTCTTTCTCTTCTATGTCTTATTTGAATTAACTTCGTTATTAAAGTCGATTTGACTTTCTCTACTTCATTATGGTTCATTAACATTTTTACGTTACTAACCGACATTCGATCATTATTGGTTAAGTACCAACGTTGAACGTCATTTACAGTTTACTTATTACGTTCTCGCGTTCTTCGTTTAATTTCTTTTTAACCTTCCTAAATCTTCTTACATTATTACCTTATAAGTGATTTAAGTTCAGTCTTATTATGTACATTAAGTACCTTCAATGTCTTACCTTAAGTCTACATTCAAATGGAACAAAACCTAACTTGGTCAATATTTTTCTATGCCGGCGTTGTGGCGCGACATCCTTTGTATTCTAGCGGCGCTGCGGCACGAGTTAGCAGGGTACTCGGCTGAGTCTGGCGCTGCGGCGCAACCACTTTACACTGGTTTTGGTTCTGCGGCGCCGAGTCTGTGCACCACTTGGCTAAAACAATTTTGTTATTTTTACGAAACTCCCAGCTTCCTAATTTGTTCGTTTTACATCCGAATTGACCCATTCGAAAGCCTATAACTCACAAATTACATCCTTTGCGTGTTCATATAAGAATTTCACATTTTCAAATCTGTTAACTCGAAATTCACCTTTGAGTTCATTTTTAAGCGTTTATTTAACGTTTTCGACCGTTCAATACTCATTTTCTTCGTTATAAGTCGGAATGCGACTGAAAAAACCTGGGTCAAATTTCGAGTCTGAAATAAATCTCGGGTCAAATCCCAAGTCTGAATCGAATCAAATCCATCAAAATAAGGCCTCAAACTACTGGCCTAATAGTATCTTCTTGGGTCATCTTAACCCACCACAGGCTCCCAAAAGGTTATGACTTGAAGGTACTATTGGTAGTAACTTATTTCCTTATATGCAGATAATTTTTTCCCTATCTTTCGATGTGGAACTGGGGTGTTACAAACTCTCCCACTTAAATTTTTGATGTCCCCGTCAGAACCGATCACACACACGGCCCAAAGATCTTTGCCTCTCTAGCCATTGTGGGATAATACCGGCTGGCTTCGTGTCCCCACCTCTGGACCTCCATCTCTACATTGTGTGATAATACCACCAGCTTTCGTGTCCCCACCTCCGGCAACCCAATCGGATGACCCGACCCGAGCTTTCGAGAGTCGGCTTTGATACCATATGAAACAACCCGGGTCAAATCCCGAGTCTAAAATAAATCTCAGGTCAAATCCCAAGTCCGAATCGAATCAAATCCATCAAAATAAGGCCTCAACCAACTGGCCCAATAGTATCTTCTTGGGTCATCTTAGCCCACCACAGGCTCCCAAAAGGTCATGACTTGAAGGTACTATTGGTAGTAACTTATTTCCTTATATGCAGACAAATTTGTTACAAATGATTCTTTCGCCAACGACTCTTAATTACCTTATCTCACGTGTTGATACTGAAAACCAACGTTTTCAAGTCACACGACAACTTTTGACCTTTAAACCAGGCTTTTTACGTTTTCGACATTTAACGTCTATTTTCGCAAAATTCGCCATAATTTCATTACTCGTGTTCTATAAGCCAAATAAAATGGATAACTCCATTGATTCATCATAGTCATCCTAACCAAACAATAGGCACATTCCTTTGCTATAATGGTTTTCAAAATGTTCATCCAAAACTAAGTTCACGTTCAAGACTTTCTATGGTTTTTAACTTACGTAAACACTTACGATTTCTATTTGGTTATGACCTATCAATGATTTAGTCATTAATAGGCATCCTTATATCTCCTTAATAAACATGCTCCACCAATCTACGATTCTTCTACAAGAAAGAAATCGAAAAAGATGAAGATTACGGTTTATGAAAATTTACCTTTGAAGCAATTTATGTTCTTGATAAAAGCCAATTGGTTTGCTTGGAAGTAAAGTGATTATATGTTTCTAGCTCTTTCAATCTCTTAATATAGTTGGACAAGCTTTTTAAAACAACAAAATAACCAAACTAATCCTTGTACTTATAGGAAACCAAAATGAGGGCAAAATGGTCCAATTTCCACCTCCTTAATATTGCACCTCCTTTGCAACTTTGTCACCAAGTAAAGTACTTGGTGAGCAAGTTTATTACTTGGCTTGGCCACCAAGTGGACAGCCCACTCTCTTGTGATTCACCCCATGGGTTTCCCCATGGGTTTTACCCATCCCATGACCCAACGGTTCGACCCGCGGTTTACTTTTTGGATTGGGCTTGACATAATTTATCGTTGGTGTGACGCCCCCAAAATTAGGTATACATCACCCATCTTGGGTCGTCAGATACATGGTACAAAATTCTAATACAACTTACTAATACAACTGTCGTGTATAATACGACAAAACATAACTGTGAGTTTGAATACAATTATTATCTACTAGAGATTATAAAAACTCAAAAGGAGTCCTCGTTACAATTATTAACACACTATTTCATAGAATAGGGAGGACTACTAATGCTATCCTCTGGACCGTCACTCCGTTCCCCGACTAGTCCCTGCTATGTTCTCATTTCCTGAAGAGAACAATGAAAGAAAGGGTGAGCTCAACTAGCCCAGTAAGAAATATTATGACTAATATAATGCAGAATAAATTATCGTTAGCCTTCAACAGTGTTAAACTGATAAAATATAACAACATCAAGTTTAACTGCACCGGAACAAGCAATCCATTAAAAGAGTCAAGTAGAGAATGAAATCTACTATCTTTTATGATTTAAAAAGTTTTTTATCACTTTTATCGATGAGACTCAGCTCCATAAATAATCCACATCATTAAATTATCCCTGCACTACAGGCCAAGGATATTCTTTAGTATCACGACCACGAATTATCCATGCACTACGGTCCAAAGATAATCGTGTTTTCATCAACGGTCCTGATCATGCCATAAAATAATTCATCATTACTCCCTTGGCCGAAGAGAATCCATAGCCATAATCATACCAAAAATTGTCCATCAATGCAGAAATTTTAATTTTCTCATCATTTGTAACATTACGGTCATGATTATACCGAATAATCCCTGGTCATAATCATACCAAGTCCATCTATGCACTACAGGTCATAGATGACTTTCAACATAACATAAACATGAGCATGATGACAATGATATAAGAATTCAATTAAACAAGTTCAAGAATTATTTTGTCCACGAATCTATAACGTCCAAATTGTCAACATGATACTTTTTTGTAGAATAAAATTCAAGAATGCTTAGAAGAATATTTCCATGAAAAATACTGGATGAATCGCAAATATCAAGGATATTCCACTAATTTCATGGAGTATAGATGTCAAAGTTTTAATTAATTGAGTATAATACCGAATGGAATAACAAAAGATATCACCATGCATGCGGTACTTCGCATAGACAGTTATTCTAACAGAATAATAATAACGGAACCAGGTCAGGTGAAATTCACATCGACAAGATGTTCCAATAGAATAATAAATGCGGAATAATAAATGATGGAACCAGGTCTGACGTATAGTACAGACAAGATATTCCAACAGAATAATAAAGACGGACTAATAAAAATGGAACCAGGTCCGGCGTATAGCACAGACAGGATATTCTGACAGAATAATAAAGACAGAATAATAGAAGAATGTCACCAAGTATAGGGTAGCCCGCTTATACAGGTTATTCCAACAGAACAATAAAGAAATGGAATAACAGAAGTTCTCTTCTTGAATACAAAAGAATAATATCCCTTATCGTAAAATAATACTTGATATAAGAGTAGTGAAGTAGCAGAAAACTTTTATTCTATCTCTCTATAGTCTCTCTCTATAGTTTCTCTCTCTAGAGTTCAGTGAATTCGTAAGAAAATAATGAAGGAATGAACTTCTATTTATAGGAAAATAGAATGCATAATAACTAATCCATGAACGGTCCAGATTGATTTACTTTAATCTGACGGTCCATATTTAAAGAAAAATCTTTTAAATAAAATATAATATATTCTATTTATAGAATAACTTTAATAAAGTATTCTGTTTTATATAAAAAGATATTTCTATTTTATTACGAATAAAACAAAACTTCTAAATCAACAATAATTGAATCAAATAATGTAAGATACTATGCAGCCACTATTGTAGCAATAATTGAATAAAACTGAGTGACTTCTCACATAAATATCAATAATCAATACTGTGTGCTACTATGCAACAACGCGTATTACTGTACTTTTACTACCGAGTAGTTCAACAGTATCAATGGTAAAACTTCCGCCGTTATTTTTAATAAAATATTTTTATCATTTTCTCAATCCGACAATAATTCAGTTGTGGGGTCCATCAATGATTGTGCCGTCGTACGAATATTTCCTATAAATATTTTGTGTTTGAACTCAGAACCATGGTTTTCTAATAGAGACAAGTCATATTTGGCATTTAAGAGTTGCGGACTTAAAAATGACCGGATTCCGACTTAGAACGAAGAAACGAGCGTTGAACGTTCACGAACGTTTATCGTTTTCGTTAAAAATGAACCAATAGGTGAATTTTTATCAAACGAAGTCAAATAAATAAAATTCTTGTATGAAGGCGTAGATTACATAATTTGTGAACTGTAGGCTTTTGAACGAGCCAATTCGAACTTATAACGAAGAAACTATGCGTCCGGGAAGTTCACAAAATTCAAAAAACTGAAATTGTTTTCCGGTGCACAGAGTTGGCGCCGCGGCGTCAACCCTAAGCAAAATGAGTCGTGCCGCAGCGCGGCCCATTAAGTAAGGACTCGCGCCGCAGCGCCAAGTCCGGGATGGTGATGCTATAAGTCGCGCCGCAACGCGAGATATAAGTATAAAGCTGGCGCCGCAGCGCCAGTCTCAGAACAAGAATAGTAATGAATGTTTCTAAGTACAACGAAATGAAAGCTAATTGATTTAAAAGTAAACACAACTTAAGGAATGTAATGTAACATTGTTTAAACTTTTTTAAACCTTAAGGATGTTGTATAAAGGTTGAGATAACCTAGTCGAATATAAATGAAAGGATAAGGATAAACCGGAACGAATAGTAACTGAATCTAATACACAATTAGATTGAAATGAAGGGTATGATATAGTCATATACATACTTGATTATATGTGACCTAATGTAAGGCATTATGTGATCATGTATTGTAGAGACTTGAAAGACTTGAACATAAAGTTAATATACCGTAGCAGACGCTAAAGGCAAGTATTCTAACTCTTGTCTCAGTTCAATCTGAACAAGTTTTTGAGGTTCATGTATTCTTTTACATGAATTGAGGTATGTTGAAGTTAAAGCCAATTCCTTTGGCTAGACTTGATGTAGTGATAATCTATTCATGTATTATCAAATGTTGATATCCTTTGTCAACTATTTGATATGGTTTTCAAAAGAAGACTGAAATGTTAAACAAATATTTTATCGGTAAAATGACAGGCACGTGAGGTTTCCAAATGCTTAAACGTGCATACGTTTAATGGATGTAGTGTTGATCAACATAGAGTACAATAGGCTGATCATCTAGAAGTGCTCGTAAGTAATATCGGGCTTACGGGTTTGCTTTTGGGTTGTTTTTTTTCAATAAAGAATGAATACTCGAGGTCTTTGACTGGAGTGAATGTTTTACTAAATATTGTTATTATTATAAAATATTTTGAAAGAAAGATGAAGTGGTATTTTGAATTATCAATAGTACTTCATAACTATTGTTTAGTTATCGAAGATATACGATTTGTATGTGTCAAGCATGTTGTTATTAAATTGTTATACTTGCTGAGCTAGTTATGCTCACTCTTGCTTGAACCATATGAATGCAGCTAAGACTGAACGTCCTGTAGGATTGAAAAAGGATAAGGGAAAAGCTAAGGCAGATTACTAAGCTGTCTTGTAATAGTATAGGTCTATTGTTGTAATGTAACTGATATTATGACAAATAACCTTTGTAATGGGTATAAAACCTGGGAAATGTAAATATTACTTTAAATATATAGAAGTTATGTTCGTTCTTTGAGACTTTTCAATTGAATGAATGTATGAATGTTGTACAGTATAGCACCATTTGTCGGGTTAGAAGATACCCGAATTTGGTGGCGCTACAAGTTGGTATCAAAGCCTAGGTTATAAAACTTAAGGGGGAAAGTAGAACCTTAAGTCATAACCTTAAGAAAGAATAAAGAAGTAAAAGATAGAAAGTAACCTTATAGAAATGCATTATATTATGTTATGTATTTTTATTATTTTACTGACGTGTACTAATCAAACTATTTTGTTTTATTGTAGATGTCAGGAGAAAATGATATGTATAGAGATATACATGTAGTGAGCGAGGATTCAGTTAATCGGGTAGAGATACTACCAAATCCCGTAGCAGTAGAACCAGAGTTGGTGACAATCGAGTTGGAAGACTCAGACGATTTAGACTACATGTCTATATTTGATGGCATGCTAGAAGACCAGGTTCCACCTACAGAGGAGTTGTCTACGGGGGAATCGATGAAGGCATTGTTTATGTCGGTATTGGATAGGAATGTCCATTACTTCCAAGAGGTTAAGGAGTTGAAAGAGGAACTCCAAGCTGTTTGTGAGGACAAGGCTAGCATGGTGGGAATGTGGGAAGAGGAGCATGATGATAGAGTTCTAGCTAAGGACAAGGTCTGAGAGCTGAAATGTAAAGTCTTTGAGCTCAAGCAGGAGCTAAAGACTAAACAGCGAAAGTTGGAGAGGATGTCCTATATTCATAGGAGTTCTCACGTAGATTTTCAGCAGCAGGTAGCTGGGTATCAAATAGAAGCAGGGCAAACACGACACACTATCAGTAGAGATGTTATTGCCGGTCTGGCCATCAAAGATTTCGAGAATGCCCTACGACAGATGTAGTCTAGCAATAGCTAGAGTAGAATAGATATGTAAATATTATGTATCTAGTAGTGACGTAAAACCCTCTTTTGTATAACAAAGGGTAGTCTTTTGTAAATTCCAATTTTTGGAAAGTAATTGCGGGATGGTAATGTAATCAGCTAGGGCTGGGTAATGTAAACAATGTAGTGTTAAACTACAAGTTATGAATCAATATAAGTCTTTTTATGGAATATGTTGAGTAATGAGTATGAGTTGTTGTTTTATTACAAATAATAACAAACCAACAAGAATAAAGTGATAATGATGTGTTGTTTTCTTAACAACAAAATGCCGCCAAGAAGGATAAAACGAAATCAGGGCGCTAATGTTAACCAACCGGAGAGTGGTCCAGTTAATCCAATGCAGGAGTTCGTTAATATTTTAACGGCTGCTTTTAATAGAACGGGGGCTAATGTACCCGTGATTCCTGGAGTAGTACGAGCTACTACTTTTAAGGACTTTAAAAGTGTAGGTCCACCGGAGTTCAAAGGAACTACGGACCCTATCGAAGCCCAGACATGGGAAAAAGAAATCGAGAAAGCATTTGTAATAACAAATGTTGAGGAGGGTTAAAAGGTTGCCTTTGCAATCTATTTGATAAAAGGAGAGGCCAACTTCTGGTGGGAGGCAAACCAGGCTAAGGCCGATATAGGAAACCTAACGTGGGAGAGATTCAAGGAGATTTTCTTCGAGAACTATTTTTCCACGAATATGCAAGGGAGGATAGAGATGAGGTTTCTTGAATTGAGACAAGGGGATATGACAATTCCCTAGTATGATGACAAGTTTAATGAACTGGCACATTTCCCTCCACATCAAGTGGACACTGAAGTGAGAAAGGATAGAAGATTCGAGCAGGGCTTGAAACCCTGGCTCTATAGCCGAATCTTTGTATTCCAAAGTACTTCCTTTGGAACCATACTAGAAAAGGCAATAATTGCTGAAGGTGGGAATGAGGCTCTTAGCCAGTACCACAAGGATAAGAAAAACAAAGGCAAGGTTGATGGAGGAACCAAGACCGAGGGAGCCAGTGGAAGTGGAAACTGTCAGAAGAGGAAGGGCTTTAACTCTGGGAATAACGGAGTAAAACAAGGGGACTCTAAGAGGAGGATGGAGGCCTGTAAAACCTGCGGGAAGACTCACTTAGGAGTCTGTCTCAAAGGAAAGGTAGTATGTTATAACTGTGGACAGGAAGGGCACATTTCGCCTAACTGTCCAAATTCGAAGAAAAATCACGGATGTTTCGTATGTGGATCAACTGACCACATAGCAAAGAACTGCCCGAAAAAGGGGACAGAAGGAAATAAGGGACTAATAGCGGTAAGTTAGCTATTAGTGGTCCGGCTCAGCCAGGGAAATTAATGGCCCGCACTTTTAATATGACGGTTCAAGATGCGGTGACATCAGGGGATGTAGTTGCAGGTATTATTCCGATCAACAATATAAATGCATACGTGCTATTTGATTCAGGTGCTACTTGTTCGTTTATAGCATGTGATTTTGCTAGAAGACTAGAATTATTTCCAAAAAAATTGCCTATACCTTTGAACATTAATGTGACACCCCCAAATCCGGGTTACCTGACCCCCGAGTTTGGTGTTCACGATCCACAATATAATATCATTTAACTACCCATTCATATATAAATAGGAATACATAAGTCATTAACATAAGTTGTTAATACATAAGTCCCAGGTCCACTAACCTTAACATTACAGAAATACCCCTAAGATATACAAAAAGGGTATGAAATACAATACAACATAATAATATTGTTCATTATAACTAATTTATAACTATGCCTTTTCTCCTAGGCACATTTCAACATAATCACATCAGTGTTTATAACCTATATAAACACTTATCCAGTCTAACTATTTCGGTCTGGATGGACTTCAATCCCTTCTCGGTGTTCTGGTCACCCTATCCAACAATTAACACATTGATTGTCAATTAAACTTGGTCTCTAAGCTTCAATATTATTTTACATAAGTCAAATATCGTTTATAATATTTTTCGGAAGCTTCTAATAATTTTCAAATAATTATTATAATTTATAATAATTTTTCAAACACTTAAATCATTTTTAAATGACTTAATTATCAAATAATCTTATCATTATTAATATTTAATA
Organism: Panax japonicus; assembly: GCA_020205505.1. Lineage (NCBI taxonomy): Eukaryota > Viridiplantae > Streptophyta > Magnoliopsida > Apiales > Araliaceae > Panax > Panax japonicus. Next base: position 46,888,918 of record CM035101.1, on the reverse strand, counting down.
ATATAAAAATATTAATAACATACTTGTCAAAATATTAAAGTTATTATTAATAACTTAAATTATTTTTAAATCAACAATATTCTACTTAAATGATGTTTAAAATAATTAAAATTATTTTTAAATCATCAGCATTAATATCTAAATATTAATGAAATTATTATCCAAATATTAAAAGTAATTAATTATCACTTAAAATATTTTTAATTCATTTTCCTAATTTTTAAATCAATAAAATCATTTTTAATTTATTTATTTAATATAATAATTAAATAAATATAATATCATTAATATTGATTTATTAATGAGAATTCTCCAAAAATATTGAAAATTATATTTTATAATTTAAAATATTTTCTAACACTTTATTCTTATTTAAAATAATTTTTAAATTAATAAAATCATTTTTAACTTATTATTTAATTTAATAACTAAATAAGTCTAATATCATTAATATTAAATTATTAATGAAAATTCTCTAAAAATATTAAAAGTCACATTTTATAACTCAAAATATATTTAAATACATTATTTTTATTTAAAATTATTTTTCATAATATTAAATTATTTTTTTCTAATTTATTTAATACACTAATTAAATACTTTAATATTTAAATAATTATAAATATTTAAGAAAAATATTCCAATTGGTCAGAAATTATTTTTCATAATTTAAAATAATTTTTAAAACTATTTTTGGTAATTTTTAGAATTTTTTCTATTTTAAAATAATTTTTGGAATATTCAGAAATTCAAAAATTAAGTAAATTGTCGCTAATGGCCTATAGCGACACTTAGCGTCACTGTTGGTGTTCTTGAGCTCAAGAAACTGACAGCCGGCTTGACAAGGGTCATGGTTTGACCAACCGTGATTCTCTATACATTCATATTTTGAGCTAACGTAGACACTGATCATGTAGTAAAACTGTAACTCTACAATATCCAACCAGCATCATGATCATACACCAAACCAACAAGTAGATTCAGTCTCTCAAAGTCACTGTCAGACTTAATCTGGGTTTTCTGGGTAACCTAGAAACCCAGACAGTCGCGAGGTATCATTTTCAAGCTCACTAATCTTAGTGCTGGTCATTATATTGGTGGTTTCTTGGTTAATAGTTCTAGCACATATGTCAAGGAGCGTATATTCATTAGCAGAAAATTTCAACAATAACAGAATCAAAAGTTATGACTCGGTCAATCTCTGACAAAAACATGGTTCATACGTTTTCTGGAAATTCCAGAATATCAAAAACAGACCGAGTGGTCTACTTTGACTACCTGTCACTATCTACTAGCTGTTCATTTATATGATCTAAAGTCATGTAATGAAAGAACATATATCAGGCTACAACATGGTTATAAACGCAACATCAAACAACCGAAAACCTGTCAGATCAAGACCTCACAAATAGTTGTCAGACGTTGTTTCTTACTTTTTGGGTTACCCAGATTTCAGCCGGTCAAGCTCGGTCAACTCACTTTGACCATGAATAACACACGATCAAGACATCTAATGGCTATACTAGCACGTTAAGATTAAAGACAACATACTAGGCTACAAATCCAAAACTTTAAATAACAAAAATCATAAACGAGCAAGGATCTGTGGCTACTGACATTAGGTTGTCAGACCACTTTTCGAGCTCAAGAACAATTTTGAGAAAAATCGATTTTTATCAACTTTGATGCTATGGATCTATGATGGATCATCATAGATAATCTAAAAACAACTTCTAACATAAATCTAAACACATAAACACAAAATCTTTCTTTGCATACAAGATCAAAGTTGAGTTTGGGTTTATACCTCTCTTGTCCAAATCTTGATCTTGATCTTCCTAAACTGAACTTGATGTTCTAGGAGGCTACTGAGTGACTGATTTACTTAAGAATTTCAGAGGTTGGGAGAGAGAGAGAGTTTGTTGAGAGTAAGATAGCAACTTAGCCAACTTTAGTAACTTTCTCTCTCTTAATCTCTTATAATCATTTGGTGCAATGAATCTAAGCATGCTAGGTGTCCATTTGGATATATAAGATTGGAGCTTATTTCTAGCACATGGGATAAACCTTAAGTGATGACTCACCAGATTTGCAAATCTTTTTACTTAAAATCTAAGAAAATGGGTATTTTGGACTTTGTACATGTAATTTTAATGGCATACTTAGAATTTACCAAACCCTTAGGGTTTAACCCTAAGGTTCTAATCCTTAGGTTTTACACCCTTAACTTCTAGGATTTTCTAAATTAGGACTTTAAAAATAGAAAATCAAGATTTCAAAAATATAATTAGTGTTTCCTAACTATATTACAGGTTTACTAAACACATTAATGTTTGCTAATCACTTTAGGGCTTACTAATTAGGATTAGGGTTTTTTAATTAGGGTTTAGGATTCCTGAATTAAAATTTAGGGTTTCTCGACTTTCGATTAGGGTTCCTAACTACGCGTTAGGGTTTCTAATCCCTTATTAGGGTTTACTAGTATTGTACCCTACCCGATCAATCATTGATCAATAATATAATACAGTACAAACACGCACTCATCAATATAATTATTTTAATTATATTTTCTATCGAATCCCGTTTCAAAAATTAGGATTAGGGTTTCTATTCTCCGTTAAGCACAACTCTACTCTAATTTATTAGTCAATACACAAATTAACTTTCTTGAGACTCGTATCACAGATACTTGTCACAAAATTGATAATTAATATTAATATTAAATAAAAAAAATTTATTTACAAAATATATATTTTTTTGATTATTCGAAATCTCGGGTTATCACATTCACCCCTCCTTAAAAGGATTCCGTCCTCGGAATCACCGCTTTCTTATTCTCTACAATCTTTTAAAATTGTATCATCAATTCATTTTTATTAACACAATATTAAATTGTGTCTCAAATTCTAACCTGTGACTTGAATCTATAACAGAAACAATCCACAACAATATATAACTCATATTACTCGCGTAATTAAATTTTTAAACGAAATCATTACCTGCTGCCACCTCCTGAGCAGTCACTGTATCCTGCGCCGTCATGTTGAATGTACGGCTGTTGGTCTTCCTGGCTGCACAGGTCCTCGAATTGCCAAGGTTCCGCTACTGGGTCCCTTGTTGCCACTTTCTTTCTCAGTATTCCTCTTTGGATAGTTCCGTACCAGGTGATCCATCGATCCGCACGCAAAACAACCTTGTATCTTTTTCGGATTAGGCCAATTAAGTGACATGTGTCCCTCTTGCCCGCAGTTATAATAGACTCCTTTCTTCTTCAGGCAAACTCCTGCATGGTTCTTCCCATAATTTGCACATGGCTCCCTTCCTTTCCTATTCTCCTCTGTTTTACCACCTGATTGGGTATTCTCACTCCATTTCCTCTTATTAGGGTTACTACCACCACTGCTTCCACCATCATTTATCTTCTTCTTCTTATCCTGATGAAATCGAGATGCAGCTTCGCTCCCTCCTTCAGCAATTAACGCTTTCTCCATCAAAGCTGCGAACGTATTGATCTGCAATACCGCTGCCTTGTTGAATATTCTTGGCTCCAGTCCGTTCTCAAATCTTCTCGCCTTTCTCGCCTATGTGTCCACCTGATGAGGTGCAAATCTAGCCAACTAATTGAATTTGGCAGCGTATTCTGTTACCGACATGTTCTCCTGCTTAAGTTCTAAGAATTTGACTTCCATCATGGATTGCATACTCGGTGAGAAGTAGTTCTCAAAGAACAGCTCCTTGAATCTTGTCCACAAAACCACCGATGTACCAGCTCTGGCCTGATTAGTCTCCCAACAGTAATTGGCTTCTCCTTTCATCAAATATGTCGCTAAAGCCGTCTTCTGCTCTTCTGCCACTCGCGTAATAACGAATGCTTTCTCCATCTCTTTTACCCAAGTTTGGGCTTCAATCGGATCCGTGGTTCCTTTGAATTTAGGCGGTCTTATCGCTTTAAAGTCTTTAAAGTTAGCCAATCTGTCGACTGACTGATTCCTCCCTCTCCCTCTTGTAGCTGGAGCTCTATTCTCCATAGCTTGGGCTATCATATCCACAAAGTTTTGCATCGGGTCAGCTTGACCTCCTTCATTATTTACCGACTGTTCTTCTCGTTGGTTTCGATTCTGTCGTCTAGGCGGCATGATCTGATTTAAATAAAAATCTTATATTAATTCTCACATAATCGCATATTTATTCAAATAGCACATAGTATATTTAGTACTTCACATATTACTATCCCTTTTTAAATCATATCAGGATTATTAACACAACTTTACACAAAAAGTTACAATTCTCCATGTACACATAATTATTACTAGTTCGTCAAGCTTACCACACTTATGAGTTTAAGAACTTGCCACAATTATATGAGTGTATGAACTTATCCTAGTCAGACCTTTGGCGTCCATTCGCTGAGGGGTTCAAAACATTTCATATAATTATGAGTCATTAACTTACCATAAGTATGAGTTTTAAGAACACACAAATTAATCTTAATCTTATATTCATATAGAAAATAAGGATTTCATTCATACAAATATATATATACATATGCTTAACTTTGTTCTCGACATTACAACACTTAATATCAGTCTTCTACCCAAAAGATACTATTATATATATCTAAGTTATCTACCGACCACTCCCTTCACCAGTCTTCTTCTTGATGGGACACTTATTAAATCTGTGACCCGTCTACCCACATGAAAAACTCTTCCTCAAATTTGGCTTAGGACAATGCAGAGAAATATGTCCTTCCTGCTTACAATTGAAGCACACATTTTTCCACATCATGCATTCTCCTGCGTGAGTCTTCCCACACTTGCTACAGACTTGCTTTTTCTTTGGGCTTGACTTTTCATAATTAGGGTTGTCGTTGTCGTTGTCCCTCTTTCTCTTCTTCTTGTCCTTCTTGCTGGTCCCTTCAGATAATCCACCACCTTCCGCCTTCATCCTTTCCATCTGCGCCTTGAACTCGTTCCTTTCTTCAGTCATTTCGCGTAACGCTCGCTCCGTCTTCCACAACTCCTCCAATAAAAACACTTTACTCTGGAGTTCTTGAACTTTTATCGATAGTTAATCTTGTTCTTCAACTTTAGTCTTCTTCTTTAACTCTATCTTAGCTTGCTAAGACCCTGCCTCCTCGTCTCCACTCAGATACATCTCGGGATAATCGTCATGATCGCTCCCCAGATTAACCATAGGTTCATCTTCTCCCACCTTTTCCACTAATTCACTCTGTGCTTGCACCTCGGCTACTAGCACTGGTGCGACAGCCGCTAGCATCTCCGCACTCTTTTCACCTTCTCCAGACATCCCACAATCAGTTTAAACAATTTGATTAGTACTCCACCAGTACAAACTTCTCACACTATGTGTACACTTATCTCACTATTGATTCACTTTGGTAATCCATCACTTAGAACTCTAAATGAGTTTTCTCTATCTCACGTATGGTTATAATACTAGGGTTTTCCCCCCACCCCACTTAAGGTTTATAACCTACGGCTCTTCTACTAACTGGTGACACCTTGGTCACTACAGCTTTGATACCAACTTGTGACACCCCCAAATTCGGGTTACCTGACCCCCGAGTTTGGTGTTCACGATCCACAATATAATATCATTTAACTACCCATTCATATATAAATAGGAATACATAAGTCATTAACATAAGTTGTTAAATACATAAGTCCCAAGTCCACTAACCTTAACATTACAGAAATACCCCTTAGATATACAAAAAGGGTATACAATACAATACAACATAATAATATTGTTCATCATAACTAATTATAACTATGCCTTTTCCCTTGTTCTTCTTCGCAGCACCTTCTGCAACTTCGTCCCTAGATGAAAAGTTTTATTTATAGCAAGGGTGAGCAACAAGTTTGCCCCGCAAGTTAAGACATACAATAAAGGTATAGAAATCAATATCAATTGTTCTAACATTCTCCGCAACAATAATCTGATAATGAAAGAGTATAACACTTTCAAAGTTTTCTACGATATTCAATGAATAATCAAGAATTAATTCTACGAAATAACAAAGTGGAATGTTTTCCAGATTTATGCTGAGCGATCCATTGGATCTAGAACTTCTACTTTCTCGGGTATCTATCAAAGATTTACTTTGATACACACACAGGAGTATCAGATAACCGTAAAGATTAAATCATACCCCTCTGCAAGTACTTAGAGTCGGCCAACTCCTTCTACCCTATATTATGCATAATACTTATAGGTCGCGTGCAATGGTCGAATATATGACTTAAAATATTCCTTTTATATAAAAGGTTGTTCTTCTCAGTTTCAAAATCAAGATTTGATTTAACAACAAAATTCGATGATTTCAATATCTAATCACTTTTCTTCTCTTCTCAAACCTATCAAGTTTTCGATCTAGCCGATACAACTGGCATTGATCTATCTATAATAATTAAATTATCTTCTCTTCTCTTCTCGAACCTATCAAGTTCTAACAAATGTTCGTCTACCCAGAATAATTAGCTAAGACATTTCTTAATATAATTTGACAATAAACAGGAATTATCTGTACTGTCAATTCTATCTTCTACGAATATGAATATCCAACAACAGTTATTCTACAAATATATATTCTCCGAATTAGTAATTCAATTTGAATTATTAATCATGCACTAACTGTGAATAATCAACAATAAATTCCCCGGACATGGTATAATTAGCAATAATTAACCATTATAATAATTGAATGAATATAACTCAAGGTTGAGTTAGAAAACTTCCCTTTCGCGTTGATTACAGCTACACAATATAATTAACTGCGTTCGTAAGACCTATAATCCACAATGTCGGTCTCACAATTAGCACAATTATTTATAACACATAACACTGTATTCTACAGTCAAACTTCTCCTAGGCACATTACAACATAATCACATCAGTGTTTATAACCTATATAAACACTTATCCAGTCTAACTATTTCGGTCTGGGTGGACTTCGGTCCCTTCTCGGTGTTCTGGTCACCCTATCCAACAATTAACACATTGATTGTCAATTAAACTTGGTCTCTAAGCTTCAATATTATTTTAGATAAGTCAAATATCGTTTATAAAATTTTTCGGAAGCTTTTAATAATTTTCAAACAATTATTATAATTTATAATAATTTTTCAAACACTTAAATCATTTTTAAATGACTTAATTATCAAATAATCTTATCATTATTAATATTTAATAATATAAAAATATTAATAACATACTTGTCAAAATATTAAAGTTATTATTAATAACTTAAATTATTTTTAAATCGACAATATTCTACTTAAATGATGTTTAAAATAATTAAAATTATTTTTAAATCATCAGCATTAATATTTATATATTAATGAAATTATTATCCTAATATTAAAAGTAATTAATTATCACTTAAAATATTTTTAATTCATTTTCCTCATTTTTAAATCAATAAAATTATTTTTAATTAATTTATTTAATATAATAATTAAATAAATATAACATCATTAATATTGATTTTTAATGAGAATTCTCCAAAAATTTTGAAAATTATATTTTATAATTTAAAATATTTTCTAACACTTTATTCTTATTTAAAATGATTTTTAAACTAATAAAATCATTTTAACTTATTTATTTAATTTAATAACTAAATAAGTCTAATATCATTAATATTAAATTATTAATGAAAATTCTCTAAAAATATTAAAAGTCATATTTTATAACTCAAAATATTTTTAAATACTTTATTCTTATTTAAAATTATTTTTCATAATATTAAATTATTTTTCTTTAATTTATTTAATACACTAATTAAATAAATTAAATACTTTTAATATTTAAATAATTATAAATATTAAAGAAAAATATTCCAATTGGTCAGAAATTATTTTCATAATTTAAAATAATTTTTAAAACTATTTTTGGTAATTTTTAGAATTTATTTCTATTTTTAAATAATTTCCGGAATATTCAGAAATTCAAAAATTAAATAAACCGTCGCTAATGGCCTATAGCGACACTTAGCGTCGCTGTTGGTGTTTTTGAGCTCAAGAACACTGACAGCCGGCTTGACAAGGGTCATGGTTTGACCAACAGTGATTCTCTGTACATTCATATTCTGAGCTAACGTAGACACTGATCATGTAATAAAACTGTAACTCTACAATATCCAACTAGCATCATGATCATACACCAAACCAACAAGTAGATTCAGTCTCTCAAAGTCACTGTCAGACTTAATCTGGGTTTTCTGGGTAACCCTGAAACCCAGACAGTCGCGAGGTATCATTTTCAAGCTCACTAATTGATGAGTAGGTTTTATACCTATGAATCCGATATTATTAAACTTAATTATTGCTATCTTTAATTGTTTTTAGTATCTTTTTATCTGTTTTGTGTTTATTTCTTGTAGGTTAGAGCTGGAGGGACAAATTGGTCATTTCGGAGAAGAAAAAGGTTAAAAAATCATTAAAATTAGAGCTGAGTGGCATTTTTGTAATCACTTGGTCCTGGTCAAGCGCCTAGGCGCTTAGAAATGGCTTGGAGCGCCTAAGCGCTCATGTGCGGCAAAAAGGAGGATTTTCTACTGCCAAGTGGGTTTTTGAAGCCAAAAAGGAATCTGAATGAGGTGGGAGACTAATACAAATAGGAGGAGACTTTAGAAAAGACATATACTAAAATTTTTCAAAGGATTTGGCAGAGAGAACAACGAAGGAAAACACGAAGGAAAATTTCAAGGGCTGAAGATCAAAGAGAGAGTATTGGAGCAAATTCAGAGTTTCTTCTTCTCTTCTCTAGTTTTATCTTTTGTAATTATCTGGGATGTTTGGATTATTAATCTGGATAGTGTTTTTCTTTATTATTATCATGAACTAATTTTAATTAAGATTGCAATGGAACTTGGTATGTAGTTTAAATTGAACCTTCCCATTGAATGAATTTGGTTTTTATTAAATTATTTATTATATCTTTTACTTATTGATTAATTGTTTGGCCAACAATTATTGTGATAATCTATATAAAATTAGAAGATGGAGTATAGATTGAGATCTGGATATGATAACATCTGTTCATATAATCTTAATAGGGTTAATATGATTAGCATGTAGGATAGGAATATACCTATGTGTCTTTTGTATCATTTGAAAGAATTTGTGCGTAAGCCCTAATTAACTTGATTCACATAGGAATATAGTAAATTGATTAAGTAGGGTGTTCCTTGTAATTTTGTGTCTTAAGGATCGGAGTTAGGAGGATTTGTTCACGTGTTTTGGAAAGAGTGTGTGAATTTTATAAATCATTCGTGGATAATGATTCATATTAATTAATTGTTTTAAATGGGAAGTAAATTGGTTTAAATGAAATACCAAGTGAAATTGTAATCTTAACCTGTTAAATCTGCAGTTATTCTTGTGAAATTTTGAATTTAATCATTAGTTTTGTTAAGTTTAATTTTCAAATCACAAACAAAATTTTCGTAGTTTAAAATAGGATTAATTGCATTAGAATTAGTAATTGATAAATATTAGTCTATTTCCTCGTGGGAACGATATCCTTGCTTGCTAAATATTACAATTGAACGCGTATACTTGCGTGGTAAAGTGCTATTAAAAATTAGCCAACAAGTTTTTGGCGCCGTTGTCGGGGAACGACATCGACAAAAGGTTTCAGCGGTTGCGTAAATGGGTTAAAGAAACCAAAGAGGCACTTGATAAGAAAGATATTATGGTTGAAGAAGAGCAAAAAGCACTGTGGGATTATGCTACACCGCGGGTTACTGAAATTCAGTCGAGTATTACGAGGCCTGCCATTACTGCTACAAGTTTTGAGATAAAACCGGGGACAATACAGATGATTCAAAATTCATGTCAGTTTGGAGGGTTACCAAATGATGATCCGAACGATCACATAGTCAGCTTTATAAAAATTTGCGATACTTTCAAGTACAATAATGTGTCAGAGGATGCAATAAGGCTAAGGCTGTTTCCATTTACTCTCAGAGATAAGGCTAAGAGTTGGCTCCATTCACTACCACCAGGCTCGATTACTACATGGAACGACCTAGCCCAGAAATTTCTAGCAAAGTTTTTCCCGCCTGCAAAAATAACAAAGTTGCGGAACGATATCTTCTCTTTCGTTCAGCACGATTCAGAATCACTATATGAAGCATGGGAGAGATTTAAAGACTCATTGCGAAAATGTCCACACCATGGGATTCCTAAATGTCTTCAGGTGCAAACTTTTTATAACGGTTTATTCAGCACAGTGAGATCGAGTATAGACGCTACAGCGGGAGGAGCTATTATGGCCAAGAATTGTGATGAGGGGTATCAGTTGCTTGAAACCATGGCAGCTAATAATTATCAGTGGCCAACAGCAAGAACGACTCAGCCAAGGACAGTAGGGGTTTATGAAGTGGATGCGATGACAGCATTATCAGCTCAAGTGACAGCTCAGATTTCTGTTCTTACAAAGAAGATAGATGCACTTGGGGTACAACCAGTTCTGAAAATGGAAACTATTTGTGAAATATGTGCGGGTAGCCACTCAAGTGATCAATGTGCAATAAATCCGGAGTCAGTCCATTTTTTTTCCAGTTATAACAGGCAGCAGGGCAGTTATCCAAACAGTTATAATCCAGGAGTGAGAAATAACTCAAATTTTTCTTGGAGTAATAATCAGTCACATGCTCAAGCCCAAGCTCCAAGGCAATCATATCCACCTGGATTTCAGCCACATCAACAATCTCAACAACACCCACAACCTCATCAACCTGATAAGCTATCACAAATGGAAGAATTATTGGCAAGATTGGCAACTCAGTTTGAAGCCACAACGAAAATCAATCAGCTGCAATAAAGAATCTTGAGAACCAAATTGGGCATATAGCTAGTGCTTTGAATACTTGAACTCCAGGTTCTTTACCTAGTGATACAGAGAAAAATCCAAGGAATGATGGAAATGAACATTGTAAGGCAGTTACACTCAGAAGTGGGAAGGAGTTGACTACAGATTTAAACGGATAAAAAAAAATAATTTCTGCCGAGGATGGTGAAAAAGAGAGTGGAAATTTAGAAAGTAAATATGGGGAAAATGTTGTGAAAAAACAACAAGAAGATAAGAAAACAACAGTCGTACCACCTGTGCCGTTTGCTCAAAGATTTCAAAAGCAGAAATTAGATAGACAATTTTCAAAATTTTTAGAAGTGTTCAAAAAGCTGCAAATCAACATTCCATTCGCAGATGCTTTAGAACAAATGCCTAGCTATGCAAAATTCGTGATAGATATTTTAGCAAGAAAGAGGAAGCTAGGGGAGTTTAAAACTGTAGCGTTGACAGAAGAATGTAGTGCAATTCTGCAAAGAAAGTTACCACTGAAGTTGAAGGATCCGGGTAGCTTCACCATACCGTGCACGATTGGGCCCCAGTTCTTTAACAGATGTTTGTGTGATTTGGGTACGAGTATTAACTTGATGTCGCTTTCGATCTACACTCAGTTGGGATTACCAGCACCAAAGCCAACAAATATCTCTTTACAACTTGCAGATAGATCAGTGACATACCCTAGGGGCATTGTGGAAGACATATTAGTGAAGGTGGACAAATTCATATTTTCAGCCGACTTTATTGTGTTGGACTACGAAGAGGATAAAGACATACCCATTATCCTTGGAAGTCCATTTTTAGCCACTGGAAGGACATTAATTGATGTACAAAAGGGAGAGTTAACGATGAGAGTCCAACATGAAGAAGTAACTTTTAATGTTTTCAAGGCTATGAAATTCCCGAAGGGAGATGAAGAGTGTTTTAGAGTTGATCTGATTGAAAAAGAAACTAGAGAGGTATTTAATGAATTTGTGAATGAAGACCCTCTTAAAACTGCATTGGTTAATGAAAATTTATTTGATGATTCAACTATGCTAGAATGGGTTCAAATTTTAGATTCAGCACCGAAGTTCACACGATGTTTGCAAAAATTTGAACCTCTGGATTTTTGGGGAAAGACGGATGAAAAGGTGAAATCATCTTTAGAAGAACCGCCCACCTTGGAACTTAAGCCATTACCTAACCATCTATGGTATGCCTACATTGGTTCTTCTTCTACCTTTCCAGTTATTATTTCTGCATCACTTGATAAGGTTCAAGAAGAAAAGCTACTAAGGGTACTTCGGCAATTCAAGACTGCTCTTGGGTGGACTATTGCGGATATCAAGGGAATAAGCCCATCAATTTGTATGCATAAGATTCTATTGGAAGATGAAGTGAAACCGATTATTCAACAACATCGAAGACTCAATCCCATCATGAAGGAAGTTGTAAAAAAGGAAATCATTAAATGGTTGGATGCGAGAATTATCTACCCTATCTCAGATAGCTCATGGGTAAGTCCGGTTCATTGTGTGCCAAAGAAAGGGGGAATGACAGTAGTTGCAAATGAGCATAATGAATAAATCCCGACTCGAACAGTTACGGGTTGGCGGGTGTGTATGGATTATAAAAAGTTGAACAATGCCACTCGTAAGGACTATTTTCCTCTACCATTCATAGATCAAATGTTGGACAGGCTTGCAGGGCATGAGTATTATTGTCTTTTGGATGGATACTCAGGTTATAACCAGATTGCCATTGCACCTGAGGATAAGGAGAAGACGACATTCACATGCCCATATGGTACCTTTGCTTTTCGCAGAATGTCTTTTGGATTATGTAATGCGCCGGCGACATTTCAACGGTGTATGATGGCTATTTTCTCCGATATGGTCGAACAAAATCTCGAGGTATTTATGAATGTTTTTTCAGTTTTTGGGGATTCATTTGATTATTGTTTGGAAAATCTCACTCTCGTGCTCAAACGGTGTATGGAAACGAATTTTTTTTTTAAACAGGGAGAAATGTCATTTTATGGTGCAAGAGGGGATAATCTTGGGTCATCGAGTGTCATCAAAAGGAATTGAAGTTGATAGAGCTAAGATTGAAACCATCGAGAGCCTGCCACCACCTATTTCAGTAAAGGGTATTCGAAGATTTTTGGGACACGCTGGTTTCTATAGACAATTTATAAAAGACTTCTCCAAAATCACGAAACCACTTTGCAATCTTTTGGAGAAGAGTGTCCCATTTAACTTTGATCAAGCATGCCTGGAAACTTTTGATGCGTTGAAGAAGAAACTTGTTACCGCACCTGTAATCATAGCGCCAGATTGGAGTATCCCGTTTGAATTAATGTGTGATGCTAGCGACTTTGCGATTGGCGCAGTTCTTGGCCAACAAAAGGATAAAATTTTTCATGCTATATACTATGGTAGTAAGACATTAACGGATGCCCAACTGAATTATACCACTACCGAGAAGGAGCTATTAGCAGTTGTTTATGCATTTGATAAATTCCGATCATATTTGATTGGGACAAAAGTGATCGTGTTTACAGATCATTCGGAAATTAAGTACTTAATAGCAAAGAAGGATGTGACGCCGAGATTAATTAGATGGGTATTATTGCTACAAGAGTTTGACTTGGAGATTCGGGACCGAAAAGGAACAGACAATCAGGTTGCTGATCATTTATCACGATTAGAGAATGTAGAACTAAAAAAATGACACAATAGTGATCAATGAATTTTTCCCGGATGAACAACTGTTTGCGGTAAGGATGGATACTCCATGGTATGCAGATTATGTAAATTTCATTGTGAGTAAGGTGTTTCCGCCATATTTGACAAGTCAACAAAAGAAGAAATTTCTCCATGATGTGAAACAGTGTTTATGGGATGAGCCGTTTTTATTTAAACATTGTGGAGATCAAGTAATAAGAAGGTGTGTTCCAGAAGTTGAAATGGAGAATATTCTCTACCAATGTCATGCATTTGACTACGGTGGACATTTTACGGGAGAAAGAACGACAGCCAAGGTGCTTCAATGTGGATTCTTCTGGCCAACACTCTTTAAGGATGCCCGTGTGTTTTCATTGAAATGTGACAGATGCCAAAGAGTGGGTAATATATCAAAGCGACAAGAGATGCCACTAAACATGATCTTAGAAGTTGAATTGTTTGATGTTTGGGGAATCGACTTTATGGGACCATTTCCATCATCTTTTAGCAACTCCTATATACTTCTAGCGGTGGACTACGTTTCAAAGTGGGTAGAAGCTATATCATCGCCCACCAATGATGCTAAGGTTGTGGTTAAGTTCATTTGGAAGAATATTTTCTCTAGATTCGGCACTCCTCGTGCAATCATTTGTGATGAAGGCACGCACTTCTGTAATAAGTAGTTCTCAGCTATTCTCGCTAAGTACAGAGTCACTTATAAGATAACTACTGCTTATCATCCGCAAACAAGTGGTCAAGCCGAGGTCTCTAACCGAGAAGTGAAACGAATCCTCGAGAAGATAGTGAACCCTAGTCGGAAAGATTGGGCTAGTAAGTTGGATGATGCTTTATGGGCATATCGTACAGCTTACAAAACTCTGATAGGGATGTCTCCATACAGGTTAGTATATGGAAAGGCATGCCATCTTCCAGTTGAACTAGAACACAGTGCTTATTGGGCAATTTGGAAGTTAAACTTTGATATGTCTGCTGCGGGAGAGAAGTGCCTCTTACAATTGAACCAAATGGATGAATTCAGACTCCAATCATACGAGAACGTGAAGTTATATAAAGAAAAGGTTAAGAGGTGGCATGATGAGCAAATTCTGGAAAGAAAGTTTGAAGCAGGGCAAACAGTGCTATTATACAATTTAAGGCTTAAATTGTTTCCAGGAAAGTTGAAATCCTGTTGGTCAGGGCCATTTATTATTACAAAAGTTTATCCTCACGGAGCTGTGGAGGTCGAAGACCCGGATGCAAAACGTAATTTCAAAGTCAACGGTCAGAGATTGAAGCACTACTATGGGGGTTGTGTTGATCGTGAAAAGACATCGGTCAACCTTGCTGATTAGAACAGAGAAGAAAGTCAGGCTGAAGACTATAAACCATGCGCTAACTGGGAGGCAACCCAGGAATTTTTATTGTTATTTTCTATTTTTACTTTTATTTTATTTAATTTGCATTACTGTTAGTTTATTTAGTGGTTAAACTTTTATAGTTTAGGTTTTGTTACACCCCTTATGTTCTCTAACACGATATTTAATTGATTTCAGGGTAGGAAACAAGATTACATATTTGGCGGGTTCGACTAATGGCCACTACGACTACCTAGTCGGGGGTCTCGCTCATTTTTAATGTTATTGAATTGCTAAGTGGTGTAGGGTATTTATTTATTTTTTAGGTGAATCTTTAATGTTGGTTAGTTTTGTTTTATTTTAGAATGTAGTTTATCTTAGTTATGGTTTTAGAACAAGTCTTGATTTAAGTTATGGTATACAGGTTAAGAGCACAAAGAAGCAAACAGTAAACCAAGAGGCCCAAGACATGCCCAAGCGCCTAGGCGCCCAAGCCAGGCACAAGCCAAGCGCCTAGGCGCCCACCTGCAGTAGCCCAGACGAGCACCAAGCGCCTAGGCGCCCATACCTAGGCAAAATCAAGCACCTAAACGCTCTACATTCCAAACAGATTCTGCAGCCAACCGCCTAGGCGGTCAAACCTATACAATGTCAAATGCCTAGGCGCTCATGCTGTAACTTTAAAAAAAATATATGCCCTAATCGGGAAATACTCTTCCAAACCCAAATCAAACACTCTCTTGCTCTCCTACACCAACTCAAACTCACTAAAATCACATCCCTCCTCTAATCTAGCCTACAATAATCAACTTCTTATTGACTAAGGATAACCAAATACTCAATCTCCTACCCAAACTCAAAGCCAATTAGACTCCATCTAGGCAACCTTCATCACCAATTCAGGGCAACCTTTATCACCAATTCGGGTACCAATTGTCATCTCAAATCCATCTATCTGAAGTAAGTGCTTAAACCTCAAAAATATTGCTCCTACAGCTTTGATTGGAACATCATATCTGGCTATAACCAAGTAAGTGCACAAGATTTTATTGCAAATTATTTGGATTTGCTTGGATAGTAGCTAAGGTAGTAAGTTGAAGTTGGTTATTTCATTGTGTTGGCTCAAGTGGATTTGGGTACTTCTCATTGTTGCTTGTATTGCATTGGACGACTAGTGTGCTTAGTTATTGACAAATTTGGTGAAAATTAAGTTTGGGGGAGTGCCTACCAATAGTGTTCAAAATTTGTGCACACCAAGTGTTCGATATATTGTCACAAAGAGGATTGGCCCATACTAAGCCTCTGAACATCATCTATTGGGCAAGCAATTCACACACAAGACTCATGGCGACAAAAAGGAAAAGAGGCGAGACTTCGGGCACTTCGACTAAGTATGACAAAAAGAGATTTATAAGTGCTAGTGCGTCCGAAAGATATTACAATGTTCTTTCTAGTAAAACGCTAATTCCTGAGCGTGGATTATTTCCAGAGGCAGAAGATGGGGAGCTACTACAAATGATTGGAAGTAGAAGATGGGTGAACTTTACATCCCAACCGGATTCATCGGTCATTAAAATTGTTAAGGAATTCTATGCCAATGCAAAAGATGTTGTTGGTAACATAATTTGGGTTCGCAAAAAATCAGTGGAGGTCAGTTTTAGGACAATAAATGCGTACTACGGCTTGAACATAATACCCAATACTGGCTACATGCAATATTTAGAGCACGAGCTAGACTACAGTGAGATCATTCAAGCTTTGTGTGTTCCTGGAACAACATGGAAATTAATAGATCAACAAGAAGCTGTTTTGTTCCCTGCATCCGCACTAAGCAGTTAAGGGAAAGCATGGCATGCCTTTATTTGTGCCAAGTTGATTCCGTGTAGGCATTTGAGTGATGTTATAAATCAACGGGCAGCGTTGCTTTTCTGTATTGTACAAGGAAAAACTATAGATGTGGGTCATGTTATACATGATTCAATTGACAAAGCAATTCGAGGAGGGACCTCAGGTGGATGTAAAATAATATCAACCTTATTGATCAAATAATCTATTAGGTTTGAACCTTTGCGTCTTATGTTCTAAAAAAACTTCCCTAAATTTTTTTGTGCTTCCACAATTAGCATGATCCTATATGGCACTTGTTACAACAATGGAATTCTTCTTTTGTAGATTTTTCTTTGTGAGAGCTGGAATGATGGGATGGCTACTTATCAACCTTTCAGTTCTTGCAAAATGTTTTTACCGTGGCGATTTGAGCCAATCAATGATTCTCTACCAATTATTCTGTGTGGTATTGTGGTGATGATGTTATTTTCTTGAATAAGATGTTCTACTTATGGATACTGATTTTTCTATAGTTTCACATATTTTTCAGTTATACATCCTGGATTACTTTTTCTATGAAGAATACATGACATCCACGTAAGTGGATTGCCTATTTCTCTAAAGAAGATGAAGCAAGTTATATGTCATGCCATTACATCATTTTCTGTTAGATTATTGTTGGTGTGTGCATATATTAGCTGGCTTTTGTTCACAGAAAGGCATTCAAATGGGATGCCGAAGAAGCTAGAAAACCTCCCTTAGCTGCGATTGACCACTCACTTATTAAGAAGTACAAGGTATGGGATGGGGGTATACCACACCCGAGAGGGTTAGGGTTCATTATTGTGCCTCCCGAGCCTACAGCCGAGCCTAATCAACAATCACACGACAATCCTCCTGCACCTGGAAGTTCTGGGCCACCACCAATTTTTTTGAAGATATTCGCCGAGAATTAAGAAATCAAACTAGAAGGATTGACATGGTGGCTACTAGAGTTCAACCTGGTTTTGACCGGTTTAAAAGAAATCAGGATAACCTAGCTCAGCGACAAACAGAGATGTATCAGAACTGTAGTGCAGCATTCCTAGAGATGTTTGACCACATGAATCCTGTTGCCGCTACCTACCAATTTCCCCCATTGTCTGTATACCCCCCGGCTGATCTACCCCTTGAAGATGAGGTTGATGAAGAAGAAGACGATGATACTGACGAGGAATAAGGCGTCTATCTTTCAGGGAAGTCCTCAGTGCCTAATCACTTATGTTTTGTTTGTTATATACAATGAAGACGTTGCATATGTGAAGTTTGGGGGTGCATTCGTCCAGTTCTAGTTGCATTCTTGCAGTATTCATTTAGTAGTTTTTCATGTAGTTTTCATTCTAATTTCTTAAAAAAAAATTTAAAAAAATAATAATAAAAAATAAAAAAATAAAAAAAAATAAATCAAGTATTTGCATGTTTCCAGCTGTTAGATAGTTTAAGTCTGTTTTGGCCAATGATGATATTGGAATTGAGTAGACAAGTATAGTATTGTCTGTTAAGACTTTGATGTGATTTCTTGTCATGATTTTAATCTTTACCTGTTTGAAACTGATATAATAAGGATAGCACGGTAAAAATAACTATGTTGACTGATTGAGTCTAAATTGACACATAATGGACTTCTTGAGAATAATACTAGTTTGAATGAATGAAAGACATGAATAGGCGGAGATGACTGAATTTAGACAAAAAACTTAAGTTTGGGGGAAAAATTTGGGATATATAAGCTTCATATATATATATATATATATATATATATATATATATATATATATATATATTGATGAAAAAGATATCGTGGCTAGTCTTGTTTCGGGGCCTTTGTTACTTGAGCAAGTACGCCCGAGGGAGTGTCTTTACACCTAGCACCCTAAGGTCTTATATGGTCTGGGAGTCGTTGGTCGAAAGCTCGCTAATGGGTAGCACTGTTAGCCTAATGGAATGAGACATTGCACAGTCATGGTTAAGAAAAAAAAAAGAAAAAAAAAAGAGATAAACAATAAAACGGGAAAAGAGCAAAAAGCCCCCGTAATGATAAGTAAAGCGTAAGTATCCCGGATTGGACTCTTGAATTTGGTGGATGTTTGACTTTAGTTGGATCTAGCTTGTTCGTGAATTTTGTGAGTTGACACTATATGACGCCTTGAAGGAGATCTATTATGTTTTGTATTTAGCATTTTATTAGTTAGCATTGTTGTTCAGCACACATGCACTATATCAGTAATAACAGGGTAAGATTTGATGATTGACTAGGAAATTATTGATCTGTCTTAATATGATGTACTAGCATGTTTAATCTGATTTCTCTGAGGCTTGATGAATAGATTTTGTTCTGTTTGATTACTGAAATTTTAGGCACGTAGATAGCTGTATTGTATATTTAGTTATTGCATTGTGTTTTATTGCTTGGGGACAAGCAATTGGTTAAGTTTGGGGGAATTTGATGAGTAGGTTTTATACCTATGAATCCGGTATTATTAAACTTAATTATTGTCATCTTTAATTGTTTTTAGTATCTTTTTATTTGTTTTGTGTTTATTTCTTGTAGGTTGGAGCTGGAGGGACAAATTGGTCATTTCGGAGAAGAAAAAGGTTAAAAAATCATTAAAATTAGAGCTGAGTGGCATTTTTGTAATTACTTGGTCCTGGTCAAGCGCCTAGGCGCTTGGAAATGGCTTGTGTTGAGCGCCTAGGCACTCATGTGCTGCAAAAAGGAGGATTTTCTACTGCCAAGTGGGTTTTTGAAGCCAAAAAGGAATCTGAATGAGGTGGGAGACTAATACAAATAGGAGGAGACTTTAGAAAAGACATATACTAAAAATTTTTCAAAGGATTTGGCAGAGAGAACAACGAAGGAAAACACGAAGGAAAATTGCAAATGCTGAAGATCAAAGAGAGAGTATTGGAGCAAATTCAAAGTTTCTTCTTCTCTTCTCTAGTTTTATCTTTTGTAATTATTTGGGATGTTTGGATTATTAATCTGAATGATGTTTTTCTTTATTATTATCATGAACTAATTTTAATTAAGATTGCAATGGAACTTGGTATGTAGTTTAAATTGAACCTTCCCATCGAATGAATGTTGGTTTTTAATGAATTAATTATTATATCTTTTGCTTATTAATTAATTGTTTGGCCAACAATTATTGTGATAATCTATATAAAATTGGAAGATGGAGTATAGATTGAGATCTGGATATGATAACATCTGTTCATATAATCTTAATAGGGTTAATATGATTAGCATGTAGGATAGGAATATACCTATGTGTCTTTTGTATCCTTTGAAAGAATTTATGCGTAAACCCTAATTAACTTAATTCACATAGGAATATAGTGAATTGATTAAGTAGGGTATTCCTTGTAATTTTGTGTCTTAAGGATCGGAGTTAGGAGGATTTATTCACGTGTTTTGGAAAGAGTGTGTGAATTTTATAAATCATTCTTGGATAATGATTCATATTAATTAATTGTTTTAAATAGGAAGTAAATTGGTTTAAATGAAATAGCAAGGGATGTTGTAATCTTAACCTGTTAAATCTGCAGTTATTCTTGTGAAATTTTGATTTTAATCATTAGTTTTGTTAAGTTTAATTTTCAAATCACAAACAAAATTTTTGTAGTTTAAAATAGGATTAATTGCATTAGAATTAGTAATTGATAAATATTAGTCTATTTCCTCGTGGGAACGATATCCTTGTTTGCTGAATATTACAATTGAACGCGTATACTTGCATGGTAAAGTGCTATTAAAAATTAGGCAACACTAATCTTAGTGCTGGTCATTATATTTGTGGTTTATTGGTTCATAGTTCTAGCACATATGTCAAGGAACGTATATTTATTAGCAAAAAATTTCAACAATAACAGAATCAAAAGTTATAACTCGGTCAATCTCTGACAAAAACATGGTTCATACGTTTTCTGGAAATTCCAGAATATCAAAAACAGACCGAGTGGTCTAGCTTGACCACCTGTCATGATCTACTAGCTGTTCATTTATATGATCTAAAGCCATGAATGAAAGAACATATATCAGGCTACAACATGGTTATAAACGCAACATCAAACAACCGAAAACTTGTCAGATCAAGACCTCACAAATAGTTGTCAGACGTTGTTTCTTACTTTCTGGGTTACCCAGATTTCAGACGGTCAAGCTCGGTCAACTCATTTTGACCATGAATAACACACGATCAAGACATCTAATGGCTATACTAACACGTTAAGATTAAAGACAAAATACTAGGCTACAAATCTCAAACTTTAAACAACAAAAATCATAAACGAGCAAGGATATGTGGCTACTGACATTAGGTTGTCAGACCACTTTTTGAGCTCAAGAACAATTTTGAGAAAAATCGGTTTTTACCAACTTTGATGCTATGGATCTATGATGGATCATCATAGATCATCTAAAAACAACTTCTAACATAAATCTAAACACATAAACACAAAATCTTTCTTTGAATACAAGATCAAAGTTGAGTTTGGGTCTATACCTCTCTTGTCCAAATCTTGATCTTGATCTTCCTAAACTGAACTTGATGTTCTAGGAGGCTACTGAGTGACTGATTTACTTAAGAATTTAGGAGGTTGGGAGAGAGAGAGAGTTTGTTAAGAGTAAGATAGCAACTTAGCCAACTTTAGTAACTTTATCTCTCTTAATCTCTTATAATCATTTGGTGCAATGAATCTAAGCATGTTAGGTGTCCATTTGGATAAGATTGGAGCTTATTTCTAGCACATGGGATAAACCTTAAGTTATGACTCACTAGATTTGCAAATCTTTTTACTAAAAATCTAAGAAAAAGGGTATTTTGGACTTTGTACATGTAAGTTTAATAGCATACTTGGAATTTACCAAACCCTTAGGGTTTTAACCCTAAGGTTCTAATCCTTAGGTTTTACACCCTTAACTTCTAGGATTTTCTAAATTAGGACTTTAAAAATAGAAAATCAAGATTTCAAAAATATAATTAGTGTTTCCTAATTATATTACAGGTTTACTAAACACATTAATGTTTACTAATCACTTTAGGGCTTACTAATTAGGATTAAGGTTTCCTAATTAGGGTTTAGGATTCCCGAATTAAATTTTAGGGTTTCTCGACTTTCGATTAGGGTTCCTAACTACGCGTTAGGGCTTCTAATCTTGAGATTAGCGTTTCTAATCCCCTACTAGGGTTTACTAATATTTTACCCTACCCGATCAATCATTGATCAATAATATCATACAGTACAAACACGCACTCATCAATATAATTATTTTTATTATATTTTCTATCGAATCTCATTCCAAAAATTAGAGTTAGGGTTTCTATTCTCCGTTAAGCACAACTCTACTCTAATTTATTAGTCAATACACAAACTGAATTTCTTGAGACTCGTATCACAAATACTTGTCACAAAATTGATAATTAATATTAATATTAAATAAAAAATAAAAATAAATTTATTCGCAATTTTTTTTTTATTTTTTTTATTCTTCAAAATCTCGGGTTATCACAATTAAGGTAGCAAACGAAGAGATAATTCCTGTTGAAGATATTCATAGGAGTTGTTGCATACATGTACGTGGTCATAAGTTATCGGTAGATTTAATACCGATAAAGTTAGGAGAATTCGACGTAATTCTCGGAATGGATTGGTTGATTAACCATGGAGAAATTATAGATTGCCAAAAGAAATGTGTGAGCATCAGGACGTTGAAACAACCTCCTGTAGTATTTTACGATTGTAAATTGTCGGGACGTCCGTGTTGCCTTACGATGACACAAACTAGGAAACTTTTAAGGAAGGGTTGTGTAGGTTACCTATGCCATGTTGTTGATACCCAGAGAGTGGGAGCAACCATGGAACAAATACCTATAGTAAACGAATTCATGGATGTATTTTCAAGTGAGTTACCGGTTTTACCGACGGATAGGGAGATCAAATTTATGGTAGACATTGTGCCAGGAGCGGCACCAGTCTCAAGGGCACCGTACCGTATGGCGCCTGTGGAAATGAAAAAACTAATGGTTCAGCTACAAGAACTATTGGACAGAAAGTACATTCAACCAAGTGTTTCTCCGTGGGGGGCACCGATGTTGTTTGTCAAGAAGAAAGACAGATCGTTAAGGCTTTGTATCGACTATCGGGAGTTGAACAAGTTAACGATAAAGAATAAATACCCATTGCCCAGGATCGATGATCTCTTTGATCAATTGAAAGGGGCAAAGTATTTTTCTAAAATAGATTTGCGGACGGGGTATCATCAGTTGAAGGTTAGGAAGGAAGATGTACCAAAGACTGCATTCAGGACTTGTTATAGTCATTACGAGTTTCTGGTGATGTCATTTGGGTTAACGAATGCACCTGCTGCATTTATGGATATGATGAACAGAGTGCTCAAATTATATTTGGACAAGTTCATCATGGTGTTTATCGATGATATTCTAGTCTATTCTAAGACGCCAGAAGATCATGCTGAACACTTAAGATTTGTGTTAGAGACACTAAAGAAGGAGAAGTTATATGCGAAATTCACCTAATGTGAATTTTGGTTGGAAAAGGTGCAGTTTTTAGGTCATGTCATTGACCAAGAGGGGATTTTAGTGGATCCAACATTGGTGGAAGCAGTAATGAATTGGGAACAACCGAAAATGCCGACTGAGGTGCGGAGTTTCCTAGGGTTAGCAGGGTACTATCGAAGATTTATCTAAAAAATTTCAAAGATAGCTACCTCGTTGACTAATTTAACAAGGAAGACGGTGAAATACGTATGGACGGATAAATGTGAAGACAGTTTCAAGAACTGAAGAAAAGATAAGTGAAGCGCCTGTTTTGTCGTTGCCAGATGACACAAGAAATTTTGTAGTGTATAGTGATGATTCACATAGAGGACTTGGTTGTATGCTTATGCAGCATGACAAAGTCATTGCGTATGCATATCGACAGTTAAAGGATTATGAGAAAGTTTATCCTACTCATGATTTTGAACTGGCCGCAGTTGTGTTTGCCCTAAAGATATGCAGGCATTATCTTTATGGGGAAAAATGTGAGATATATACGGACCATAAAAGTCTAAAGTATATCTTCACTCAGAAGGAGTTGAATATGAGACAGAGAAGATGGCTGAAGTTGATAAATGATTATGATTGTGAAATTCTGTATCACCCTGGAAAGGCCAATGTAGTTGTCGATGCCTTAAGTAGGAAGGGTCGGGAAAAGTTATCTATGTTAACGGCTCAAAATGAGTTAATAACAGAGATGGCTAGGATGGAAATAGAAGTAAAGATGCCGAGTGATTCGTGACAGTTACTCTTTGTGATGGAGATGTAATCTACCACCGTAAAAAGAGTCAAGGAGGTACAACTCAAGACCAACGAGTGTAACCAAATGAAGAAGCGGTTACCCGAGAAGGAATATACTAAGTATAGTCTTGATAATGAGGGATTATTAAGATTTGAAGGAAGAATTTGGGTTCCGAATGAGACAGAATTAAAGGAGCAAGTGTTACAAGAAGCTCATAGTTCGAGGTACTCGATACATCCTGGTAGAACTAAGATGTATCAAGACCTTCGACAGAGTTTTTGGTGGCTGTACATGAAGAGAGAAATAACAGAGTATGTGAGTAGGTGCTTGACTTATCAAAAAGTTAAGGCTGAACATCAACGACCCAGTGGCTTATTACAGTCATTGGAGATTCCAGAATGGAAGTGGGAGTATATCACGATGGACTTTGTGGTAGGACTTCCGACGATGCATAAAGGGTACGATTCGATTTGGGTAATAGTGGACCGGCTGACGAAGTCGGCTCACTTTTTGCCAATTAGGGTCAAGTATAACTTAGACTAGTTAGCTAAACTTTATGTTAATAAAATCATTTCCAGACATGGAGTACCAACATTGATTGTGTCAGATCGTGATCCACGATTCACATCAAATTTTTGGAGGAGTTTGCAAGAACAGTTGGGAACACAGCTGAGGTTAAGCACATCTTATCATCCACAAACCGATGGACAGAGCGAGAAAACAATTCAGACGCTTGAAGACATGTTGAGGTCGTGCGTCATGGATTTCAAGGGTAGTTGGGATGATCACCTACCACTAGTAGAGTTTGTGTATAACAACAGTTATCATGCAAGCATAGGCATGCCGCCGTATGAAGCTCTGTATGGAAGAAAGTGCAGAACACCATTGTGTTAGGATGAGATGGGAGAACGCCAGATGCTAGGACTAGAATTGGTACAGCAGACAGCGGATGTGGTAAAGTTAATTCGGATGCGTCTTGTCACAGCTCAGGACAGACAGAAGAAGTATGCGGATTCACATAGACTAAGTCGAGAGTTTGAGGTGGGCTCGTATGTGTTTCTAAAGGTATCTCCCTAGAAAGGAAAGATACTCTTTGGAAAGAAAGGAAAGTTTAGTCCAAGGTTTATAGGACCTTTTAAGGTGTTAAAACGGGTGGGAGAGGTAGCTTATGTGATAAAATTACCTCCAGACCTAGAACGAATACATAACGTGTTTCACGTATCTGTATTACATCCATATAAGCCGAACTATAAGCATGTAATCGAGTATGAGCCGATTCATATCGAGAAAGACTTAACATATGAAGAGTCGCCGATGCAGATCATTGATAGAAAGGAACAAGTTCTGAGGAACAAGGTAATACCATCAGTAAAGGTATTATGGAAGAACCACGATGCTGAAGAAGCAACATGGGAACTAGAAGAAAAGATAAAGAAAAATTTTCCTCATCTATTTGATAAAAAGTAAGACGAGATTCTGGGGACAGAATCTTTATAAGGGGGAAGAATGTAACTGTTAGGTTTGTAATATTCATGAACGCAATCAAATTGCAAAAATTAGCGGAAACGTGAAAAATCAGAGTTTTAAAATTTTACAAACCATAAACCCGGATCACCCTTTATGCACAATTATTAATTAAACGAAAAGATAAAGAATAAAATCATACCCTTGAAGATCGAGCTTCCTCAGGTACAAGTTCACCTCCAATCCTTTTCGCGTTCAACTTGAATCCACCGGATTGGGTTCCTTCCTCTGATCAACGTTAGCCATCCAAGTGTTTGGCCTCTAGAGGTGATCCACCAAGGAAGAAGAAGATTCAAGAAGATGGGTATTTGGCTAAACCCTAGTTTTTCTATCTCTCATAGAAAGGGGTGTACTCTCCCAACTATTGGAATTACGTATTCTAATAATACGTCAACCTCCCTCACACCCATAATAAGACTCCTCTTATTTATAGATGTGGGCAACCCATCCTTAACAATTAAGGAATTGGGTTTTATTTTAATTAATAAACTCTTTTAATTAATTAGGCTCCTAATCTTATTAGGAATAATTAATTAACCTTTTAATTAATTAGCCTCCTAATCTTATTAGGAATAAATGAGAGTACTTATATTAAATTAATTCCTAAACTCTTTTAGAAATTAAAATAATAATAATTGTAATAATATTAATAAGACTCCTCTTATTAATTTATATTTAATATTTCTAAAATATTAAATAATAAATATTAAGCTATTTAATTTATTCTATCACCATAGATTAAATTAAATATACTTAACATATTATTACGATTATGCCATTAACTTCTTAAATAATTATTCTTCCTTTTATGGTGTGACCCTTTAGGTTCTCCATATTAAACCGGTTGTGAATAAATCAATTAGAACAATTCTAATCTTATTTAAATAAATAAATTAAAATATTAATTTATTTAAATAAATAATATTTATTCTACAATAGGGATAAGCCTCCCTAGCGATCAACGACTTTTCAGATAATATAGATTTCAACATTAATCATAAAAGAACCTTTGAGTAAATAGTTACCGTACAATTCAATCCTTCCACCATACAATGTCCCAATTAAATATAAGACATGGAATTTCTGTCAAGTCTTATTTTATTTAATTATATGTATTTCGACTCTTAAATGCACAACTCCAAATAATGCAAATTAGAAACTCCTTTCTAATTTCATTATGCCTTGGCCAAGGACTACTGGATTGTCATTTATCGAATCACATAGGACATTTCTCTTCTTTTACTAGAAGTGGTAGATTCTTTATTGATCATACATTATCTCCATGTACAACTTATTATACCCAAGCATACCCTTTTATATACCCAAAGGGTCTTAAGGAATAAGTCAAAGTATAACTCATCATACACAAGATACTATGATGATCTCAAGTCCAAGGATCACTTGTACTACTATCACTACAGGAATTCCTATTGACATGCAAGTAAAACTCCATTAGGTATTCCTTAGCGAGCCACGTTCAGTGAACTTATTCTCTAATAAGCACCTACATACTTGCTTTAGTGTCTCCACACAAATGATCATGAGATCAATCATCCTCATCCAATGAGCAAGCAACGTATGTACCAATCTATCCGGATTCACTAATCCCCAATTTAGTAATCCAACGATTGGGAACTATTTTAGTTTTAAGCTTTCTAAGAATTTAGATCTCATTAGAATGATCATCATCATTATTCTAAAAGCATTGCTTAAAACTATGGGTTTATCACATATTATAAAACAGCATCATGTAGATAATTAAAAAGCCTTTAATAAATTAATACTTTTTATTAATAAATGAATAAGATTGTTACAAAGTATATGCTTTATCATCAAACATGATTGGCTTGTGTGCATATTACTTTCAATCTCCCACTTGCACTAAAGCCAATCGTCATGGTATCTCATACTCTTCTTCTCTAAGTGACGATTATCCTGCTGTTGGATAAGCTTTAGTTAATGGATATGTAATGTTGTTCGTGAGAGTCCACTATCTCTATAGTGATTTCCCATCTTTCAATGATTCCTATAATCAAATGAAAGTGCCACAACACATGTTTGGATCCAAGATGAGACTTAGGAACTATTCCTAGTTCTAAAATGAACTTTTCATCCAAACAATCAACTTGTAGCTTCATTTATAGCTATATACTTTGTCTTTATCACTAAACCAACAACTCTTTGTTGTTTGGAACCTTTCCAATTCACTGCACCACCGTTCAAGGTAACGATTTACCTTAAAGTGGATTTTCTGTCGTCTTGGTCCGTCTGAAAAACTTGAGTCTGTTAAGCCCTCTAGTTTTAATTCAGACCCACCATGTTTGATCACATCCTTAGTGTCAGTTAAGTACTTTAAGATGTTTTTCACTGTCTCACAGTGAACTTCTCCAGAATATAACTGATCAACATCAGGTCTTGTACATTTCATTGCATACATGATAGTCACTCATGCGATCTCTCTTTTGGAGTCTACAGGGACTATTAAGAAAGATACACTCCATAGCTCATCAACATGAGACATCTCTTGGAGTTTGCCATGCTAAACAACTTTAACATCAAATGAATATACGTTCATTGGGTTAAGTCTAGCTCTTCCCAAATCATTCATGGAGGAATGTTTAGACAACTTTATCTTTACTGATTGTAGCATTGGTATGTTATTCCTCATCCGTAGTATATCAACATATAATACTAGAAATTTCACGATGCTCCCACTGACCCTTTTGTACACACTAGGTTCATTCTTGTTTTTGATAAAATCAAACTCTTTTGATTATCTTATCAAAATGAATGTTCCATTTTTGAGAAGATTGCTTCAATTCATTTATCTGAGTATCTACAACTCTTACCTCATCGTATGTAACTGGATCATCATCTTCTATGATACGTACCTCATCATCATCATTCATGATGAATCCATACCTCCCAAGTATCTTCGGTAATATTCCAGATTTACGATTCGATTGTGGTACAATAGGTCTATCTATAGGTTCCTCTTATTTGACTTTTAGTGTTTTGTGGTTCTTGAACTTTTCAAGATGTATTATCCTCCCACTAGCCCCTTCAATGATAAACACCTTTATCTTAGAAGGCAGCATGTTTCGCAACAAACACCTTTTGCTAAGTAGGATTATAGAACATATGCCCTAAACTTACTTTAGGATGTCCCACAAATCTGTACTTGTCAAATTTTGTCCCAAGCTTATCCTTTGAAACCGTTTCACATAACTTGGACAACCTCTTATCTTAACATACTTAAGATTAGGAATCCTCCCTGTCCATAACTTTTATGGAGTCTTGGGGCCAGATTTTGAGGTTACCTTTTCGTAGATATGCAGCCATTTCTAGGATATTACCCTAGAAGGATACTGAAATGTCGGTAAAATCATTATGGACCGCACCATTTCCAATAAGGTACGATTTTTCCATTCAGATACATCAATCAATTATTGCGTATCAGGATGTGTCCATTATGAGAAAACCATTTGAGATGATCTAGAAACTTATTGCACAAGTATTTATTCCTTGATCCGATCAAAGAATCCCAATACTTTGCCATGTTGTTTCACTTCTGAATTCTTTGAACCTTTCAAATAATTCACACTTGTATTTCAACAAATACACACATTCAACTCTTTGAATGATCATCTCCTTTTCTTATACTAGTTTGTTCAATTTGTAAAATTATTTTCACGTAAGTCAAGTACACAAAATCCATTAAGTAATATTTCAGTTCTATACAAAACATTATTATTATAAATAGAACAACAATTGTTCCTAATTATAATACCAAAGATTTTATTGTCCAACAATAAAATGGAAATAATGTTTCTAACAAGAACTGAAATACAATAACAACTTATTGACTTAATAGATTTTTCCGTAGGCATTGCTAAACTATAAGTTCCTATGGCTAATGCAGCAACCTTTGCTTCATTTCCCACATATAGGTTTACTTATATTTGTTTAGCTTTCTACTTCTACTTGGTCCCTTCATAAATCTATATTTATGATAACCAAAGTCGGTATCCAATACCCAAGTAGAACCTTGACTTAAAGAAAAATTTATTTTAAATCATGAACAAATTTGTATTTGTAACCGAAACTTCACTAAGCTTCTTTGGTTAGCCTCTACAAGATGCTTCTTACAGTTTCTTTCCAGTGTCCAGGCTTATTGCAGTGGAAGCAAACACCTTTGCTATCCGTATCAGTTTTGTTCTTATTATCCTTTGTTTTTGCCTTTATATTTACCTTCTTAGAATCGTTCTTCTTTTCAGAAGATCCTTTGGCCCCTACCAGTAAGACATGGTATTTCTTGGTTGGAAAGTGACTCTCAATATTTTTCAACATGTTAAGCAAATCAGCGAGGCTGATATCTAGCTCGTTCATATGAAAAATTCACAACAATTGTGAAAGGAGTCCGGAAGTGAGTGCAAGATCAAATCTTGGCTCAACTCTCCATCCATGATAAAACTCGTTGTCCTAATTGATCAATCAAATTGATTATGTTAAGGACTTTTATCTGTACTGTAGTGTCATCGGTCATTCTTGATCGGAAGAGCTCCTTAGATATCTGATATCTATCAGTCCTACCTTCATCACCATCAACTACTTGATGTGCAGGAATATAATAGGAGCATCCATAGTTTCATGCTGACGCTGAAGCTCGTTACTCATGGATGCGAGCATGATGCATTGAGCCAACTATGCATCATCTAGCCACTTTCTAAAAGTAGCAATATCTTCCTCAGAGGCATTGTCTGCAACCGTTGCAGGGATAGGCGTATTAAGGACATAAGATAGCTTTTCAGCAGTGAGAACTATTCTCAATTCCTTAACCAATCCGTTTAATACGGTCCGGTTAAATAACATCTAATATGTTTCACAGTGATAGTAATTTTAGACATTGTAAAATTCTATAAATGAATTTGTAATTAACAACATTTTAGCATACATTCTTTTATTAATTACCAAAATAATTTAGGTCTTGTTTTAAATTGGTATCTCCCACTATTTTCTTCAAACTATATTACCCTCACTTATATAGTTCGGCAAAATCTAATTAAAGATTTGCTAGTGAGAATAAGGATCCCATTTCAAATGTATATAGCCTTGTGTGTGCACAACAAACTATATATAAATAAATAGGTAGACAACTCTTGTCAATTACATCAACTATGTAACTCCTTGTATTTTGCCTCTTAAATCATAATGGTCAAGTGTGTGCACATCCGAACTAAAACGATTTAAGTTAAGTCAGACCCAGCATTTCCATATAAGTGAAAAGAAAACTACAGCCCTTGTGTGTGCACAACAAAGCCGTAATGTTCAATTCCTTATAAACATCATATGTAATAAAAACAACATCTTAAATATTTAATACTCGCCTTGTGTGTGCACAACAAACTCATATTAAATATTCAATACTCTATTGTTTCTATCATGCTAGAAGGCGACATTTGATATTCCAAATATCTTTGAACGTTACAACTTAATATAAAATATTTGAGGGTTTTGTTATTAATTTGTCTCATCTTGTTTAGCGCGCATGCACATATATATATAAAATACGCGTCATATTAATTAACATGCGAAGCATGTTTGCATAATATATAATATATATATAGTATAAGCATGCACATATAGAATACTATATTCTACCCGGATTGATTATGGACTTTTATTCTAGTTTGGTTCACTAGAGCCACCAAGTGAACCAAAAGGTCAAACCCTAGGGGTGCAAGAATTAATATTTAAATATAACTATTACATTTAAACCCGGGCTCCATTACAAACGGGTCTTCAAGCGCTCCTTATTTCTTGATCTCCAATTCTTCAAAATTAATTCTAACCATTCCTATTACAAAACTATTTAAAATAAATAGAAACATTGATCAGCAGTCAAGGGGAAGTATATAGGAGGGAGTTAGAATTTACATTAAGAAAAATTAGAGAAGACGAGGTACGCAGACCCCATTTAATAAAACCCATACATTCATGCATCCAACTAAAATAAAATCCAATCACATTGGTCAATAGTCCATAATCAATCCCATTTATTATCATACACATCACCATATGCATCAATAAATAATATTCATCTTATGAATAATAAACATTTAATATATATATTGATATCATTTAATGGGCAAAATTTAGTTAGTATAATATCTAATTTTTGAATCAAAATAAACTCCTTTATTTTAATCCAAATTTAAATCAAAATAAAACTATTTTATTTTAATTTATCCAATTTTGAATAAAATAAACTATTTTATTTTAATCAAAATCTTTAATCAAAATAAACTCCTTTATTTTAATTAATTATGGAATCCAATTCCATATATATATAAAAAAAATTATTAAAGGAAACACGAATTATCTTTCCTATTCACAAATAAACTCCTTTATTTTGAATAATATGAAATCTTATTTCATATCTAAATAAACTCCTTTATTTAAGGAAAGATAGATTCTTTTTCCTATTCACAAATAAACTCTTTTATTTTGAATAATATGAAATCTTATTTCATATCTAAATAAACTCCTTTATTTAAGGAAATATAGAATCCAATTTCAACTCCAATTAGTTATCATGGAATCCAATTCCAACTCTAATTAGTTAGCATGAAATTCTAATTTTAAAATTAAAATAAATCTTTTATTTTAAAATTAAAATAAACCTTTTATTTTAAGATTAAAATAAACTTTTATTTTAATAATAAAATAATAAAATATTATATATACCGTTATATATATATATAATATAACTATTATATATAATATATATAACACCGAATATATATATAATATAGTCTCCTTGATTTCCATCCAAAACAAAATCCTGATCTTGGCAATCTTTAATAAGAGCTGGCCACGGTTTTTTTAAAAAATTTTGATCCCTGCATATCCTAGGCCACGTTAACATGAGAAGCTACTGCTAATGTATATATACAATTAAACAACATGCCAATAGCCACGGATAAGCCAAAAAAAAAAAAAAGAGGATCGGGATTACCGATTTAAAAAAAAAAACAAATTTTTTTAATCAAAGTGAATCACGTGAATTCTGCAGCTCTGATCATGCCCACGAATTTCGTAAATCAAAAGTAACAGGTGACCCACGAATTCGGTAAAAAATAACTGTTTCCGAAAACAGTTTTCGGGATTTTTTTTTTTTTAAATAAATTCTATACAATAAAATTATGCCCAATTAAATTGTTCTAAACACATATCAATATACATATCAAATCTGAACAATTAATAATTCGCATAAAGGTTTGGCTCTGATACCACTGTTAGGTTTGTAATATTCATGAACGCAATCAAATTGCAAAAATTAGCGGAAACGTGAAAAATCAGAGTTTTAAAATTTTACAAACCATAAACCCGGATCACCCTTTATGCACAATTATTAATTAAACGAAAAGATAAAGAATAAAATCATACCCTTGAAGATCGAGCTTCATCAGGTACAAGTTCACCTCCAATCCTTTTCGCGTTCAACTTGAATCCACCGGGTTGGGTTCCTTCCTTTGATCAACGTTAGCCATCCAAGTGTTTGGCCTCTAGAGGTGATCCACCAAGGAAGAAGAAGATTCAAGAAGATGGGTATTTGGCTAAACCCTAGTTTTTCTATCTCTCATAGAAAGGGGTGTACTCTCCCAACTATTGGAATTACGTATTCTAATAATACGTCAACCTCCCTCACACCCATAATAAGACTCCTCTTATTTATAGATGTGGGCAACCCATCCTTAACAATTAAGGAATTGGGTTTTATTTTAATTAATAAACTCTTTTAATTAATTAGGCTCCTAATCTTATTAGGAATAATTAATTAACCTTTTAATTAATTAGCCTCCTAATCTTATTAGGAATAAATGAGAGTACTTATATTAAATTAATTCCTAAACTCTTTTAGAAATTAAAATAATAATAATTGTAATAATATTAATAAGACTCCTCTTATTAATTTATATTTAATATTTCTAAAATATTAAATAATAAATATTAAGCTATTTAATTTATTCTATCACCATAGATTAAATTAAATATACTTAACATATTATTACGATTATGCCATTAACTTCTTAAATAATTATTCTTCCTTTTATGGTGTGACCCTTTAGGTTCTCCATATTAAACCGGTTGTGAATAAATCAATTAGAACAATTCTAATCTTATTTAAATAAATAAATTAAAATATTAATTTATTTAAATAAATAATATTTATTCTACAATAGGGATAAGCCTCCCTAGCGATCAACGACTTTTCAGATAATATAGATTTCAACATTAATCATAAAAGAACCTTTGAGTAAATAGTTACCGTACAATTCAATCCTTCCACCATACAATGTCCCAATTAAATATAAGACATGGAATTTCTGTCAAGTCTTATTTTATTTAATTATATGTATTTCGACTCTTAAATGCACAACTCCAAATAATGCAAATTAGAAACTCCTTTCTAATTTCATTATGCCTTGGCCAAGGACTACTGGATTGTCATTTATCGAATCACATAGGACATTTCTCTTCTTTTACTAGAAGTGGTAGATTCTTTATTGATCATACATTATCTCCATGTACAACTTATTATACCCAAGCATACCCTTTGATATACCCAAAGGGTCTTAAGGAATAAGTCAAAGTATAACTCATCATACACAAGATACTATGATGATCTCAAGTCCAAGGATCACTTGTACTACTATCACTACAGGAATTCCTATTGACATGCAAGTAAAACTCCATTAGGTATTCCTTAGCGAGCCACGTTCAGTGAACTTATTCTCTAATAAGCACCTACATACTTGCTTTAGTGTCTCCACACAAATGATCATGAGATCAATCATCCTCATCCAATGAGCAAGCAACGTATGTACCAATCTATCCGGATTCACTAATCCCCAATTTAGTAATCCAACGATTGGGAACTATTTTAGTTTTAAGCTTTCTAAGAATTTAGATCTCATTAGAATGATCATCATCATTATTCTAAAAGCATTGCTTAAAACTATGGGTTTATCACATATTATAAAACAGCATCATGTAGATAATTAAAAAGCCTTTAATAAATTAATACTTTTTATTAATAAATGAATAAGATTGTTACAAAGTATATGCTTTATCATCAAACATGATTGGCTTGTGTGCATATTACTTTCAATCTCCCACTTGCACTAAAGCCAATCGTCATGGTATCTCATACTCTTCTTCTCTAAGTGACGATTATCCTGCTGTTGGATAAGCTTTAGTTAATGGATATGTAATGTTGTTCGTGAGAGTCCACTATCTCTATAGTGATTTCCCATCTTTCAATGATTCCTATAATCAAATGAAAGTGCCACAACACATGTTTGGATCCAAGATGAGACTTAGGAACTATTCCTAGTTCTAAAATGAACTTTTCATCCAAACAATCAACTTGTAGCTTCATTTATAGCTATATACTTTGTCTTTATCACTAAACCAACAACTCTTTGTTGTTTGGAACCTTTCCAATTCACTGCACCACCGTTCAAGGTAACGATTTACCTTAAAGTGGATTTTCTGTCGTCTTGGTCCGTCTGAAAAACTTGAGTCTGTTAAGCCCTCTAGTTTTAATTCAGACCCACCATGTTTGATCACATCCTTAGTGTCAGTTAAGTACTTTAAGATGTTTTTCACTGTCTCACAGTGAACTTCTCCAGAATATAACTGATCAACATCAGGTCTTGTACATTTCATTGCATACATGATAGTCACTCATGCGATCTCTCTTTTGGAGTCTACAGGGACTATTAAGAAAGATACACTCCATAGCTCATCAACATGAGACATCTCTTGGAGTTTGCCATGCTAAACAACTTTAACATCAAATGAATATACGTTCATTGGGTTAAGTCTAGCTCTTCCCAAATCATTCATGGAGGAATGTTTAGACAACTTTATCTTTACTGATTGTAGCATTGGTATGTTATTCCTCATCCGTAGTATATCAACATATAATACTAGAAATTTCACGATGCTCCCACTGACCCTTTTGTACACACTAGGTTCATTCTTGTTTTTGATAAAATCAAACTCTTTTGATTATCTTATCAAAATGAATGTTCCATTTTTGAGAAGATTGCTTCAATTCATTTATCTGAGTATCTACAACTCTTACCTCATCGTATGTAACTGGATCATCATCTTCTATGATACGTACCTCATCATCATCATTCATGATGAATCCATACCTCCCAAGTATCTTCGGTAATATTCCAGATTTACGATTCGATTGTGGTACAATAGGTCTATCTATAGGTTCCTCTTATTTGACTTTTAGTGTTTTGTGGTTCTTGAACTTTTCAAGATGTATTATCCTCCCACTAGCCCCTTCAATGATAAACACCTTTATCTTAGAAGGCAGCATGTTTCGCAACAAACACCTTTTGCTAAGTAGGATTATAGAACATATGCCCTAAACTTACTTTAGGATGTCCCACAAATCTGTACTTGTCAAATTTTGTCCCAAGCTTATCCTTTGAAACCGTTTCACATAACTTGGACAACCTCTTATCTTAACATACTTAAGATTAGGAATCCTCCCTGTCCATAACTTTTATGGAGTCTTGGGGCCAGATTTTGAGGTTACCTTTTCGTAGATATGCAGCCATTTCTAGGATATTACCCTAGAAGGATACTGAAATGTCGGTAAAATCATTATGGACCGCACCATTTCCAATAAGGTACGATTTTTCCATTCAGATACATCAATCAATTATTGCGTATCAGGATGTGTCCATTATGAGAAAACCATTTGAGATGATCTAGAAACTTATTGCACAAGTATTTATTCCTTGATCCGATCAAAGAATCCCAATACTTTGCCATGTTGTTTCACTTCTGAATTCTTTGAACCTTTCAAATAATTCACACTTGTATTTCAACAAATACACACATTCAACTCTTTGAATGATCATCTCCTTTTCTTATACTAGTTTGTTCAATTTGTAAAATTATTTTCACGTAAGTCAAGTACACAAAATCCATTAAGTAATATTTCAGTTCTATACAAAACATTATTATTATAAATAGAACAACAATTGTTCCTAATTATAATACCAAAGATTTTATTGTCCAACAATAAAATGGAAATAATGTTTCTAACAAGAACTGAAATACAATAACAACTTATTGACTTAATAGATTTTTCCGTAGGCATTGCTAAACTATAAGTTCCTATGGCTAATGCAGCAACCTTTGCTTCATTTCCCACATATAGGTTTACTTATATTTGTTTAGCTTTCTACTTCTACTTGGTCCCTTCATAAATCTATATTTATGATAACCAAAGTCGGTATCCAATACCCAAGTAGAACCTTGACTTAAAGAAAAATTTATTTTAAATCATGAACAAATTTGTATTTGTAACCGAAACTTCACTAAGCTTCTTTGGTTAGCCTCTACAAGATGCTTCTTACAGTTTCTTTCCAGTGTCCAGGCTTATTGCAGTGGAAGCAAACACCTTTGCTATCCGTATCAGTTTTGTTCTTATTATCCTTTGTTTTTGCCTTTATATTTACCTTCTTAGAATCGTTCTTCTTTTCAGAAGATCCTTTGGCCCCTACCAGTAAGACATGGTATTTCTTGGTTGGAAAGTGACTCTCAATATTTTTCAACATGTTAAGCAAATCAGCGAGGCTGATATCTAGCTCGTTCATATGAAAAATTCACAACAATTGTGAAAGGAGTCCGGAAGTGAGTGCAAGATCAAATCTTGGCTCAACTCTCCATCCATGATAAAACTCGTTGTCCTAATTGATCAATCAAATTGATTATGTTAAGGACTTTTATCTGTACTGTAGTGTCATCGGTCATTCTTGATCGGAAGAGCTCCTTAGATATCTGATATCTATCAGTCCTACCTTCATCACCATCAACTACTTGATGTGCAGGAATATAATAGGAGCATCCATAGTTTCATGCTGACGCTGAAGCTCGTTACTCATGGATGCGAGCATGATGCATTGAGCCAACTATGCATCATCTAGCCACTTTCTAAAAGTAGCAATATCTTCCTCAGAGGCATTGTCTGCAACCGTTGCAGGGATAGGCGTATTAAGGACATAAGATAGCTTTTCAGCAGTGAGAACTATTCTCAATTCCTTAACCAATCCGTTTAATACGGTCCGGTTAAATAACATCTAATATGTTTCACAGTGATAGTAATTTTAGACATTGTAAAATTCTATAAATGAATTTGTAATTAACAACATTTTAGCATACATTCTTTTATTAATTACCAAAATAATTTAGGTCTTGTTTTAAATTGGTATCTCCCACTATTTTCTTCAAACTATATTACCCTCACTTATATAGTTCGGCAAAATCTAATTAAAGATTTGCTAGTGAGAATAAGGATCCCATTTCAAATGTATATAGCCTTGTGTGTGCACAACAAACTATATATAAATAAATAGGTAGACAACTCTTGTCAATTACATCAACTATGTAACTCCTTGTATTTTGCCTCTTAAATCATAATGGTCAAGTGTGTGCACATCCGAACTAAAACGATTTAAGTTAAGTCAGACCCAGCATTTCCATATAAGTGAAAAGAAAACTACAGCCCTTGTGTGTGCACAACAAAGCCGTAATGTTCAATTCCTTATAAACATCATATGTAATAAAAACAACATCTTAAATATTTAATACTCGCCTTGTGTGTGCACAACAAACTCATATTAAATATTCAATACTCTATTGTTTCTATCATGCTAGA
This sequence comes from Panax japonicus, assembly GCA_020205505.1. NCBI lineage: Eukaryota > Viridiplantae > Streptophyta > Magnoliopsida > Apiales > Araliaceae > Panax > Panax japonicus. The sequence continues at coordinate 46,850,528 of CM035101.1, read as the reverse complement.
AGGCGACATTTGATATTCCAAATATCTTTGAACGTTACAACTTAATATAAAATATTTGAGGGTTTTGTTATTAATTTGTCTCATCTTGTTTAGCGCGCATGCACATATATATATAAAATACGCGTCATATTAATTAACATGCGAAGCATGTTTGCATAATATATAATATATATATATAGTATAAGCATGCACATATAGAATACTATATTCTACCCGGATTGATTATGGACTTTTATTCTAGTTTGGTTCACTAGAGCCACCAAGTGAACCAAAAGGTCAAACCCTAGGGGTGCAAGAATTAATATTTAAATATAACTATTACATTTAAACCCGGGCTCCATTACAAACGGGTCTTCAAGCGCTCCTTATTTCTTGATCTCCAATTCTTCAAAATTAATTCTAACCATTCCTATTACAAAACTATTTAAAATAAATAGAAACATTGATCAGCAGTCAAGGGGAAGTATATAGGAGGGAGTTAGAATTTACATTAAGAAAAATTAGAGAAGACGAGGTACGCAGACCCCATTTAATAAAACCCATACATTCATGCATCCAACTAAAATAAAATCCAATCACATTGGTCAATAGTCCATAATCAATCCCATTTATTATCATACACATCACCATATGCATCAATAAATAATATTCATCTTATGAATAATAAACATTTAATATATATATTGATATCATTTAATGGGCAAAATTTAGTTAGTATAATATCTAATTTTTGAATCAAAATAAACTCCTTTATTTTAATCCAAATTTAAATCAAAATAAAACTATTTTATTTTAATTTATCCAATTTTGAATAAAATAAACTATTTTATTTTAATCAAAATCTTTAATCAAAATAAACTCCTTTATTTTAATTAATTATGGAATCCAATTCCATATATATATAAAAAAATTATTAAAGGAAACACGAATTATCTTTCCTATTCACAAATAAACTCCTTTATTTTGAATAATATGAAATCTTATTTCATATCTAAATAAACTCCTTTATTTAAGGAAAGATAGATTCTTTTTCCTATTCACAAATAAACTCTTTTATTTTGAATAATATGAAATCTTATTTCATATCTAAATAAACTCCTTTATTTAAGGAAATATAGAATCCAATTTCAACTCCAATTAGTTATCATGGAATCCAATTCCAACTCTAATTAGTTAGCATGAAATTCTAATTTTAAAATTAAAATAAATCTTTTATTTTAAAATTAAAATAAACCTTTTATTTTAAGATTAAAATAAACTTTTATTTTAATAATAAAATAATAAAATATTATATATACCGTTATATATATATATAATATAACTATTATATATAATATATATAACACCGAATATATATATAATATAGTCTCCTTGATTTCCATCCAAAACAAAATCCTGATCTTGGCAATCTTTAATAAGAGCTGGCCACGGTTTTTTTAAAAAATTTTGATCCCTGCATATCCTAGGCCACGTTAACATGAGAAGCTACTGCTAATGTATATATACAATTAAACAACATGCCAATAGCCACGGATAAGCCAAAAAAAAAAAAAGAGGATCGGGATTACCGATTTAAAAAAAAAAACAAATTTTTTTAATCAAAGTGAATCACGTGAATTCTGCAGCTCTGATCATGCCCACGAATTTCGTAAATCAAAAGTAACAGGTGACCCACGAATTCGGTAAAAAATAACTGTTTCCGAAAACAGTTTTCGGGATTTTTTTTTTTTTAAATAAATTCTATACAATAAAATTATGCCCAATTAAATTGTTCTAAACACATATCAATATACATATCAAATCTGAACAATTAATAATTCGCATAAAGGTTTGGCTCTGATACCACTGTTAGGTTTGTAATATTCATGAACGCAATCAAATTGCAAAAATTAGCGGAAACGTGAAAAATCAGAGTTTTAAAATTTTACAAACCATAAACCCGGATCACCCTTTATGCACAATTATTAATTAAACGAAAAGATAAAGAATAAAATCATACCCTTGAAGATCGAGCTTCATCAGGTACAAGTTCACCTCCAATCCTTTTCGCGTTCAACTTGAATCCACCGGGTTGGGTTCCTTCCTTTGATCAACGTTAGCCATCCAAGTGTTTGGCCTCTAGAGGTGATCCACCAAGGAAGAAGAAGATTCAAGAAGATGGGTATTTGGCTAAACCCTAGTTTTTCTATCTCTCATAGAAAGGGGTGTACTCTCCCAACTATTGGAATTACGTATTCTAATAATACGTCAACCTCCCTCACACCCATAATAAGACTCCTCTTATTTATAGATGTGGGCAACCCATCCTTAACAATTAAGGAATTGGGTTTTATTTTAATTAATAAACTCTTTTAATTAATTAGGCTCCTAATCTTATTAGGAATAATTAATTAACCTTTTAATTAATTAGCCTCCTAATCTTATTAGGAATAAATGAGAGTACTTATATTAAATTAATTCCTAAACTCTTTTAGAAATTAAAATAATAATAATTGTAATAATATTAATAAGACTCCTCTTATTAATTTATATTTAATATTTCTAAAATATTAAATAATAAATATTAAGCTATTTAATTTATTCTATCACCATAGATTAAATTAAATATACTTAACATATTATTACGATTATGCCATTAACTTCTTAAATAATTATTCTTCCTTTTATGGTGTGACCCTTTAGGTTCTCCATATTAAACCGGTTGTGAATAAATCAATTAGAACAATTCTAATCTTATTTAAATAAATAAATTAAAATATTAATTTATTTAAATAAATAATATTTATTCTACAATAGGGATAAGCCTCCCTAGCGATCAACGACTTTCCAGATAATATAGATTTCAACATTAATCATAAAAGAACCTTTGAGTAAATAGTTACCGTACAATTCAATCCTTCCACCATACAATGTTCCAATTAAATATAAGACATGGAATTTCTGTCAAGTCTTATTTTATTTAATTATATGTATTTCGACTCTTAAATGCACAACTCCAAATAATGCAAATTAGAAACTCCTTTCTAATTTCATTATGCCTTGGCCAAGGACTACTGGATTGTCATTTATCGAATCACATAGGACATTTCTCTTCTTTTACTAGAAGTGGTAGATTCTTTATTGATCATACATTATCTCCATGTACAACTTATTATACCCAAGCATACCCTTTGATATACCCAAAGGGTCTTAAGGAATAAGTCAAAGTATAACTCATCATACACAAGATACTATGATGATCTCAAGTCCAAGGATCACTTGTACTACTATCACTACAGGAATTCCTATTGACATGCAAGTAAAACTCCATTAGGTATTCCTTAGCGAGCCACGTTCAGTGAACTTATTCTCTAATAAGCACCTACATACTTGCTTTAGTGTCTCCACACAAATGATCATGAGATCAATCATCCTCATCCAATGAGCAAGCAACGTATGTACCAATCTATCCGGATTCACTAATCCCCAATTTAGTAATCCAACGATTGGGAACTATTTTAGTTTTAAGCTTTCTAAGAATTTAGATCTCATTAGAATGATCATCATCATTATTCTAAAAGCATTGCTTAAAACTATGGGTTTATCACATATTATAAAACAGCATCATGTAGATAATTAAAAAGCCTTTAATAAATTAATACTTTTTATTAATAAATGAATAAGATTGTTACAAAGTATATGCTTTATCATCAAACATGATTGGCTTGTGTGCATATTACTTTCAGTAACGACTGAGAAATTCGGATCTTATTGTAAAATAATTTTATTAAATTAAATAATAATAAAATCATATTCTATGTGTTATCAAGATGGTTGTCATTGTATAACCTATTAATGTTAGAATGTCGTAGTATTTTAGCTACGTGAATGAATTAAAGTGTTTGAATTTCCAAGAAGAAAAAAAAAGTTTTCCAAAAATTTTTCCGAAAACACTATTCATCGGTATTTGCTCGGGATATATTTTTGAATTTCCGAGAAATACGTAATGATGGAATAACAAGGTAAGATGGATTATGTAATAAAAATCTAGTTATGAAAAATGTAATAATTCGCTTGTGGACTTAATTTATAAACTTTAAGTAAGGCGAAGTAGTAATGAATAAGTAATAGTATGATACCTAGGTATTGTACGAAGTAATGAAAATGAGTATAATACTAAGTATTATACGAGTTTGTATGAAGGATGAAATATCGTATATAAATCCTATATGAATTAGAATACGAAAATAATACATAAACTATATGTATATGTATTAAGTAATGTTAATGGACTTGGAAGATTAGTTAACAATTATATTCAAGTCCAAGTAGATTAAAATGTTAAGGCCCAATCATAAATTAATGAACCAATTAGTGTTTATTAATGAAAATCCCAAAGAGTTAGTTGGTCCAAGCCCAAGCTATATTGAAATGAATTGGTTGACCCATGGGGCACCATATTAATATGGTTAAATGTGGTGACCAAGTTAATGTAATGACCAAGATTTAAGAGTAATGACCAAGTTAAATGAGTAATGACCAAGTATAGGATAAGTGTTATGATTAACAAGTAATGAATAGTAAGGAGGTGGCTTAAAGGAGGTGGGATGATTTAAAGACTAAACTACCCTAGCTTTACAACTTCTATAAATATAGGAGGCTTACAAGACATTTAACCCTTGTTCAAATAATCCAACATATTTCAAGTGCTTAAGTGTTAGAGAGAATAATCTACAAATAAGTCATTTCATAAGTAAGAAGAAGAAGAAAGCTACCTTACCAAGACTACACAAAAAGTGAGACTTCTTCTCCATTATCTTCTATCTCTACCATGATAGGTTGATAAGAAAAGATGGATTAAGAAACATGAATGATAAGAAGTAAGAAGAATGTGTAAGTCATGAACTTAAGCCACATAAGTTGGCAATAAGTCATTTGAACTTATAAAAGTTATAAACTTATTATAAGTTAACCTTGAATGTTAAGTATGAAAATCATGAACTTGTAAGAGGTTTATTAAGAGAAGTAAATTAAGAATTTATATGATCATATGTATCATGTATACATAAGTAAAGTTATATGTGAAGAACATGTAAAGTATGATGATTAAGAAACTTTAATTGTCATAAGTCATGAATAATCAAAACTTAAGTAGTTTATAAATTGACAAGTTATAAGCTCATGAAGAATAAGTCAAAAATCCAACAATGAATATATATTATTGTAATAAGTATGTTAAGATGTTCACATGATGAATGAAGTTCATTTGTAATGTTGAAAAAATCATAAGAAAGAAGATTTGCCAGAAATTGCACGATTGGACGATAAACGTTGAATTCGTAAAATTCTCGGAATAGAAGTCAAATTTTGTGTTTGAACTCGGAACCATGGTTTTCCAATAGAGACAAGTCATATTTGGAATTTAAGAGTTGCAGACTCGAAAATGATCGGATTCTGACTTAGAACGAAGAAACGAGCGTTGAACGTTCACGAACGCTTATCGTTTTCGTTAAAAATGAACCAATAGGTGAATTTTTAGCAAACAAAGTCAAATAGAAAAAAATTCTTGCATGAACACGTAGATTACGTAATTTGTGAACCGTATGCTTTTGAACGAGCCAATTCAGACTTATAACGAAGAAATTATGCGTCCGGGAAGTTCACAAAATTCAAAAAACTGAAATTATTTTCTGGTGCACAGAGTTGGCGCCGTGGCGCCAACCTTAGGCAAAATGAGTCGCACCGCAGCGCATAACAGTATTCGAGTACACTACAAGAGTTCACCGTAGGGCAAACCATAGTACAATATGTGGCGCCGCAGTGCCATGTACAGTACAAAAGTCTTATGGAGAGTGGCGTCGCAGCACGACCCATTAAGTAAGGACTCGCGCCACAGCGCCAAGTCCGGGACAGTGATGCTATAAGCTCGCGCCGCACCGCGAGATATAAGTATAAAGTTGGCGCCGCAGTGCCAGTCTCAGAACAAGAATAGTAATGAATGGTTCTAAGTACAAAGAAAGGAAAGCTAATTGATTTAAAAGTAAACACAACTTAAGGAATGTAATGTAACATTGTTTAAACTTTGTTAAACCGTAAGGATGTTGTATAAAGGTTGAGATAACCTAGTCGAATATAAATGCAAGGATAAGGATAAACCGGAATAAATATTAACTGAATCTAATTCACAATTAGATTGAAATGAAGGGTATGATATAGTCATATACATACTTGATTATATGTGACCTAATGTAAAGCATTATGTGATAATGTATTGTAGAGACTTGAAAGACTTGAACATAAAGTTAATATACCATAGCAGACGCTAAAGGCAAGTATTCTAAATCTCGTCTCAGTTCAATCTGAACAAGTTTTTGAGGTTCATGTATTCTTTCGCATGAATTGAGGTATGTTGAAGTTAAAGCCAATTCCTTTGGCTAGACTTGATGTAGTGATAATCTATTCATTTATTATTAAATGTTGCTATCTTTTGTCAACTATTTGATATGGTTTTCAAAAGAAGACTGAAATGTTAAACAAAAGATTTGTCGGTAAAACGACAGGCACGTGAGGTTGCCAAATGCTTAAACGTGCATACGTTTAATGGATGTAGTGTTGATTAACATAGAGTACAATAGGTTGATCACCTAGAAGTGCTCATAAGTAATATTGGGCTTATAGATTTGCTTCTGAGTTGTCCTTTTTCAATAAAGAATGAATACTCGAGGTCTTTGACCGGAGTGAATGTTTTACTAAATATTGTTATTATTGTAAAATATTTTAAAAGAAAGATGAAGTGGTATTTTGAATTATCAATAATACTTCATAACTATTGTTCAGTTATCGAAGATATACGATTTGTATGTGTCAAGCATGTTGTTATTAAATTGTTATACTTGTTGAGCTAGTTATGCTCACTCTTGCTTGAACCATATGAATGCAGCTAAGACTGAACGTCCCGAAGGATTGAAAAAGGATAAGGGAAAAACTAAGGCAAATTACTAAGCTGTCTTGTAATAGTATAGGTCTATTGTTGTAATGTAACTGATATTATGACAAAGAACCTTTGTAATGGGTATAGAACCTGGGAAATGGAAATATTACTTTAAATATATAGAAGTTATGTTCGTTCTTTGAGACTTTTCAATTGAATGAATGTATGAATGTTGTACAGTATAGCACCATTTGTCGGGTTGGAAGATACCCGGATTTAGGGGCGCTACATATACTTAATTCATCGAGCTTGCTATTAATCCGAGTCCAATTAAATTATAACAAATCCTTAGCTCATGATCCATTATAACTTTTCATATTCTATACGTACAACTCACGTATTCTCTTCGTCTAATACTCATACGATATTCCTATTATACGTCGTACTATTCTTCATACCATACTCGTATTTATACTAGTATAATACTCGTATTTCATACGTATAATATCTGAAACGACTATACGCATTACATTTCCCTTTCGAAAACCTCTTTCACAAACCCTTAGGTTTTACGTCCACAAGCGAAAACTTTATTTGCCACAACGGAATTATTATTAAATATTCCATACTATCTTCGTATTCTATCATTACGTGTTTCTTGAAATTTCAAACCCTAGCTCCGAACGAAATCGGATGAATAGTGTTTTTACGCAAAGATTCTCGAAAAACATTCGTTTTTGTCTTGATAATTCACAACCATTAATACTAGCACAAAGCCGGAATACTAACCACATCCGTATATTCTAGGTCATAGAACAACCTTTGAACATCTTAATCACATAATAAATCAATTAAATTCATTTAATTCACATAATCAAATAAAAATTTAATTCATTCAAAATTCAAAATTCTCGGGCGTTACAAACATGAGCATGTTGAACGTATTAGCAAGCTTTGAATGTGAATATTGTCATGATACCATGAGAACTAAAATCTGACATTTGTAAGCATGATTAATGATACTCTTAGACTCATTCATGTAGTATAAACATATATATACCATGCTTAGGTAGAACGTTTCAAGAAAAACATGAACAAAGCCTATTTTCAACTAAAGCGGTATTAGTTTCACATATAGGTTATGAATACTCATACGCATGCTCAATATAAGTGTTATAGCTATCTTGTATGTTTATAAAGCAAGCATACTAGACCTTTTGAATTCATGATCTTGAATGGCACCAAATTGTTGAAATAACTAATTTAGAAATATGTTATAAAAGGGAACCTAAATGTACTTGAGAAGCATGAAAAGACCTTTAACATAACATGTATACCATGTGTGAGAGTATTTTTGTCAAGCCGGACAGAAACTGCAAGGCCACAGCTCAGTCTTGGTCTGGCGAGGGGACAGCGTAGCTGCGCCGTCCCTAGGCCTAGACAGGGCGCAGCTACGCCGTGTAGCAGTCACGTGTCGATTCTGTTTTTGGTCTGATGTTTGAAGCATGCTTACGTGATTACTTTAGCTTATCTTATGTGACTAATATGCTATGTAATGTGTTAAGGAACATGACATATGATAGAAATAAAGGTTGTTCATAACTTTCGAATAATAAGACCAAAAGAATGTTTACATGATATCAAAATAAAGTTACATGCGTTGAACTTGTGATGATGTATAAACTGATTTTGTACCATATGTGAGTACTTGATTCATGTCAAGCTTGATTAAGGGCTGTGTTAGCTAATGAACTTTGTATACATATAATACGCTATAAATAGGATTCGAAATGTTGAGTTATTAACGTGGATAAACTACGCTTAAGGCAAGTTTCTAAACCTATCTTATTACATTGAGCAAGTTTCTCTAACCTTACTCAAATTTAGGTTCTGCAAGTATCTGAACCCTACTATTATTGTTGTACAATACCATTGCATTATTTTATTCAACAAATACCGTAAGCTTATCCTTTTGAATACAAGTTATATTACTTTCTCGTTCAAAAGAGCTAGTATGTTAAACCCTTGTGAAAAGCTATTATTTATGTTGAAATTGGTTTCCTCCTTGAATATTGTGAAAGAGTCGATGCCATTAGATTCGGCTAGACTATATGCATGTTTATAAAAACTATCCAAACCAATTGATTGGTGCGGAAATCTTGATAACTGAGTTGAACAACCCTTTTGGTAAGGGGAGGGTATGTTGTTGGAAACCCCAACACATGAATGAATATTATTGTGGTGTAATGCATAACGTATGGTATTGTAGATTGATCATCTATAATACTTAATATTTTTGGTTATCAGTTTAATATTAGTAACTCTAGTGAAAGTTCAATAATCCTTAGTGACTGCTCAGTATAAATTCTTATCCAGTTGGATATATTGTTAGTCGTTGAATTCATATATATCTGTTGATTTATATTGAATTGTCATATTCCTTATTCATGATGTTATTCTGACACTTTTAACTATCCTAGAAATAAACCTTCTATATTTCAAACCTTGTGATATATATATATATATATATATATATATATATATATATATATATATATATATATATATATATATCATATACCCTTGTTGTATATTACTTACTGGGAAATTTATGCTCATCCTTGCTTATTTAAAACCTTTTAGTTAAGGCAGAACATGGAGGTGTATCTGGGAAGGACAAGGGCAAGGCTATTGATTAGCTTATCCCTTTATGTTTAAATTAATCATGTTGTATTAAGACTATATGTAGACTAAGTTTAAACTTAAGTAGGATTATGTAATATGTGACGCCCCCAAATCTGGCTCTCTTCCAACCCGACATATGGTGCTCCACAGTGCTACAGTTCTCACAAATATTCAATTGAAATGCCTCAAAAGAACGAATATGTCTTATATATATTCAAAACAATACTACCATTCCCCAGGTTCTTTATAACCATTACATTTGTTCTTGTCATAATATCAAATATTATCATTACAAACCTATGCTATTACATAGGTAATCTACAAGTTTGCTTTTGCCTTCCTTTTATCCTTATCGAATCCTTCGGTCCATTCGGTCTAAGCTGCATTCATATGGTTCAAGCAAGAGTGATCATAACAAGCTCAACAAGTACATCAATTTTATTTTAAAAACATGCTTGAAACATAGGAATTGTATATCTTCTATAACTGGATAGTAGTTACGAAGTACTATCAATAACTCAAAATAGCATTCCTTTCCCTTCAAAACATTTTACAATAAGAATATTCAGTAAAATATCAATTCTGTTCCAAGACCATGAGCGTTTAACAATTTCTTTGAAAAGGACAACCCGACACGAAGTCCGTAAGTCCAACATATCTTATGAGCACTTCTAGGTGATTGGCCTATAATACTCTATGTTGATCAACACTACATCCATTAAACGTTTGTACGTTTAAGTTGTGGCAACCTCACGTGCCCATCGAATATTCAATGAAAATACATTTATTTATTCATATTCAGGCTTACCTTGAATCTGTACCAATAATTGGCGTAGGATAGCGTTAGCAATTCTATATTGAAAGACTTGTAAACAATTCAATCAATCTATCAAGATTAGTCTAGCCGAGTTAAAATTGGCATCGACTCTTTCTTTAAAACCATACACACATCTCATAACTTGAATAATTTAAAAACTTGGCTAACACGAAGGTTAGACAAGCGTTTAAGAAAAACTTGCCTTCACCGTCTGCTACAGTAAAATTACGTTTCCTGTGAGTCTTTACGATCTCTACAACACATAATCACATAATATACCACATTAGGTCATGAATGAACATACTTGGTTCCTAAAGAATCTTACCATTCTTCTCAATCTAATCATATATTAGATTTGTTATTTATTGGTTCCGGCTTTTCGTCGTTCATTTACATCGTTCTTACCAACTTCTTTCTCTTCTATAGTTTAAGTGAAAGTATTTCATTAATACAACTCGTTTCAAGTTAATCATCTTTTATTATGGCTTACTAACTTTATTATTAATCAAAACTCGATCGTCATTGGTTTAATACACTTATTGCATATCGTTCACGTTCAATTGTTTATCTTCAACCTTTAGTGTTACACTTAAGGTTTATAACATCCTTAATGAGGTTACATTTCGTTAATTAAGAATTTAATTCACTCTTCATACGCTTCTCCTTCACTTTACACTCAAAAATTTTCTTCTCTATGCTTCACTTAAAGCTGGCGCTGCGGCGCCAGCTATTGCTCTACAACTCGCGCTGCAGCGCGGGTGTTTTGTGCCTAAGACTCGTTCACAGCACTGCAGCGCCATCTCCTTTGATATTAGTCGCGCTGCAGCGCCAATTAATAGGGGACTATGGATGACCTCGTGCTGCGGCGCCAGTCTTTTCTTCTTTGAGTAGCGCCGCGGCGCGAACTCTGTGCCTCAGAAAAATTTGACAGATTTTCTTTTAGGTGAGATTCTCGGGCTCATAACTTCTTCGTTATAAGTCCGAATTGGCTCGTTCCAGAGCCTACGGTTCACAAATTACGTACTCTACGTGTTCATGAAAGAATTTTATCTATTCAACTTCGTTTGCTAAAATCAACCTATTAGTCCATTTTTAACGAAAACGATAAACGTTCGTGAACGTTCAATGCTCGTTTCTTCGTTCTAAGTCGGAATCCGGTCATTTTTGAGTTCGTAACTCTATAATGCCAAATAAAACTTATCTCCATTGAAAACCAATGTTTCCAAGCTCAATATCAAAATTCGACTTCCATTTTGAGAATTTCACGAATTCGACGATTTTGGTCCAATCGTATAAATTCTGACAACACTTCGTTACTTAAGATTTGTTCATCGTTCTAAATGAATTTAATCCATTATATTGACATCTCCACCTACATATTACAACATCTTATTTTCATGTGAAATCATTATGTGTTCTTCATGAACTTATTTACTTATTAAAGTATAACATACTTGATTTCATAGCTTATGATTTATTAATGAGTTAAGTCCTTTAATCACCATTCTTACATCTCATTAATCATACTAACTTCTTGACATACATATTTAATTAACTTACAAGCATGATAAGTTATTGCTTGTTCCTTTTAGTTCATAACTTATATAAGTATAAATGACTTATTCGTGACTTATTACGGCTTATGTTCATTCATTAATCATTCTTATTATGCCTTAGCATACATGTTCTACCACTACCCACTTCTCTAATCAATGAAAGAAAAGAGAATCATAGTTTAAGTTTGCTTACCCTTTGATGATCACTTGCTAAAATTTAATCTACTTCTTCCTTCTTGTTTATTTGAATAATGAAAGACTAACTTATTCTCTCTAGCAAATAAGTTGTAAAGAGTTGAATGAAAAGAAAACAACCAACAAATGAGCTACATTCTCTTCTATTTATAGGAAATCCTAAGTGAGGGCTTAATGGTCATTAAACCATCCACCTCCTTACTATTCATTACCTAGCTCTTAAGTTAACTTGGCCACCACATTATTTGCTTGCTCACCACTTAAGTTATCCATTGCTTATCCCTTAAGTCTACTTGTTCATCACATTAAGCACTCTGTTTGCTTACTACACTTACTTAGCATTTAAGTTTGCTTGTTAATCACCTAACTTATCCATTACTTGTTCACCACTTTAATTACTTGGCCATTACAACACTTAGCCTTTAAGTTTGCTTTACTTAATCATTAAGTCTACTTGCTAACCACCACTCTTACTTGGCCACCACACTAATATCTTGGTCACCAAGATTTACCACATGATCACGGGTTGCCCCATGGATCACCTTAACCCATTGGATCTTAGCTTGGGCTTAGTTTTAATTAACTTAACTTAATCATTTGGACTTGTATTAAATTACTTTGGGCTTCCCATTATAAACTCTTAGGCTTGCATATTAATTCACATTAGACTTAACTATTTCCATACTTGGGCTAACATAATCCTTAACAAATCCTACAAGTCCAATACATTTAGCTTAAAGCCTCATAACATATTCTATACGTATAATTCTCGTATTTTAACTCACATACTTATTCATCATATACGATATACCATCCTTCATACATACTCGTATACTACCTTGTATCATACTCGTATTCATTACATTGTTTAATACTTACACATCCTACGATCATAGCTTTAAATTATTAATCATATTTAAATTCCTTCTCGTAAATCACTTTCTCTAATCGTTAGGTTTTAAGTCTGCATGCGAAATATTACGTTTTTCATAACTGAAATATTATTGGATATTCCATCTCACCTCGATATTCTATCGTTACGTATTTCTCGGAAGTTCAAAAATAATTCCCGAGCAGAAATGCGTGAATAGTGTTTTTCATCTTGGAAATTCAAACACTTTAATTCTACTACGTAGCCAAAATTCTACGACGTTCTGATATGTTTAGGTCATAGAACGACCTTTAATTAGCCTGCTCCCATAAATAATCAATTAAATTCATTTAATCCTTATAATTAAATAAAAGTTTAATTCTTCTAAAAATTCGTTTTTCTCGGGCGTTAAATAATAAGTCTTTATTCGATATTATTATGTAATCTATTAAGTACTGTAGGTTGCGAGACTTGGGGGAATAATTATAATAAATCGTTGTATATTATTCTAAACTAGATCTTTCGTTGCAAATCTATGATTTTAGCTATTATGGTAATACTTTGAGAAAGTGACGAACCGAATTCGGGTGACCAAGTGGAGGTCAGAATTTGGGGGCGTCACAGGTTGGTATCAAAGCTATAGTTATAAACCTTAGGAACGAGAATCCTTAGACTATAACTTAAGAAAACTTAGAAGTTAGAAAAGGGGATACAACTCATGTAGAGTTTTCCCTGAGAGACTTAGTGTGTTATGAAATGTAACTTCATTCTATACGATGAACTTATGTTTATTTAACATTCTGAAGGAGTTGTTGTTTGTCTTGTCTTATGTTGGCGAATGTAGGATGACTGACATGGGAGGACCTAGTCAAGTAGTTGAGGAGGAGCCGCGTGATATCCACGTAGTCTATGAGGCACCCTTGATAGTGGAGCCTATATCGGTAGTTGCCCCTATTTATGACGATGATGAGGAGTAAGAGATGGTGCCTCTACCTGAGGAATCTGATCCGAAGGAGGAGCCTATGGAGGAGGAACCCGAGCCCATGGAGGACTCCGACGAGACTACTTTTGAGGATCAGATGCTAGGAGAGTATGAGGAGAAAATTTTGGAGTTGGGAAGTAGAGTCGAAGAGCTAGAGACCGAGACTCTTGAGAGGCAGCTAGTGATGTAGGAGATGGAGGTGGAAATTGCTCACCGTAAGGAGGCAGGGATCCAGATGGGTGCCTTATTTCACCGATCGGTGGCAAGGAATATTGAGTTGGCAGTAAAGTTAGAAGAATTGGAACAGACGGTGTTCAGTTAGGAGACGGAGAAGGAGGCCCTTCGAACGCATTTAGAAATGGAGGTGATGGATAGGATCCACTACGAGGAGAAGTGGGAGGATTCTAACGACAGAGTGGGTGATCTAGAAGATGAGGTGCGGTGCAAGAGGAGGAAGATAAACAAGATGGGCTATGCTCTACGCACGGCCATGGAGAGATTGATTGATGGGGTAAATCACTACCCCGCTGAGCAAGGACAGACCCGACACACCATAAGTCAGGATATGGTGGCACACATTGTGAGACCCCAAATTTTATAAAATAAAAGTATTCAATTTTTCTATTTTGGTAAATGGTTAAATTGATAAAAGTTTAAAGTTAAGTGTAATATGTGAATTTTTTTTTTGCAAAGTAAGCAAGTTGATATAAAATATTCGTTGTGTCGGGGAATATTCGATTAGTCGGGGAATATTCTTTTTGTCGGGGAATATCCGTACGATGGTACAATCATTGGTGGACTCCACAACGGAATTATTATCGGATTGAGAAAACGATAAAAATATTTTTATAAAAATAACGGCGGAAGTTTTATCGTTAACTGTTGAAACACCTGGTGTTAAAAGTACAGTAATACGCGTGGTTACATAGTAGTACACGGTATTGATTATTGATGCTTATGTGACAAGTCACTCAGTATTGTTCAATCGGGTATTCGGGACACTTTTCGTGTCGGAGTACTATTCATGAGTTACTATTCACGAATTACTATTCACCCGTAAGATATATTTCTTTTCGGTCCAAATAATTTTTGGGTACAATATTATTCCATGAAGAGATGTGCTAATTTTTTAGATCGTTGGTTGAAGATATAATAGTAAGTCAATATGGACCGCTGGTGGAAAGTTATAATAGTAAATCAATATGGATCGCTGGTTTAAAGTTTTAATAGTAAATCAGTATGGACCGTTGCTTTAAGTTTTAATAGTAAACCAATATGGACCGTCCGTTTAAAAGTAAATCAATCTGAACCGTTCATGAATTAGTTACTATTCAGTCCATTTTCCTATAAATAGAAGCTCATTCCTTCATTATTTCTTACGAATTCACTGAAACTCTAGAGAGAGAAAGAAGAAAAGTATTTTATTACTTCACTTTTCCAATATCCAGTTTCTTCTAAGGTAGGGAATATTATTTGTTGTACCCGTAAGGGGTATTATTTCTTTTGTATTCATGAAGAGAACTTCTATTATTCCATTATTTATTATTCTGTTGGAATAACCTGTATACGCGGACTACCCTATACTTGGTGAAATTCTTCTGTTATTTCATTCTTTATTATTCTGTTGGAATATCTTGTCTGTGCGTTTTACGCTGGACCTGGTTCCATTCTTTTTTATTTTGTTGGAATATCTTGTCTGTTCCTTTTACGCCGGACCTGGTTCCATTCTTTATTACTCTGTTGGAATAACCTGCATGTGCGGTCTATCGTATGCCTGGTGTTTTCTTTTGTTATTCCATTCTTTATTATACTCAATTGGTTAAAACTTTGACTTCTATACTCTGGGAAATTAGTGGAATATCCTTGATATTTGCGCTTCATTCAGTATCTTTTCATGAAAATATTCTTCTGAGCATTCTTGAATTTTACTCCACAAAGTAGTATCATGTTGACAATTTGGACATTATTGAGTTCAGGATAAATTAACTTATAAATCTTTAAAACTTATTCTTGAACTTGTTTTATTGAATTATTATGTCATTGTCATGATGAGTTATGTTGGTTATTATGTGAAAACATGAAAGTTCTTAGAAAACACAAAGGGTTGAAAATCAGATTTTGGTAAAAATGGAGTATGAAATTCAATTGACCATATCTCCTATTATATTTCGAATTTTTGAGTATGGTCAAGTTCTAGAGTTAGATCTATGAGTTTTCTAACTTATCCAAGTGGAATCATTAGAAAAGGTGTTGTAGATTTTCGTGTGGACTGATTTTAGTAAAGGAGTCAAAAACTGAAAAGTGCCAAAAAAGCTTCTGCCAGAAAATTTAAAACGGCATTTTCGGCCACTTAAATTGTGAGAAAAATTCCCGCCTTTTGGGATAAGAAAATATATGGTATAAAGTACCTACTGTCCAAAAATGAGCTCATTCCGATTTAAAATGAGCAAGTTATGACTATTTCAATATTTATGTTTTTCTGACGAAAAACGTTATAATCGGAGTTCTATAACTCCAATGACCATGAAATTTAAACTGGAAGCTCACGTTAACATATGTAAGATCCTGCCAAGATTTGGGAATTTCTGGAGTTAACCTTAAGGTAACTAATTTCTTAAGGAATTAATTAGAAATTTATTTTTGAAAAATAGTAAATGAATTTTAAAAATTCCGAAAAATATATGTTCAATATAGGACTATATTCTGCTTAATCCCAGAAAATAATAATTTTTGGGACTAATTTGGTATTTTTCATGAAAATAATTTTGTTACGAACATATGAATTAAATATGTTATGTGAAGTTAAAAAATTGGAAAATAGGATTTTATGGCTTGAAAATCCTATAGAAGGTATATGCAGATTTTTGATGAGTAATTTGATTATTGGTGATGAAATCTTATGAGTATGGCATTTTGAATGATTAAATATATGCTTATTAGATCTTTATTTATTTATCTAAATAGTTAAGGCATTTCTTAACAATTTAACATACTCATTTAACACATCATCTCAAACAACATGATATATTTTCATTCAAATCAAAAGTTTTAACATTAAACGATAGCATAACTGCTATTTACATCAACTATCCTGGAATAAAGAATCCACAGGATTTAAAACATTCAAATATTTTTTCGTTCATAAACAAGTCAGAATTTACATCAAAAAACTAATTAAGTTCTTCACATAATTAAGCAAATCATATCACTTCCGGTTAAGGTACTGATTAGCCTTGCTACGCTCCTCTTCTAAGATGCGATACATTGTTTTACGATCCATTATATACAAAAGTAGTCCTTCGAACTGGATTGGGCACCTCAAAACTCGATCTTGGGTCTCATTTATTTCCTTGTTAAGTGTAGAGTACGTCTCCCCAATCTTTGCCTTCTTTGTACGACCATCGTCTTCTGCACAATCAGCTCGACGTGATTCTCTTACCCATCCGTCCTCTGCTATGTTCAGCCTTTTGCAGGTTTCCTTTAGTTCCTTCTTCAGCTTCTCTATCTCCTCGATCTTATCTTCGGATTGACCCTTCTCATGGACCAAATCCCATTCTACATTTCCCAATCGTGAGTGAAGAGTCGAAATCTCCCTCTCCTTCTGCTCGAGAGTAGTCTGTTGAACAGTCGTTCGCTCAGTCAAATCTCGGACAGTGTCACGTAACTCTACGTTACGATCATATAGTGCGTCATACATCTCAGCATCAATGGTGTAACGTGGTAACTCCTCTTCTTCCTCTTCCTCTTCCTCTTCCTCTTCCTCGTCAAATTCCTCCTCAGGATCAGTCTCAGGTTCATGCTCCTGACCAACAATGGTGATCAATGGAGATGATTCCCTCTGTACCAGCTGTTCCCTAACGACATGAATGTCTCGGGGTTCCTCCTCTGTAGGTACTATAGGTACTCGGGGTTCTTCCTCCCCAGCTTGACTAGCTTCTCTAACATTCGACATCCTGACAACAAAATTTTAAGTTTTAGTTACTAAGTTGCACCATCTAACGCATACTTTAACACAAACACATAATGTATTTTATTATCTTCAATGAATTACAAAAATTCATTTCTTAGAACTCGATAAGAGTTTTCCATTACTATCTTCTTCTATAAGGCTACTAACTAAGGTTGTTCCCCCACCTAAGGTTCATAACCTACAGCTTTGATACCAACTTGTGTCACCACCAAATCCGGGTACTTCAATTCCACGGGATTTGGTGTTCATTGTACAAATATCATCTATCGATCTACCCATAATAAATGCAAACCATATAATAGATAGAAATAAAATCTTCCCCTTTATAAGGTTACAACATCCGAATAATAATTACAATCCTAGGTTGAACTAACCTTAAACATCTGTGTGGAAATATAAATAATAAGTCTTAAACAACATCATTAACTTAAGTCTTAAACAAATACATCATCATATAAAACAATAAGTCTTCATCACTTGCTAACTTTGCCCTTGCCTTTACTAGTGGAAGGTTCATCAGTTCTTTCATTCTTAACTGCAATGATATTATTAAGTAAGAGTGAGCACTATTGCCCGCAAGTATAACAATGAAATAACAGTATAATAACATGCGAGTGAATCAGACATCTGAATAAAAGCTCAACTTTTGAATCAAGAATGAATAACAAGAATCCAAAGATTTCTGAGGGTCATAAGACCTTGAACTATGTCCTAGGTTATCAAGGGTTATACTTGAAACCTTTAACAGTCATAAGACTATGGACCTTTCTACTCGTACTTAGGGGGATCAACCCTTAGTACCATACTGTGCACAATATCTTAACGTTAACGCATAAATAAATCCCTTTGCAGGGTTGTTCATCTCAGTTTGACATTCGAGTCCGCACCAAAGGTAGTTTGGTTTGGATAATTCAATAAGGGTTCTAAAATTTAGAACGTTCATCAACTAAGGACTAGTTGAATCAGTAAAGTTCACTAGTCTAATAAGGTTCGACAATAATGATATTTAATTTGAATAATAATCTCAAGAAGTATACAATAGAACAATTATTGTATAACTGAATCATGCTTTGAAAAGATAATCAATCTTTAATATAACATTTGAACTTGAATAATAGAATTGATAATTTACTAGAGGTAAATAATAAACTTGAACAATAATGATAAGTAGGGTTAGGAAACATGCCTCGTGCGTAGATTACACTTTAACTAAGCACGTTCTTTGAATTTAATCCTACATACCACTCACATTCGCAATACCAGTTAATTATAACTTAACTAATCATCAAAAACTCATTCTCTTTGTCTACTTTTATTATTGACTATACTTAGTTAATTTACCACTTTGTCACATAATTTATACTTCATGAATAACAATCTAATTATGTATTCAATAATTCGATCCACATGCAATTATGTTATTTACATGTTAAACATCTATTTTCCATCTCATTATACTTCTAACATGTTTACATGTTCATTACATTAAGTTACTAACACATTGATAAACTTAACATTTTAAAAATAATTCATTTTGAACTTTCTGGAGAGTGGCGCTGCGGCGCCACTGTTACACTTGGTCTTCGCGCTGCAGCGCGATGGCGCTGCGGCCAGACACTTGGCGTTGCGGCGCCGTGGCTCTGCGGCTCGAGTCATGGCGCTGCGGCACGGTGGAGCTATGGCGCCGGAAATAGACAGGTAGCTGGCGTTGCGGCGCGACATACCAGACACAGAAATGGCAGTTCGCAAAAAATCGCAGAACATGCCAATTTCTACCAATTTCTTAATTTCTACTCGAATTTAGACATACCCACATGTTATAATTCATGTATAATCATAACCCAACATTTATATAATGACTTTCACCAATTTAAACACTTAATTACAGAATTTAAGCATGCAATTTCATTGACTTTGATGTTCTTGAAGGTTTTGAAAATAAATCATGAAAATTATCACTACGGATTCGTTATAACACCGAATCCGTTCATTTAAACTTTGGTCTCTTCGTATCAACATGCATAACAACATACGGGTGTAAAATTTAGGAATAATATACGATCAACACATGAAATATCACGTATAAGGCCATATGGCCAAAACCCAAACTCTGTAATTTATGAAAAACATATACGACATGTGTTTCCATGAAACTGATGATATAGTTTACATAATATATATAATTAAATACTATGGGATGTGCCATAACACATACAAAACCCATAATCGTTACTCCTATCCCAGTTATAGAGGCTTTACAGTATGAATGAAAGCCATTTTCATAAAACTCAAATAACGTAAAAAATAGAATTTGGGAAGGAGGAGATTACCCTGTAGAGTAATTTAGTAGGTTAAGATTCCTCACTCTCAATTCTCTTTCATAGACTCACAATTTCTCTCTGAAAAACTCTCTCTGATTTTCTCTCGGTGATGTTTTATCAGACTTAGTAAAATAATGAAGAAAAGAAAAGAGAATACGCATAATAAGAATCCACTGACGCGCACTATGGTCAGTTACCCATCATGGGTTAACTGCCCATAACTCCCCATAAGGCCATGTTTGGCTAGATTAATAGATTACAAAATCATTTAATTTAATAAAGCTTTATCATATAGTTTAAATCATGTCACACCCACTTGCACAATAAATCAAATATTTTATTTAATATAAATAAAATATAATAACTTCTCATAAATTCACAGTCATATATTTAATTTTCTCATTAATTAATAATGTCAAATTATTAACTCTCTAAATAATAATTAAAATAACATCATGCTTAATTAAATATTTCATTTAATTCAACAAGCTCGCATAAATACATACTTGAATAATAAATATTCTCTACATTAATTTAATAAATGTAACACATAATTAAATTAATCTACCACAATTGCATCAAATAATTATTTAATTCAATAATTAAATCATCAAAAAATATTTATTTAATTCAATAAATATTAAAAATTAAATTACAAAAATCTCATTCGTCACATCTTTCCCCCCTTAAAAAGGATTCTGTCTCCAGAATCACGACTCAATAATTTCGACTTGTTACACGTAGTGCATGGATAATTCGTGGTCGTGATACTAAAGAATATCCTTAGCCTGTAGTGCATGGATGATTCGATGATGTGGATTAATTATTGAGCTGAGTCTCAGCAATGAAATATTAATTCATGGATGTGATAATAATGAATATCTTTGGCCGAAGTGCGAAGATGATTTAATGATTACGAGCAGGAATTGTGATTTGGTATAATTGTGACGCCCCCAAAATAGGTATACATCACTCATCTTGAGTCGCCAAATACATGGTACAAAATTCAAATACAACTTAACTATACAACAGTCGTGTAAAATACGACTAAACATATACTGTGTGTTTTAATACAAATATTGTCATCTAGAAAATATACAAACTCAATGGGATCCTCATTACATTTATTATTACACTATTTCAGAGAATAGTGAGGACTACTAATGCTATCATCTAGACCGTCACTCTATTCTCCGACTAGTCCATGCTACGTTCTCATTTCGTGAAGAGAACAATGAAAGCAAAAGGGTCAGCTCAACTAGCCCGGTAAGAAATATTATGACTAAGATAATGCAGAATAAATTATCATTAGCCTTCAACAGTGTTAAAATAATAAAATATAACAAACATCAAGTTTAACTGTAACGCCCCAAAATCTGGTCTATCTTCACACCCAAATTTCGTACGTCATGAGTACATCCTTCATCCAATATACATCATTATATATCGAAATATAATAACATACACTCTCAAATCCCAAGTTCTGGAAACCTTATAACCTTTTTCATTACAAATAATAATAAATACATTATTCATTTCATCTTACAAGAGAGACTTTTATCCGCCACCAAGGATACATAATAGTTCATTAAACTATTCTATAGTTCAATTTCATCTTTCTATATTACAAGTCTTCACTTGATCTTCTCGCTCATTCACATTCTGAATGGTGCTTCATCTGGATACCTTCAGTTTGATCTTTACGGGATCCTTAAGTTCTTCTAACCTTGTTCGCTGAAAATTGTTTTTCATTTAAAGCAAGTGTGAGCATTCAATTGCCCAGCAAGTCATAAAAGTTGAACAAACAACTTCAGAATTAAAACATTTTTTTAGAACTTCTATAACCGAACAAAGGTTATGAAGCAGCTTGAATAATAGGAATAGTCTCGATTCCTATCATCTTAAAACATCAATCATTTTCACTTTGAAATACTTTCATCCCTCTACCTTTTTCATACACATCCTGTCTAACTAGAATCATTAGCACAGACTTAACAACAACGATTCATGTATAAACAGAACATGCTTGTATTGAACAGCTCAATCATAGAATAATGCATATCATAGAAACACCGAAGTGTTCAAATTGTGGCTCAAGGCCTCATACATTCTACCATATTGTAAAAATATCGCACATTCGCACATAGACAGAACTTCTTAAGTACTACATCTGAGAAGTTTAAGAAACTAGAATTCATGTAAAATGAATGAAGTTAGGAAACTTGCCTAAAATGAATGAAGTTAGGAAATTTGCCTTACGCCCAGCTACAACTTACGCTGAACTGCTCATCCAATTCCTATATAACACATAAGGAAAAACAACATGTACCAATTAGTCATAAACTTGACTTATGTATGGGTTTAAACTTAGCTTTACTTCTTAGGGTTCGCGTTCGTGCAATATAAGTTTACGCGACTAACTTCCTTTACTAGTTTACGGCTTTGTGACATACGGAGATGTCTTACTCATACGTTCATTATCTTGGATAATTTATATTCTTATCTGATTCACATTCAGCTTTTATTAATCTTATTACCGTTCATTACGGCTTCCTTAATAATTCATATCTTATTTATACTTTTGTTATCCATTACATGAACCCCATGTTCATTACTCTTTCTTATTGTCGAAGCCATACTGGTCGTTGTATGCTAAGACCGCTCGTCCATTGCAACAACGTTGCATTCACAGCATCTATATGCTACACACTTATCTCTCATTATCATGTCATAACGACGAAATGTTATTCATTACCCTCTTCACTCAACGTCTAAAGAGTCACAATCATAGCAATCCCTCACGTTCGTTCATTGCGACTACGGTTCTTGGACATAGGTTACGTAATCCCATGATTAAATTCTTTGTCATTTAATCTTGTTTAATCTATATGTTTAACCTTTAATAAAGGTTTACATCACTTGATTAAGTGTTACATTAGTTGAATATTATATTCTTTATCGTCCCTTACATTTCCCCCAAGAGCTGAGCAGTTAAAAGCTCATCTCTGGCTTTTTTCCCAACACTGGCGTCGCGACGCCACTCCCTTTGTTATCTCTCGCGCCGCGGTGTGAGTTAGCAGAACTGGACACTCGGTCTGACGCTGCTGCACCACTCTACAAGGCATGACTGGTGCCGCGGCGCCAGGCCCTAACCCTAGAAAATTTCTCTAAGTGTTAAATCTAATTTGAGACGCTTACTTGCCGATCTCATAACTCCTTCGTTATAACTCGGAACGAGGTCGTTCCAAAGCCATTCTCTTCCTTATCTTACGTACTTCAATACCCCCCTAGACAGAATTTCATTCTAAATCCGTCAACGTGCCATTCAATTGGCTTAATCTTCACCCTTCGTTCATTTTTACGCTTTTAACGCTCTTCGTTTGTTCGTCCGTAATTCGGTCATCCAAACTCGGAACTCGCTCGTTCTTGAGTCCACGACTCACGTTTTCTATTTTCTCTTATATTCTTATAAAACCCTACACGTTCGGGTTCATTTACTAAATTTCTAATTCTCGTTTAACTTTTACGAAATTTTTACCATAACCTCGTTATAGCTAAGTTTTAATCCGTTCTTAAAGAACATTTCTACCATTTCTAACCAAGCAATATGCAACTAACTTATACGCGATGGTTTTAAACTTGTCCATCAACAACAATTAAACTACGATGGTTTTAAATTTGTCTATCAACAACGTTCTTCGTGTTCTTTGCGTGTTCTTCGTTCGTTCTTTGTTTTAATCGATATTTTGGATTACGATTCCACTTTTTATTGGAATTTGTTGTTATAGAACATCATTCCTTACTTATTTCACCTACTTATTCATATAATCCAATCGGATAGCTCTAATTCATTACAAATCTTATACTTCCTTAAGAAATTTATAAACTAAATTTCTAAGTTCTTAGTTCTTCTTTTCTCATGATTTCAACCATATGAAATTATTTCTAACCTCATCTTCTCTCTATTCTCATCAAGCTATGTTTTAAACATATTAAACTTAAAGAAAATATTAGAAGAAACTAGGGTTCGGATTACCGTTCTTCTTTAATCCTCTTCCGTTATATAAAGCCGGCGATTTGCAAGCTTTGCTATTACACGATAACTTTTGATCCAATCATACATACTCACGCTCTTCCTTCTCCCTCCCATCCGAATCCTCTCTCGCTCTCTATCTCTCTCTAAGGTGTAGGATTTTCAAAATCCAAAACAAATGAAATAAGCTTACTATTTATAGATTTTCAAAGCTAAAGGCATTTTAGTCATTTCGCCCCCACCTCCTTACTATTCCCACCTCCTCCAACACTTAGCCACCAAGTTTACTTGGCCACCACCCTTACTTGGTGGCCAAGTAGCCGTCCCAGATGCCCATGGGTTGCCCATTGGTTATTACCCATCCGTTTACCCATCGGTTCGATCTGCGGTTTTTTTTCTTGGTTTGGGCCTTAACCCTAATTCTTATTGGGCCTATCTTGGGCTTGATTTAACAAAGAGTTGGGCTTGACATAATTCAAGTCCAATTAGATTCTACAAAGTCCATGAACTCAAAGTTCATTAAGATTTATCGTATTCTACGCATCTCATTCTCGTATTCTCGTAATCTCTTCGTATATTGTTCGTACGATATTCGTATTATATGTCGTAATAATCTTCGTACTATCCTCTTAGAATACTTCATATCATACTCATATCTCTCACGTATAATAACCCTAATTCTTATTATACGTGATCATAAAATTCTCGAAACTCACTTTTCCTAACCCTTAGGTTTTGAGTCCGTAGGCGAAAACTTCGTTTTTGCCATAACTGAAATATTATTGAATATTCTATCACGTCTCAAAATTAAACGTAATCTATAACTTCTCGGAATTTCAAAATAGATCTCCGAGCAGAAACGGATGAATAGTGCCTATTTCGTCTTTTTTCCCAAAATATTTTGTTCCTGAAAAACTTCTATTTTCGTCTTAAAAATTCTTATTCGCTCAATCTAGCTCGTAGCCAGAATACTCCCGATTTATAACCATCTTAGGTTATAGAACGATTAATAAACACATAGCACATAATAATATTAATAAAAATTCCTTTTATTAATAATTAATTCTTTAAACCTAAATACTTGACAATTCGAATTTTCGGGTCGTCACATTCTTACCTCCTTATAAAAATTCCGTCCTCGGAATTTCTTAAAACGACACCCTTACCCGGGTCATCACATTCACCCCTTCTTCACAGAATTTCGTCCTCAAAATTTTAGCCTACCTTTCTTCTCAACTTCACTTCAACGGAGTTATTATCTTTCCCTCATTCCTAACCCCCATAACCTATCAAGAATCATGAAGCAAAAGGAATAACGAGGAATATAAAATTTCCCCTTAAAACGTTTCATACTTTTGCTGAGGGGTCAAATCGACCATGAACTCTTACTGGGTTAACCCGCATTTCGCCGTAAGCCCTTCTTTAACGGTCAATTTACAATCACAAAGAAATTAACTACCTCTTCCATGTTCTCCTCAGACTTAATCGTTAGATTCCGCACCAAAACAATTTGGTTTGGTACAAGTTCTCAAAGAAAGCTCGATGACATACCATTTGTCTAGCCAAATCAAGTAGCTTAGACCATACCAATAAAATGGATATCAACGTGAAACATTCGTTTAGTCAACTCAATTGACGTCGACTACTTCGTTAAATTCTTTTCGCAATACATCAAAACGGTTTATGATGTCATGATACCGTACTTTTTACAGTACGTTGAGGACTTCGTCAGTTTGTGACTTTGTCATTATACATTATACCATAGCAGGTTGTTGATCCTAAGATCACATCCAACACCAAGTTCAATTGCATTAATAATTCCATCTTTTTACCATCCTTGCATCAAATGCACTGATGATATAAAATTTATTTTGATATTTCAAATCAATTTCTGTCTAGCCGAAGCTATTAGCATAGACATACCAAAAATAGCTCTTTTAAAATACGTTGGTTCCAAAAGTTGAACCAATCCTTTCCTTTTCAAAATGTACATATCAGCACGAGTTCAATAAACTTCAAAATCTTAGCATATCTAGATGACTTGGAATATCCTATTCTCCATCTTCCTTTATTGTCTTACTGCGACAATACTTAAACTTCTCTAACACCTTCAATACTAAGTCTACTGAACACAACTCATTTTCAGTCTAAACATTCATATACCTTAGTACAATCCATCAACTTACCAAACATTATGAGTTCAGGAAATTAACACAATAATATGAGTTTAAGAACATCCAGACAGACCATAGGCGTCAATTCGCTGAGATGTTCGAAAACATACCATACTATTATGAGTCACGAACTTACCATAACTATGAGTTTCAAGAACTCACACCTACCTTATCGTTCTCTACCTATCAAGTATATACATGAGAAAAAATTCACCTTCTCATCATATACATATTGATAGCGCGACCAATCCCAATGATTATCACTACCAGAAGCTAAGTGATTGTAGAACCAAACACAATTCCCAACCCATACAGAAAATTGGTCAACTCAGCTACTGACCGATATAAGAAGCTAAGCGGTTGTTACACCAAGAACAATTCTCTGCCCATACAAAGAATTGTTCAACTTAACAACTATATCGCATAAGAAGCCAAGTGGTTCTAAAACCACGTATAATTTCCCCGCCCATACAAGGAATCATACAACTCAGCTGCTGATATGAGTCCTCAATTAAAATTTTACAACTTCTAAATCTCTCTCTACTTAATACGAATTTTCTTTACTTCAAATACTATCCTTCACAACTCAATCTAAGTTCTTCTTCCCGTACTACTTCATAGTACCTTTCATTCATAGCACTAGCTATAAATCATTCATTATTTAACAACTACTTTGTTACTACGAGTCACTATGATCACGTGGTGATCTTTTTATCCTTCTCTCTACGATTATAGTCTTAGGTACTCCTACCTAAGGTTTATAACCTATCAGCTTTGATACCAACCTGTAACACCCCGAAATCCGATCTATCTTCACACCCGGATTCCGTATGTCACGAGTACATCCTTCATCCAATATACATCATTATATACCGAAATATAATAACATACACTCTCAAATTCTAGGTTCTGGAAACCTTATAACCTTTTTCATTATAAATAATAATAAATACATTATTCATTTCATCTTACAAGAGTGACTTTTATCCGCCACCAAAAATACATAATAGTTCATTAAACTATTCTATAGTTCAATTTCATCTTTCTATATTACAAGTCTTCACTTGATCTTCTCGCTCATCCACATTCTGAATGGTACTTCATCTGGATACCTTCAGCTTGATCTTTACGGGATCCTTAAGTTCTTCTAACCTTGTTCGCTGAAAATTGTTTTTCATTTAAAGCAAGTGTGAGCATTCAATTGCCAAGCAAGTCATAACAGTTGAACAAACAACTTCAGAATTAAAACATTTCTTTAGAACTTCTATAACCGAACAAAGGTTATGATGCAGCTTGAATAATAGGAATAGTCTCGATTCCTATCATCTTAAAACATCAATCATTTTCACTTTGAAATATTTTCATCCTTCTACCTTTTTCATACACATCCTGTCTGACTAGAATCATTAGCACAGACTTAACAACAACGGTTCATGTATAAATAGAACATACTTGTATTGAACAGCTCAATCACAGAACAATGCATATCATAGAAACACTGAAGTATTCAAATTGTGGCTCAAGGCCTCATACATTCTACCATATTGTACAAATATCGCACATTCGCACATAGACAGAACTTCTCAAGTACAACATCTGAGAAGTTTAAGAAACTAGCATTCATGTAAAATGACTGAAGTTAGGAAACTTTCCTTACGCCCAGCTACAGCTTACGCTGAACTGCTTATCCAATTCCTATATAATTCATAAGGAAAAACAACATGTACCAATTAGTCATACACTTGACTTGCGTATGGGATTAAACTTAGCTTTACTTCTTAGTGTTCGCGTTCGTGCAATATAAGTTTACGCGACTAACTTCCTTTACTAGTTTACGGCTTTGTGACATACGGAGATGTCTTACTCATACGTTCATCATCTTGGATGATTTATATTCTTATCTGACTCACATGCAACTTTCATTAATCTTATTACCATTCATTACGACTTCTTTAATAATTCATATCTTATTTATACTTTCGTTATCCATTACATGAACCCCATGTTCATTACTCATTCTTAGTGTCGAAGCCATACTGATCGTTGTATGCTAAGACCGCTCGTCCATTGCAACAACGTTGTATTCACAGTGACTATACGCTACACACTTATCTCTCATTATCATGTCATAAAGATGAAATGTTATTCATTACCCTCGTCACTCAACGTCTAAGAAGTCACAATCATAGCATTCCCTCACGTTCGTTCATTGTGACTATGGTCCCCGGACATCGGTTACGTAATCCCGTGATTAAATTCTTTGTTATTTAATCTTGTTTAATCTATATGTTCAACCTTTAATAAAGGTATACATCACTTGATTAAGTGTTACATTAGTTGAATATTATATTCTTTATCGTCCCTTACATTTCCCTCAAGAGCTGAGCAGTTAAAAGCTCATCTCTGGCTTTTTTTCCGAACACTGGCGCCGCGACGACACTCCCTTTGTTATCCCTCGCGCCGCGGCGTGAGTTAGAATAACTCGACCACCGGTCCGAGTCTGCCACGCCACGCTACAAGGCATGACTGGCACCACGGCGCCAGGCCCTAACCCTAGAAAATTTCTCTAAGTGTTAAATCCAATTTGAGACGCTTACTTCCCGATTTCATAACTCCTTCGTTATAACTCGGAATGAGATCGTTTCAAAGCCATTCTCTTCCTTATCTTACGTACTTCAATACCCCCCAGACATAATTTTATTCTGAATCCATCAACGTGCCATTTGATTGGCTTAATCTTCACCCTTCGTTCATTTTTGCGCTTTTAACGCTCTTCGTTTGTTCGTCCGTAATTCGGTCATCCGAACTCGGAACTCGTTCGTTCTTAAGTCCATGACTCTCATTTTCTATTTTCTCTTACATTCTTATGAAACCCTACACGTTTGGGTTCATTTACTAACTTTTTAATTCTCGTTTGACTTTTACAAAATTTTCACCATAACCTCGTTATAGCTAAGTTTTAATCCATTCTTCATGAACGTTTCTACCATTCCTAACCAAGTAATATGCAATTAACTTATACGCAATGGTTTTAAACTTGTCCATCAACAACAATTAAACTACGATGGTTTAAAATTTGTCCATCAACAACATTCTTCGTGTTCTTCGCGTGTTCTTCGTTCGTTCTTTTGTTTTAATCGATATTTTGGATTACGATTCCACTTTTTATTGGAATTTGTTGTTATAGAACATCATTCCTTACTTATTTCACCTACTTATTCATATAATCCAATCGGATAGCTCTAATTCATTACAAATCTTATACTTCCTTAAGAAATTTATAAACTAAATTTCTAAGTTCTTAGTTCTTCTTTTCTCATGATTTCAACCATATGAAATTATTTCTAACCTCATCTTCTCTCTATTCTCATCAAGCTATGTTTTAAACATATTAAACTTAAAGAAAATATTTGAAGAAACTAGGGTTCGAATTACCGTTCTTCTTTAATCCTCTTCCATTATATAAAGCCGGCGATTTGCAAGCTTTGCTATTACAAGATTACTTTCGATCCGATCATTCATACTCACGCTCTTCCTTCTCCCCCCCATCCAAACCCTCTCTCTCTCTCTAAGGTGTAGGATTTTCAAAATCCAAAACAAATGAAATAAGCTTACTATTTATAGATTTTCAAAGCTAAGGGCATTTTAGTCATTTCATCCCCGCCTCCTTACTATTCTCACCTCCTCCAACACTTAGCCACCAAGTTTACTTGGCCACCACCCTTACTTGGTGGCCAAGTAGCAGCCCCACATGCCCATGGGTCAACCCATGGGTTGCCCATTGGTTATTACCCATCTGTTTACCAATCGGTTCGATCTGCGGTTTCTTTTCTTGGTTTGAGCCTTAACCCTAATTCTTATTGGGCCTATCTTGGGCTTGATTTCACAAAGCGTTGGACTTGACATAATCCAAGTCCAATTAGATTCTACAAAGTCCATGAACTCAAAGTTCATTAAAACTTATCGTATTCTATGCATCTCATTCTCGTATTCTCGTAATCTCTTCGTATATTGTTCGTACGATATTCATATTATATGTCGTAGTAATATTCGTACTATCCTCTTAGAATACTTCATATCATACTCCTATCTCTCACGCATTATAACCCTAATTCTTATTATACGTGATCATAAAATTCTCGGAACTCACTTTTCCTAACCCTTAGGTTTTGAGTCCGTAGGCAAAAATTTCGTTTTTGCCATAAATGAAATATTATTGAATATTCCATCACGTCTCAAAATTAAACGTAATCTATAACTTCTCAAAATTTCAAAATAGATCTCCGAGCAGAAACGGATGAATAGTGCCTATTTTGTCTTTTTCCCCAAAAATATTTTGTTCCTGAAAAACTTCTATTTTCGTCTTGAAAATTCTTATTCGCTAAATCTAGCTCATAGCCAGAATACTCCCGATTTATAATCATCCTAGGTTATAGAATGATTAATAAACACATAACACATAATAATATTAATAAAAATTCCTTTTATTAATAATTAATTCTTTAAACCTAAATTCTGGACGATCCGAATTTTCGGGTCGTCACATTAACTGCAGCGGAACAAGCAATCCATTAGAAGAGTCAAGTAGAGAATAAAATCTACTATCTTCTATGATTTAAAAGGTTTTTCATCACTTTTATCGCTGGGACTCAGCTTAATAAATAATCCACGTCATTGAATCACCCCTGCACTACGACTAAGGATATTCTTTAGTATCACGACCACAAATTATCCATGCACTATAGACCAAGGATATTTGTGTATTCATTAATGATAATGATCATGCCAACAACTGTCCATCAATGCACTACGGGTGAATGAGGACTTTTACTACATCATTTGTAACATTACGGTCATGATTACACCGAATAATCCCTGGTCATAATCATACCAAGTCCATCTATGCACTACAGGCCACAGATGACTTTCAATAAAATATAAACATGAGGATGATGACAATGATATAAGAATTCAATAAAACAAGTTCAAGAATTAATTTATCCAGGAACTAATAACGTCCAAATTGTCAATATGATACTTCTTTGTGGAGTAAAATTCAAGAATGCTTAGAAGAATATTTCTATGAAAAAATATTGGATGAAGCGCAAATATCAAGGATATTCCACTAATTTCATGGAGTATGGAAGTCAAAACTTTACCCAACTGAGTATAATATAGAATGGAATAACAAAAAAAATCACCAGGCATGCGATAGACCGCACAGACAGGTTATTCCAACAGAATAATAAATAACGGAACCAGGTCATGCATAAACGCACAGACAGGATATTCCAACAGAATAATAAAGAATGGAACCAGGTCCGGCGTAAAACGCACGGACAGGATGTTCCAACAGAATAATAAACAACGGAATCAGGTCATGCGTAAACGCACAGACCTGATGTTCTAACAGAATAATAAACAACGGAATAACATAAGAATTTCACCAAGTATAGGGTATCCCACGTATACAGGTTATTCTTACAGAATAATAAAGAATGGAATAACAAAAGAATTTCACCAATAGGAAAGAAGGAATACCCCTAACGAGTACAACAAATAATATCTCATACCGTAAAAGAAACTGAATATAAGAGTAGGGAAGTAGCAGAATACTTTTCTTATTTCTCTCTATAATTTCTCTCTCTAGAGTTTCAGAGAATTCGTAAGATATAATGAAGGAATGAGCTTCTACTTATAGAAGAATGGACTGAATAGTAACTAATTCATGAACGGTCCAAATTGATTTACTTTAGACGGACTGTCCATAATTAAAGCAAAATCTTTTAAATAAAATATAATATATTCTATTTATAATTATATAATAAAACAAAATTTATATAATATATATATATATATATATAAACCATAATACTCCTCCTGACAAATTCTGCCCCTTCCCTCAGGCAACCGTCCTTTTTTTTCAAGTAAAACCAATTTATAATATATATATATATATATATATATATATATATGTGTGTGTGTGTGTGTGTGTGTGTGTAATAATTGTACTCCCCGTAACCAAATTTTCTTCCTCCCAATACTTTGTAACACACATTGGCCCCACTCGTGGGCCCCCACCATTATTACACTAAAATATTTTTTACTAATTATTTTGAAAAATGGGTAAATAGAGGTCCATAAAATAAGCAAATCTTCATAAAAATCACCTTAATAATTTTAACAACATTTATTATCATTATTATAATTCATAATATTAATCGACCAGGTCGTTCCCAGGAAAGAGGGGCTTTCCAATAAGGATTTTCCCTATATATTGGCGCGCAATTAGGTGAGTAAACCTCTCATTGACAGAACTTTTAGACATCGTTAATATTGCAAATAATAATATTAATATATTTGTCATCTCAATTATTGATTTAATAATATATAAAATATTGACAATAATTGAAACAAATAACGTGAGATACTATGCAGCAATTACTGTAGCAATAATTGAACAAAACTCAGTGACTTTTAACGTAAGCATCAATAATCAAAACCATGTGCTACTGTGTAAATACGCGTATTACTGTACTTTTAACACTGGGTGTTTCAATAATTATCGGTAAAACTTCCGCCGTTATTTTCATAAAGTATTTTTGTCGTTTTCTCAACCAGACAATAATTTTGTTGTGGGGACCACCAATGATTGTGCCGTTGTACGAATATTCTTTGTTAAAACGAATATTTCCCGACCAATAGAATATTATATAACAACTTGCGTACTTTGCAAAATTTATAAATATTACCCACAACTATAACATTATATCAAATTCATTCCATAATATTCAAAAATGATATTTATAGAAAATTCATCTTTATTCATAAAAGTTGGGGTCTTATAATTACCATGATTTTTGATGTTTCAGGTGAAGACAGGTGATAAAAATTATTTTCGTCCTGTGTGCGAAGAGGAATTTAGAATCACAATTGTGATTATGAGTTATTCACATGATCGTGGACGGGAATTGTGATTGATTTTACAGGGATAAAACATTATTGGTGGACTTTTAACATAGGGAAGATAATAGATCTTATGGTCTATTTGACTCTTCTAATGGATTGCTCGTTCCGCTGCAACTATGGTTGAAAAGTTTTATCATCTACCATATGTTCTAAATCTCTGATTTATTATTGATGAAAGCTATTGATAATTTAATTATCTTTAGTCATGATATTCTTTACTGGGCTAGTTGTGCTTACCCTTTCTGCTTCACAATTCCTTTCAGGTAATAAGAGTGTTGCCGTAAGAGTGTTGTCGGGTCGAGCGGGGATAACAGGGGCATAGAACGGTGGTCTCTTGTTGTAGGGGTTCTCCCTAAATAGTATCGAAACGTGTGTTATATTCTATACATCATTTAGTAGTTATATTTGGTGAATCAAATAGGGTGAGGCGAACCCAACTTTGGAAGGGTGTTTTGCCACTATCATACAAGATGTCTAATGACATACAACCTCGTGTTATCATAAGACATGGTTGTGGTCATCCACTTGCTGAATATATCTACGGGAACTAACTATATGATCTTGGAGTTTATTTGAAATATAATATTCACTTGGAGACGGTGGAGATAGTTATATGTCAAGAGAAGACTCGCCATTGGAAAAAAGATGATAGTAATCTTCTCATTTTTCTTTGGGGTCTATTGGGTCAACCAAGGATAATTCTGTGAACATATGATATCTATTATAACCTAGACGCATGGCCTCCCATGTACGAAGGTTTCCTTGAGCACTTCCCAAAGATTTTAATTTCTAAAACAATTTTTGACTATACTTTTATGTAAAGTACCATTGTAAGATTGTGGTTGAGGTACCATGAGAGTTACATACCTTTGTATTATTAAAACTCATAGTTAGCAGTGGTCGTATTCTATACGACAGCTCAATAGTTGTATAAATGAAGTTATATTTGAATTTTGTACCATATATCTGGCGACTCAGAATGGGTGATGTATACCTAATTTTGGGGGCGTCACACACATAACACTGAAGGAGTGTCAGAGCGCCATGGATCGTGGAATGTTAGATTGAGTCTGGAGGAAAAAGTTCAGTAGTGTAGTATTCTTAATTATGTGTTGTTAATATATTATTGTAATCTCAGTCTTGTGTAAGATGTGAGATAGTGGTATCACCCCAAACTTTTGAAAAATGTTAGAGGGGTAGTAAGTTAGTGTTGTCCCCGTCTTTTATGATATTAGGGGATATGTATTTTCATTTATAGTAGTATGCTAGAAAAGAACGTGTATTGTAACCATTTGGCATATGAATATAAATGATCTTATTTTAGAAACGTACGTGTTATAAACGTTTAGTTCTTTTCAGTTGAGAAATGTCTAAATATGATAGTTAGATAATAAGATGAAAATTTTGTGATACAGAAAATGCCGCCCAGACGAAGAATACATGTCCTAGAAGAGTCAGTTAACGACAAAAGAGGTCCAGTAGATCCGTTACAGCGACTGGTAGATTTATTAGGAGAAGCTTTAAGGGGAAGAAACGAACATGTACCACCCGTTCCCCGAGCTGTCCCAATAACAACCTTCAAAGACTTTAAGAGTGTAGGACCCCCAGAGTTCACGAGAACTACTGACCCGATAGTTGCGCAAACCTGAATCAAGGGAATCGAGAAGGCCTTCACTATAGCACGCATGGGTGAAGACCAGAAGACTGTATTTGCCACATACATGATGAGGGGCAAAACAAACTATTGGTGGGAAACTAATCAGCAGAGAGTGGGTCAAAGAACGATAACATAGGAAAGGTTTACGACGTTATTTTTCGAGAATTATTTTTCGAGTATCAAGAGTAGGATGGAAGTGAAGTTCCTAGAATTAAAACAAGGTGATATGACGGTGGCGCAATACACAGCTAAGTTCAATGAACTAGCGCGATTTGTAGAGCACCAAGTTATGGATGAGGAGAGGAAAGCGAGATGTTTTGAGCAAGGGTTGAAGTCGTGGTTGTATAATAAGGTATTAGTCTTCCAGATTGATTCATTTACAACGTTGTTGGAGAAGGCAATCATTACGGAAGTTGCAGTGAGGCCTTGAGTCTGTATCATAAAGAGAAGAAGAACAAGAACACTGGTATAATTGAGCATCGTGGAGGAAGCAGCAGTGGAGGAAGTAACTCCGGAAAAAGGAAATGGGAAAGCAATAACAACAACAAAAGCAACAATCAAGGTGGGAATTACCAAGGAAACTTCAAGAAGAGGACCAAAGCTAGCAACAAATGTGGGAGCAGCCATCAGGGAGAATGCTGGAAGAGGAAAAACACCTGCTATAATTGCGACCAAGAGGGGCACATCTCGCCAAATTGCCCGAAGCCGAAGAAGATCAGAGGATGTTTTGCTTGTGGATCAACATAGCACCAGATAAAGGAATGCCCGAAGAAAGGGAGCGATGGAGCTGGCGGAAGCCAGGGAGGAGGAAGCAAGTTAATGATTGGTGGACCTGCACAACCCAACCGATCGACCGCTCGAACCTTTAACATGACTGTCCAGGACGCAGTGACTGCAAAGGACGTGGTGTCAGGTATAATCCCAATCAATAATATGAATGCTTATGTATTATTTAATTCGGGTGCCACCTGTTCTTTTGTATCTGAAGAATTTACTAATAAATTTAGTACACCCCGAGAATGTTTAGAAGATTCCTTGAATATAGAGGTTGCGAATAAGGAAATAATCCATGTAGAATACGTTTATCAAAATTATCGCGCAAACGTTAGAGAACATAAACTGAGCGTAGACTTGATTCCTATTAGACTGAGAGAATTTGATGTAATACTGGGAATGGATTGTTTATATAACCATTCATCGATAATTGACTGTCAGAACAAGTGTGTGAACCTTCAAACTCCGAGTAAGTCTAAGGTAGTGTTTCATGGTAGTTTATCGCTTAAGCAATCGTGTTGCGTTACGATGATGCAAGCCAAGAAGTTGTTAAGAAAAGGATGTGTCGGTTATTTAGCTTACATCATAGATACTCAGAGAAAGGGAGTCGAGATTAAAGATATATCCATAGCAAATGAATTTCAAGACGTTTTTCTGGACGATCTGCCTGGACTTCCGCCAGACAGAGAAATCGAATTCGTAATACACTTAGCACCGGGAACAACACCGATTTTGAAGGCTCCATATCGTATGGCGCCAGTAGAAATGAAAGAATTGATGATACAACTTCAAGAGCTATTAGATAAGGGTTACATTCAACCGAGTGTGTCTCCTTAGGGAGCACTAGTGTTATTCGTGAAGAAAAAGGACGTATCGATGAGGCTCTGTATCGATTATCGAGAATTGAATAGAGTAACGATCAAGAATCGATATCCATTACCGAGGATAGACGACTTGTTTGATCAACTGAAGGGAGAAAAATGTTTCTTGAAGATCGACTTACGGATAGGATATCATCAACTGAAAGTACGGGATGAGGACATACCAAAGACTGCGTTTCGAACCCATTATGGCATATTTTCATGAAAAGATACTGGATGAAGCGCAAATTTTTAGGATATTCTACTAATTTCATGGAGTATAGAAGCCAAAACTTTAACCAAATGAGTATAATAGAATATATGAAACTGCAAATGGATTTTTACTCGTCATGCGGTAATCCACGTAGACATATCATTTTCACAATTTAATAAGGAATGAATACGAAGGATCATTCATCATGCATGCGGTAGTCTACATAGACATGTTATTCTAACGGAATAATAAAGAATGGAATAACAGAAGAATTTACCATGCATGCGGTAGCTCGCTTAGACAGGTTATTCCAACAGAATAATAAAGAATGGAATAACAAAAGAGTTCACCAGGCATGCGATAGACCACACAGACAGGTTATTCTAACAAAATAATAAAGAATAGAATAACAGAATAATTCACCAGGCATGCGATAGACCGCACAGACAGGTTATCCCAACAAAATAATAAAGAATGAAATAATAGAAGAATTCACCAGGCACGCGATAGACCGCACAGAAAGGTTATTCCAACACAATAATAAAGAATGGAATAACAACCCTTACGAGTATTGAAAGAAAATAAATCTCTTTATGAATACGAAAGAAATAATACCCCTTACCTTAGAAGAAACTGGATACTGGAATGGTGAGGTAGCAGACTTCTCTTCTTCTTTCTCTCTATAATTTCTCTCTATAATTATTGTTCTTATGAGACATAGTGAATTGGTGAGAATGAAAGAAGAATAAGCTTCTATTTATAGGAAAATATAGTTTCGATAATTGCACATTTTGGGGCTCAAAATATTACAATATAATACCTTCTGCTTTTTCTTCAGTTTTAATATAGTCTTGCAAGTATTATCAAACTTGCACCACCTCCCCTAATTGTAAATAATGTGAATTAATAGTTTATTCATGTGACTTAATAGTATAATCACGTGAAAAAGCTAATTACAGTATAGTACCTTCATCTATACCTCCATTTTTAATTTAGTCGTGCAAGTATTATCAATCTTGCACCAACTCTCCTAATAGTAAATAATGTGAATCAATAGTACACACATGTGAACACATAGTTATAAGCATGTGAATTAATAGCAATTAATTGCTCATTTATCTGGTGAATTCCCCGATTGGTCAATATAACCTCCAGACATTAATTATTATCGAAATAAATGTCGATTTCCACTAACACTAATAATTCCCACACAATGGAACTATCAATTTCATCTTTAATCAACAGGAACTTATTTATCATTAATATTATAACTCATAATATTTAACAACCACGTCGTTCCCAGGAAAGAGGTGGCTTTCCGATAAGGATTTCTCCTTATTGGCGCGCAATTAGGTGACCAAACCTCTCCTTGACTGAACTTCTAGACATTGTCAATATTACAAATAATAATATGAATAACTTTGCCGTTTCAATTATTGATTTAATAATATAACATATTATGCAGATGATACTGTGACAATAATTGAATCAATAATATGAGAGATATGATGCAGCAATTACTGTAGCAATAATTGAGTATAATCAAGTGACTTCTCACGTAAGCATCAATAATCAATACTGTGTGCTACTATGCAACCACGCGTATTACTGTACTTTTACTACCAGGTAGTTCAACAGTTTTAACGGTAACACTTTTGCCGTTATTTTTATAAAAAGATAATTCTGTCATTTTCTAACTACGACAATACTTCTGTTGTGGGGTCCACCAATGATTGTGTCGACGTACGAATATTCCCTGTTAAAACGAATATTCCCCGACCAATCGAATATTATATAACCACTTTCTTACTTGCAAAATTTGTAAATATTAACCACAACTATTATATCAAATCCACACCATAATATTCAAAAATATATTTCGAGAAAATTATTCTTTATTCATAAAACTTGGGGTCTTACAACCACCCCTTCTTATAAAATTTTATCCTCGAAATTAGGGTACGTACCTGGTATATCGAAGAGGTGAGGATATCTTGACTTCATCTCGAATTCTAACTCCTACGTCATTTCTTCCACATCGTGCTTTATCCACAAAACTTTGACTTGAGGTATAACCTTGGAGCGTAGAATATGATCTTTCTTATCCAAGATTTTAACAGGTAACTCTTCATACGTTAAATATTCCTCTATCTCGTCTTGTTCTAATTCAATAATGTGGTTCGGGTCTTTCACATATTTACGTAACATAGATATGTGAAAAACGTTATGAACACGAGACATACTTGGCGGTAAGGTGAGTCTATAGGCCACAGTTCCTACTCGATCGAGGATTATAAATGGGCCAATGAATTGAGGATTGAGCTTTCCTCTTTTTCCAAATCTCTTAACTCCTTTCCATGGAGCAACACATAACAACACATGATCTCCAATATTGAATTTCACGTCCTTTTGATGAAGATCAGCATAACTCTTTTGTCGATCTTGTGAGGTTTTTATACGTTGTCAGATCGTTTGAATCTTTTTCGTAGTCATACGTACCAAATCTGGTCCCAACAACGTTGCTTCACTCACCTCATCCCAGCATACTAGAGAACGACACTTTCTTCCATACAACGCCTCAAATGGAGACATGTCAATACTTGCTTGATAACTATTGTTGTAGGAAAACTCCACCAATGGTAGGAACTTGTCCCAACTTCCCTTGAAGTCAAGGACACAGAGTCTTAATAAATCTTCAAGAGTTTTAATAGTCCTTTCCGACTGCCCGTCCGTTTGAGGATGATATGCTGAACTAAATCGTAAATATGTGTCCATAGCTTTTTGCAAACTAACCCAAAATCTAGAAATGAATCTTGGGTCTCGATCAAAAACTATGGATGCTGGCATACCATGCAATCTAACAATCTCATTTATATACATACGAGCAAGAAGTTCAAGTGTATAAGTTTCTCGTATTGATAAGAAATAAGTAGACTTGGTCAATCTATCAATAATGACCCAAATCGCATCTATGCCTTGAGAAACCTTGGGAAGACCAGTAACGAAATCCATGGTAATGTTCTCCCACTTCTATTCTAGAATTTCAAGTGGTTGTAATGGACCTTTTGGCACTTGATGCTCCGCCTTGACTCGTTGATAAGCTAGACACCTTGAGATAAACCCCGCTATCTCTCTCTTCATGTTGCTCCACCAAAATGTATGTCAAAGATCACGATATATTTTGGTACTCCCATGATGGATTATAAACGGTGTGTTGTGCGCCTCCATCATGATTTTATACTTCAAGTCAGAATCATTAGGAACATAAAGTCTGGAGTTGACTCGAAGTATTCCTTCTTCATCGATTCTTGCTTCCGGAATAGCACCTTCTTGCACTTTCTTTCTCATACACATTAGCTCCAGGTCTGTAGCTTGATCAACTTTAACTTTATCGATTAAAATCGGTTCTACTCGTATATTAGCCATCATTACATGGGTCCCTGAAGTCTTTAACTCTATCTCCATCCTTCGTAAGTCATACAAAATGGGTCTTTGCATTGAAAATATTACACTCGTACCCGCATATGATCTTCTACTCGATGCGTCAGCTACTACGTTCGTTTTTCCAGGATGGTATGATCATAGTCTATCAAAAGCTCAAGCCATCGTCATTGCCGCATGTTGAGTTCCTTTTGAGTGAAGAAATATTTGAGGCTTTTATGATCCGTATAGATCTCCACCTTCTCTCCATACAGGTAATGCCTCCAATTCTTAAGCGCAAAAACGACTGTTGTCAACTCTAGATCATAAGTAGGATAATTCCTCTAATATTCTTTGAGTTGTCATGAGGCATATGCTATGACTTTCCCATGTTGCATGAGAACACATCCTAACCCTTTGCCTGAAGCATCACTGTAGATGACAAATCCCTCCGAGCCAGATGGTATTGTCAGAACAGGTGCTGAAATAAGCCTCCTCTTGAGTTCTTGAAAACTCTTCTCACATTCCTCGCTCCAATCAAATTTTGTATCTTTCTGAGTCAGATGAGATAATGGAGTAGTGATTCGAGAAAAACTTTCTACAAATCTCTGATAATAACCAGCTAAGCTGAGAAAGCTACGTATATCAGTCACTGACTTAGGTTGCTCCCAGCTTTGAATTGCTTCAATCTTTGTCGGGTTAACAGATATTCTATGATTTGATATCACGTGCCCAAGGAATGCTACTTCCTCAATCCAGAACTCGCATTTCTTCAACTTAGCATATAACTTGTTTTCACGAAGCTTTTGGAGTATCAGCCTCAAGTGTTGCTCATAATCTTCACGGCTTTTGGAGTAAATGAGGATGTCATCAATAAAGACGACCACAAAGTGATCCAAATATTCCTTCAATACTAGGTTTATCATATCCATGAAGGCAGCATGAGCATTAGTCAATCCAAAAGATATGACTAGGAATTCGTAATGCCTGAGTTCTAAAAGCAGTCTTTGGAATGTCATCAGTTTTAATCTTCAACTGATGATATCCAGAACGAAGATCGATCTTTGTAAATAATTTGACGCCTTGAAACTGGTCAAACAGGTCATCAATGCAAGGCAACGGGTACCTATTTTTTATGGTGACATGATTCAACTCCCGATAATCAGTACAAAGTCGAATACTTCCATCTTTCTTCTTCACGAATAGAACAGGAGCACCCCAAGGAGACGAACTAGGTCGAATGAAACCTATGTCTAACAATTCCTGCAGTTAGGTTTTTAACTCCTGAAGTTCAATAACAGCTATTCGATATGAGGCTTTGGAAATGGATTTTGTACCGGGTTCAAGGTCGATACCAAACTCAATTTCACGCTCTGGGGGTAGGCCAAGAAGTTCTTCGGGGAATACGTTAGGAAATTTATTAACAATAGAAATATCAATCAAATCTGACGTATTTTTGTTTAAATCTGTGACATGGGCTAAGAAAGCTTGACATATGTTTTTTAATAAATGAATAGCTTTATGGCTTGAGATGACCGTGATTGATTTTAATGGTTTGGTCGCTTAAATTCGCATAATAGGTTGATTAGGAATATGTTGAATCAAACAAGACTTATAAACAGTGGATGTGATGAAGGGTTCTCCCAACGGAGTTTCAACAGATAAATCAAAGTCTAATTTCTCTGGAGTCAAATTTAAACGTTGAGCACAAGTAGGAGAAATAAAAGAATGGGTAGAATCGGTATCAAATAAAGTATAAACTTCACTAGAGTTTATGATTAGCTTACCAGTGATCACCTCGTTCGGATTTCTCACTTTTTGGGAGGTTACAACAAACGCTCTCCCTTGAACTACCGATTTTGTCTTGTATAGGACGGCCTTTGATGCCTGCATCCCAGCTGGACTTGACTTCAGTGCACGACAAAATTGGGCAAGGTGACCTTCTCTTCCGCAATTATAACACGCTTTGGATTGCTGCGTACAGTTCGGACTGATATGTCCCTCCCCTCCGCATTTATAATATACGATTAGCTGTCGTTCCCCTTCCTTAACAACAGGTGCTGGTGATGACGTCTTTCTATCATTATTGAATCTCCTCTTCTTGAAATTTTCACTTCTATTATCTTGGCCATGATTACCACCGAAGTGGTTACCATTTCTAGCATGTTGATTCCCTCCACATTTGTTGTCACCGCTTTGATGACTGCTACCACTGGTATTATCATTTTGTTGACTGCTCTCTCTTGGTTGGGTTAACTCGTTATCGCACTCCAATAACTGAGCCCTATTTACAACATCTGAATACAAACACAGTTTGTGAGAAATTAAGTATTGACGTATCTCGGGTTTCAAACCTCTTAGAAACATCCGCGTCATTCTCTCCTCATTATCAACCAAGTGAGATGCAAATCGGGATAACTTGGCAAACTTAGCTTTGTACTGTGACACGGTCATATTGTTATGTTCCATCTTGATGAACTCTACCTCCTTCATGTGACGAATACTTTCGGGAAAGTACTTATCGTTGAACAGTTCTTGGAATTTCTCCCAAGACATCTTCAGTGAGGCAGGTTGAGTACGCTTTACCGATTCTCACCAGTAATCTGCCTCTCCTCGTAACATAAAGGTGGTAAAGGGAACCTTTTGCTCCTCGGAACATCCTAAGACATCAAATATCTTGGTGATCTGCTTTATCCACGTCTCTGCCTTAAGTGGTTTTGGCTCTCCAATAAACTACGGTGGTACCAGCTACTTGAACTATTTAGCGGTGACCGTCCGAGAGTTGCTAGTGTTTCCCCCTGCATTTTGAACAGGAGCCGCTCTCGCCTGATGTTGCATGAATTGCATAAAGCCTCTGAACATTCCGTCGTTCACCATTTTATCGGTGTTATTGTTTACCTGAGGATTATTGTCTTCCTGTTGCACATTATCCTGGGTATTGATCGTTGGTGACTCAACGGTCTCATGTGCTTCATTGCTTATCTCAAAATTTTTGGATGTCATTTTCAAATACTGCCATAAAACAAGGGTTAATTAACATATCACATATTATCCATATACTCTGACCGACCAATTAAATACCAAATAAACTTAGGTAGGTCATACTAGCGAAGGAATTCCTCGTCTCTCCCCTCCTAGTTCTTGTCTCATATCTCAGCTAGGGATCATATCCCTAAGCTT
Organism: Panax japonicus; assembly: GCA_020205505.1. Taxonomy (NCBI): domain Eukaryota; kingdom Viridiplantae; phylum Streptophyta; class Magnoliopsida; order Apiales; family Araliaceae; genus Panax; species Panax japonicus. The sequence goes on along the minus strand of CM035101.1, from coordinate 46,806,940 downwards.
TGATACCAACTGTGACTCCTCCAAAATAGGTATACATCACCCATCTTGAGTCGCCAAATACATGGTTCAAAATACAAATTAATTATACAACAGTCGTGTAAAATACGACAAAACATAATCTAAGAGTTTTAATAAGAATACGATAAACTTCATGTTTTGACACCACCTGCCCAAGGAATGCTACTTCCTCAAGCTAGAACTCGTATTTCTTTAGCTTGGTATATAGCTTGATATCACGAAGCCTTTGTAGTACCAGCTTCAAATGGTACTCATGATCTTCACGGCTTTTGGAATAGATGAGGATGTCATCAATAAAGACAACAATGAACTGATCCAAATATTCCTTGAATACACGGTTCATCATATCCATGAAAGCATCAGGAGCATTAGTCAATCCAAAAGACATGACTACGAATTCATAATGCCCGTACCGGGTTCTGAAAGCAGTCTTCGGAATATCCTCGGTTTTAATCTTCAGCTGATGATATCCAGAATAAAGATCGATCTTTGAAAAGAATTATGCTCCTTGTAAATAGTCAAACAGGTCATCAATGCGAGGTAGCGGATACCTATTCTTGATGGTGACATGGTTCAATTCTCGATAGTAAATATAAAGTCGCATACTCCCATCTTTCTTCTTTACGAAAAACACAGAGCACCCCAAGGAGATGTACTAGGACGAATGAAACCAATGTCCAACAACTCCTGTAGTTGAACCTTTAACTCCTAAAGTTTAATAGGAGCCATTCGATATGGGGTTTTAGAAATGGGCTTTGTACCAAGTTCAAGGTCAATAAAGAATTCAACTTCACGCCCTGGGGGTAGACCGAGAAGTTCTTCAGGAAATACGTCAGAAAATTCACTAACAACAGAAATTTTATTCAAATCTGACGTGTTTTTGTTCAAGTCCGTGACACGGGCTAAGAAAGCTTGACATCCATTTTTCAATAAACGAATAGCTTTATTGTAATACCCGAGAATTTCCACCTATTATTAAATGAATATATTAATGGAAATACTATTTATGTGAAAATAAGTGTTATTATTTTATGAGTTGGATAATATAATTGATTAGTATTAAATCAATGCGTATTAAGAAGTGTGAAGTGGCAAAGAGATTGATTTATGAAATGCCTTGTGTGGCCTAATGCGAAACGAGAAAATTCACTAAGTGAATTACAACGGAAATTAGAAAGATTAATTGTGTCGATCATGTGATTTCGTATAAGTAATTAGTACGCTCGTGGACTTGTAGTAACACTTTTGTGGAGATCAATTCACGTCATGTTTAATGAGTTAACGTCAAAAACTAACACGGGCGGAAACCGCACCAGTCTTGGCACTATCAGGGCACAGCGCAGCTGCGCCGTCCCAGCAGTACAAACTTACGCAACTGTGTCGGAAGTCAGTTGAAGAAAAATAAAATTTTCCACTTTAGAAATTAAATGGAACAATTATGTGAGAAGTGTAACATGGATGAAGCCATATGATAGGAGTATATTACAATATGTTATGTCCAACAACAGAATTGTTAATCCATTAATTAATGTTAATTAATTGTGGTGGAATATGGATTACTTGATAATTAATTCGTAATATACGATTGTTATTAATTGCATTATACCTATAAATGTAATGAGAATATTATCAATGATTAGTTAATATTGATGTTAATTAATTAAAGAAGAGCGTGGTTAATTATTTAACATAATTAAGTGGGTTATCAATATAATGATATTATATTGATAGTTATGTTAATGTGAACGATAATACAAATATAATTATATAGTATGGTGTGACATTGTGTGACTATATATTAAACTATAGTATTTTAAGTAACAATTAATCAAGGAAGGAATAATTTCTTTATTTAACATAAATAAATAAGTTATTATTATAATAAGGTTATAATGTGTATATATGAGTAGTAGGGTTAATTATGGAACTACCCGGATAATAATATCTGACTGCATTATTTTATTACTTATATTTAATGTACATGGACTATATGATGTGAGTGTATAATTAATCCCTAAATTCCTAAATATGGTAACAATTGTACATTAAGATTTCATTGTGGGAATTAAGTAGCCCAAAACAAGCCTAGATAACAAGGTTGCTGAGTTTTTCATTTTGTCCCAAAATGAGTGACACAAGTACATGAACAATATCTGAGATTGAAGCACGTATACTCCACAAGGCTAAGTCCTAGATGATCATTGCTAGCTAGGTAGTTGGTATGGAGTGATTGAGCCACCCTTCATGAACCATTGTCCCATTCCATTGCTCCATGGATTCAACCTCTATGCTAATTCATTGCCCAGTCCAAGCTCTTCCTTAAATAGCAGACAAGAATTCTCAGTAATGTTGCTTGAAGTTGTCTGAGAATTTCTACGTAGTAAGGTTGAGAGCATACAAGTAATAAAAGAGCTTAGGAGTTCAGTTAGAGCAAGTTGTTTCACTTTACAAAGGTATAATTCCATTACTAGCTTTCCATTTCATTCTCTAAATAAATGGAGTCTTGAGTATAGAAATTCAAATTCTTGATTTTATGGAATTGTATATTAATGAGGTTGATTAATGTCCATATAACTGTTAAATGATCATATAAGCATGTTGCAATTGATTTATGAGTGTTTAAGTGTGATATCATGAATAATTTTTTAGGTTGGGCTAGCTTTCTGTTGAAGCAGACTGCTTTTGCGCCTGAACCAGGCACGGCGCAGATGCGTCACATTTGTATTACGTCAGTTACTGAACTTTGTTTTGAGTTCTATTTTGCAAATTTGTTATAGTACCATAACATGTAATAGCATAAAAGCATGTGTAATGTGTATATACAAGTATATGAATCTAATGTGAGCATGTTAGACTAGCATTAGCATGATTAAAGAAAATATATAGCTTAAAATGGATTTAAGGACTTTAGAAAAAAGCTTATTGTGTATGTATTCCATGTATGTATTCTGACCTTGCAAACCTGCTAACATGATTTAGAAATGCATGATTAAACCTTTAGATTGTATCTATTTGATTGGTAGAGGAACATGAGCATGTTGAACCTATTAGCAAGCTTTGATTGTGAATAATGTCATGATACCATGAGAACTAAAATCTGACATTTGTAAACATGTTTAATGACACTCTTAGACTCACTCATGTAGCATAAACATATATATACCATGCTTATGTAGAACGTTTCAAGAAAAGCATATATGAACAAAGCCTATTTTCAACTAAAGTTGTGTTAGTTTCACACGTGCATTATGAATACACACAAGCATGCCTAATATGAGTTTTATAACGCTCATGTATGTTTAGAAAGCAAGCATGCTATACTTTGTGGATTCACAACCTTAAATGGCCTTAAATGGTTTAAGTGTTTGAATTAGAAATATATTAGAAAAGGGAACCTAGATTGCCTTGAGGAGCACGAAAAGACCCTAAACACGACCAATATGTTATGTGTGATTGTTTTGGTCAAGCCGGATAGAAACCACAAGGCAGCAGCTGCATCTTGGCTTGGTCAGAGGACGGCGCAGCTGCGCCAGTCCTAGGCTTAGCCATGGCGCAGTTGCACCAGTCTGGAATCACAGTTAGTGAATTTTGACTTTTGGACAGCAACTTGCATGATGCCTATGATGCTAAATGTGATCAAAAACCTATTGATGTACATATATATGTGTAATGCTTAGTTGTTAAGTTGGAGTTGTATTGAAATGAAAATTCCATGAGTAGAGAGGTCTTAACCTTGAGCATTCTTGATTGTTTATAAAATAACTAAGTATTTAATTCATAATGACTTATAAACTAATTTTGTACCATATGTGCGCACTTGTATCGTGTCAAGCTTGATTAAGGACTGTGTTAGCTAATGAACCTTGTATACATATAATACGCTATAAATAGGATTCAAAAGGTTGAGTTATTAACGTGGATAAACTACGCTTAAGGCAAGTTTATAAACCTATCTTATTACATTGAGCAAGTTTCTCTAACCTTACTCAAATTTAGGTTGTGCAAGTATCCGAACCCTACTATTATTGTTGTGCAATATCATTGCATTATTTTATTCGACAAATACCATAAGCTTATCCTTTTGAATACAAGTTATATTACTTTCTCGTTCAAAAGAGCTAGTATGTTAAACCCTTATGAAAAGCTATTATTTATGTTGAAATTGGTTTTGTCCTTGAATATTGTGAAAGATTCGATGCCATTAGATTCGGCTAGACTATATGCATGTTTATAAAAACTATCCAAACCAATTAATTGGTGCGGAAATCTAGATAACAGAGTTGACCAACCCTTTTGGTAAGGGGATGGTATATTGTTGGAAACCCCAACACATGAATGAATATTATTGTGGTGTTATGCATAACGTATGGTATTGTAGATTGATTATCTATAATACTTAATAATTTTGGTTATCAGTTTAATATTGGTAACTCTAGTGAAAGTTCAATAGTCCTTAGTGACTACTCAGTATAAATTGTTTATCCAGTTGGATATATTGTTAGCCGTTGAATTCATATATATATGTTAATTTATATTGAATTGTCATATTCCTTATTCATGATGTTATTCTAACACTTTGAACTATCCTAGAAATAAACCTTCGATATTTCAAACCTTGTGATATATATATATATATATATATATATATATATATATATATATATATAACTTATACCCTTGTTGTATATTACTTGTCAGGCAATTTGTGTTCATCCTTGCTTATTTAAAACCTTTCAGTAAAGGCAGAACAGGGAGGTGTATCTGGAAAGGACAAGGGCAAGGCTACCGACTAGCTTGTCCCTTTATGTTTAAATTAATCATGTTGTATTAAGACTATATACAGACTATGTTTAAACTTAAGTATGATTATGTAATAAGTCTTTATTCGATATTATTATGTAATCTATTAAGTACTGTAGGTTGCGAGACTTGGGGGAATAATTATAATAAATCATTGTATATTATTCTAGAATAGATCATTCGTTGCAAATATATGATTTTAGCTATTATGGTAATACTTTGAGAAAGTGACGAACCGAATTCGGATGACCAAGTGGAGGTTAGAATTTGGGTGCGTCACATTTATGGCCTAATATGACAGTGATTGACTTTAATGGTTTGGTTGTTTGAATTAGCATAATAGGTTGGTTAGGAATATGAAAACTAACAACCTTACAAAAATAATCAATTTTAGCATGATTCGTGGTTAACCAATCAATCCCTAAAATCACATCAAATGCAAGAATTTTTAACGAATTAAGATCGGCAGGTAATGTGATGATACCAACTTGAATCAAGCAAGATTTATAAACAGTAGATGTAATGAAATTTCTCCTAACGGAGTCTCAACAGATAAGTCAAGATCTAATTTCTCCGAAGTCAAGTTTAAACGTTGAGCACAAGCAGGAGAGATAAAAGAATGGGTAGAACCGGTATCTAATAAGGTATAAAATTCGCAAAAATTTATGATTAGCTTACCCGTGATCACCTCGTTTGGGTTTCTCGCATTTTGGGCAGTCACGACAAACGCCCTTCCAGGAAGCACCAGCTTTGACTTGTCTGGGACAACCTTTGGAGTCACCATCCCTGTTGAACTTGGTTTCGCAACTAGACAATCTATAGCTATATGACCTTCCTTTCCACAATTATAATGTAAGACCCCAACTTTTATAAATAAAGATAAATTTTCTATAAATATTATTTTTGAATATTATGAAATAAATTTGATATAATGTTATAGTTGTGGGTAATATTTATAAATTTTGCAAAGTAAGCAAGTTGTTATAAAATATTCGTTTGGTCGGGGAATATTCTTTTTGTCGGGGAATATTCGTACGATGGCTAAATTATTGGTGGAACCCACAATGGAAGTATTGTCGTAGTTAGAAAACGACAAAATTATCTTTCTATAAAAATAACGGTGGAGGTGTTACCGTTAAAACTGTTGAACTATTCGGTAATAAAAATACAGTAATACGCATGGTTGCATAGTAGCACACGGTATTGATTATTGATGCTTACGTGAGAAGTCACTCAGCTATACTCAATTATTGTTACAGTAATTGCTGCATCATATCTCTTATATTATTGATTCAATTATTGTCACAGTATCATCTGTATAATATGTTATATTATTAAATCAATAATTGAGACGACAAGTTATAAATGATTAATAATTGTTGAAAGATGAAATATGTGTTGATTAAAAATAAAACGATTTGTGGTAATATTTATTCAATCCTTGATGTATATAAAGAGTCTGTTATGAGACGTTTGTGGTAAGTTTGGTTATTTTATGGGGGGGCATATGTAATCATCTAAGAGCCTCTTCGTTAATTGTAATTACCTTCGTCAATAGTAATTACCTTTATTAGTCGTCAAACCACTTACTGTTTCATATTACAGGCGTCGAACCACTTGTCGTTTCACATTACAGGCGTCAAACCAATTGTCGTTTCACATTACAGGCGTCAAACCACTTTTCTTTTCACATCACCAGTCGTTAAGCCACTTGCCTTTTCACAGGGCAAGTGCTAAGCTAGAAATCTTCTATAAATAGAGGCCTAGTGCTTCATTATTTTTCACAAATTCTTTCAAACTATAGAGAGAGAAAGTATAGAGAGAATAAGAGAAAAAGAAGAAGAGTATTCTGTTGCTACACTACTGCAGTATTCAATCTCCTACTAAAGTAAGGGGTGTTATTCTTTCTTATTCATGAAGAGAACTGTTGTTATTCCGTTGCTTATTATTCTGTTGGAATAACCTGTATACGCGGTTTACCCTATACTTGGTGACATTCTTCTGTTATTCTATTGAAACATCCTGTCTGTGTGTTTTACACCGGACCTAGTTCCGTCTTTATTATTATTCTGTTGGAACATCCTGTCTGTGTGTTTTACATCGGACCTGGTTCCGTCTTTATTATTATTCTGTTGGAACATCATGTCTGTATATTTTACGTCGGACCTGGTTCCATTCTTTATTATTCTGTTGGAATATCCTGTCTGTGCATTTTACGCCAGACCTGGTTCCGTTATTTATTATTCTGTTGGAATAACCTGCCTGTGCGGTCTATCGCATGCATGGTGATTTTTTTTGTTATTCCATTCTTTATTATACTCAGTTGGTTAAAACTTTGACTTCTATAATCAATGAAATTAATGGAATATCCTTGATATTTGCGCTTCATCCAGTATCCTTTCATGGAAATATTCTTCTAAGTATTCTTGAATTTTACTCTACAAAGCAATACCATGTTAACAGTTTGGATGTTATTGATTCCTGGATAAATTAATTCTTGAACTTGTTTTATTGAATTCTTATATCATTGTCATCATCCTCATGTTTATATTATGTTGAAAGTCATCTGTGGCCTGTAGTGCATAGATGAACTTGGTATGATTATGACCAGCGATTATTCGATGTAATCATGACCGTAATGTTACAAATGATGTGGTAAAAATCCTCATTGGCCCGTAGTGCATTGATGGACAGTTGTTGGCATGATTATGACAATTAATGAATACACAAATATTCTTGGCACGTAGTGCATGGATAATTGTGGTCGTGATACTAAAGAATATCCTTGGCCGTAGCGCAGGGGTGATTCGATGATGTGGAATATTTATTAAGCTGAGTCTCAGCTATAACAGTGATGAAAAACCTTTTAAATCATAAAAGATAGTAGATTTTATTTTCTACTTGACTCTTTTAATGGATTGTTGGTTCCGCTGCAGTTAAACTTGATGTTTATTATATTTTATCAGTTTAACACTGTTGAAGGCTAATGATAATTTATTCTGTATTATCTTAGTCATAATATTTCTTACTGGGCTAGTTGTGATCACCCTTTCTTTCAATGTTCTCTTCAGGAAATGAGAATATAGCTGGTCCAGAGGATAGCATTAGTAGTCCTCACTATTCTGTGAAATAGTGTGATAATAATTGTAATGAGGACTCCTTTTGAGTTTGTATAATCTCTAGTAGACAATAATTGTATTCAAACTCGCAGTTTATGTTTTGTCGTATTGTACACGACAGTTGTATTAGTAAGTTGTATTTGAATTTTGTACCATGTATCTGGCGACCCAAGATGGGTGATGTATACCTAATTTTGGGGGAGTCACAGTTGGTATCAAAGCTTAGGGATATGATCACTGGCTAAGATGTGAGAATAGTACTAGGAGAGGAGAGACGGGGAATTCCTTCGCTTGACCTACCTAAGTTTATGTGCTATTTTATTGGTCGGTCAGAATATAGGGATAATATATTACATGTCAATTTAACCTTTTGTTTTGTAGCAGTATCTGAAAATGACATCTAAGAATGTTGAGAATAGCAATGGAGCACAGGCGAGCGTTGATTCACCACATATCAATAATCAGGATAATGTGCATCAGGAAGGCGACAATCCTCATGCAAACAACAACATTGACCAAATGATGAATGATCAAATGTTCAAAGGCTTTATTCAATTCATGCAACAGCAGACGAGAGCGGCTCCTGTCCAAAACGTAGGTGGAAACACTGGAAACTCTCGGGCGGTCACCGCTAAATAGTTCAAAGAGCTGGGACCACCGAAGTTTAAGGGAGAGCCAAAATCACTTATGGCGGAAGCATGGATAAAGCAGATCACCAAGATATTTGATGTCTTGGGATGCTCCGAGGAGCAAAAGGTTCCCTTTGCCGCCTTTATGTGGCGCGGAGAGGCAGATTACTGGTGGGAATCGGTAAAACGTACTCAACCTGCTGTACTGAAGATATCTTGGGAGAAGTTCCAGGAGCTGTTCAACGACAAATACTTTCCCAAAAGTATTCTCCACATGAAGGAGGTGAAGTTTATCAAGTTGGAACAAAACAATATGACCGTGTCGTAATACGAGGCAAAATTTATGGAGTTATCCCGGTTTACATCCCACTTGGTGGATAATGAAGAGAGAATGGCGCGAATGATTTTAAGAGGTTTGAAGCCGGAGATACGTCAACATCTTATTTCTCATAAACTGTGTTTGTATTCAGATGTTATAAATAGGGCTCAGTTAGTGGAGCGCGATAATGAGTCAACGCAACTAAAAGAGAACAGCAGACAAAATTATAATACCAGCGAGAGTAGTCATCGAAGCGGTGACAACAAGCGCGGAGGGAATCAACAGGCCAGAAATTGTAACCCCTTCGGTGGTAATCAGGGCTATAACAATAAGAATGGACATTTCAAGAAGAGGAGATTTAACAATATTAGAAAGACGTCAGCACCAGCACCTGTTGTTAAGGAATGAGAAAGACCACCTATCATATGCTTCAAATGCGGAGGGGAGGGACACATCAGTCCAAATTGCACGATGCCGTCCAAAGCACATTATAATTGTGGAAGAGAAGGTCACTTAGCCCGATTTTGTCGTTCACCGAAGACAAATTTAGCTAGGATTGAGGCACCAAAGGCCGTCCCAGAAAGGTCAAAGCCGGTAGTGCAAGGGATAGCATTTGTTGTGACCTCCCAGAAAGCAAGAAACCCGAATGAGGTCATCACGAGTAAGCTTATCATAAACTCTAACGAAGTCTATACTTTATTTGATACCGGTTCTACCCATTCTTTTATTTCTCCTACTTGCGCTCATTGATTAAATTTGACTCTGGAGAAATTAGACTTTGACTTATCTGTGGAAACTCCGTTGGGAGAAACCTTCACTACATCCGCTATTTATAAGTCTTGTTTGGTTCAAATCGGTACCCTCACATTACCTGTCGATCTTATTTCATTGAAAATACTTGCATTTGACGTGATTATAGGGATTGATTGGTTAACTACTCATCGTGCAAAAATTGATTGTTTTCGTAAGGTTGTTAGCTTTCATATTCCTAATCAACCTATTATGCGAATTCAAGCGACCAAACCATTAAAATCAATCACGGTCATCTCAAGCCATAAAGCTATTCGTTTATTGAAAAACGGATGTCAAGCTTTCTTAGCTCATGTCACAGATCTAAACAAAAATAGGTCAGCTTTGAATGATATTTCTGTTGTTAATAAATTTCCTGACGTATTCCCCGAAGAACTTCCTGGCCTAACCCCAAACCGTGAAATTGAATTTTGTATCGACCTTGAACCCGGTACAAAACCCATTTCCAAAGCCCCATATCGAATGGCTCCTATTGAACTTCAGGAGTTAACGACCCAACTGCAGGAATTGTTAGACATTGGCTTTATTCGTCCTAGTACTTCTCCTTGGGGTGCTCCTTTTCTATTCGTGAAGAAGAAAGATGGGAGTATACGACTTTGTATTGATTATCGGGAGTTGAATCATGTCACCATCAAAAATAGGTATCCATTGCCACGTATTGATGACCTATTTGACCAGTTGCAAGGAGCCAAATTCTTTTCAAAGATTGATATTCGTTCTGGATATCACCAATTGAAGATTAGAACCGATGACATTCCAAAGATGGCTTTCAGAACTCGGTACGGGCATTATGAATTCCTAGTCATGTCCTTTGGATTGACTAATGCTCATGCTGCCTTCATGGATATGATGAACCGAGTATTCAAGGAATATTTGGATAACTTTGTGGTCATCTTTATTGATGACATCCTTATTTATTCCAAAAGCCGTGAAGATCATGAGAAACACTTGAGGCTGACACTCCAAAAGCTTCGTGAATATAAGCTTTATGCCAAGTTGAAGAAATGCGAGTTCTGGCTTGAGGAAGTAGTATTCCTTGGGCACGTGGTATCAATTCATGGAATATTTGTTGACCCAGCAAAGATTAAAGCTATTTAAAGTTGGGAGTAACCTAAATCAGTGACCGAAGTACGTAGGTTTCTCGATTTAGCTGGTTATTATCGGAGATTCGTGGAAGGATTTTCTCGAATCGTTACTCCATTGACTCAGCTGACTCTGAAAGATACAAAGTTCGGTTGGAGCGAAGAATGTGAGAAGAATTTTCAAGAACTCAAGAGGAGACTCATTTCAGCACCTGTTCTGACAATACCATATGGCTCGGAGGGATTTTTCATCTACAGTGATGCTTCGGGCAAAGGGTTGGGATGTGTTCTCATGCAACATGGGAAAGTCATAGTCTGCTCATTTCTTACCGATACGAGAAATGTATACACTTGAACGTCTTGCTCGTATGTACATAAAAGAAATTGTAAGACTTTATGGTATGTCGGTATCCATAGTTTTTGATCGAGACCCAAGATTCACTTCATGATTTTGGGTTAGTTTGCAAAAAGCTATGGGCACAGACTTACGATTTAGATCGGCATATCATCCTCAGACGGACGGACAGTCAGAGAGGACTATTTAAACTCTTGAAGATATATTAAGACTCTATGTCCTTGATTTCAAGGGAAATTGGGACAAGTTCTTACCATTGGTGGAGTTTTCCTACAACAACAGTTATCAAGTAAGTATTGGCATGGCTCCATTCGAAGCGTTGTATGGAAGAAAGTGTCGTTCTCCAGTATGCTGGGATGAGGTGGGTGAAGCAACGTTGTTGGGACCGGAGTTGGTACGTATGACTACGGAAAAGATTCAAACGATCCGACAACGTATAAAAACCTCACAAAATCGATAAAAAAGTTATGCTGATCTTCATCGAAAGGACGTGGAATTCGATAGAGGAGATCATGTGTTGTTACGTGTTGCTCCATGGAAAGGAGTTACAAGATTTGGAAAGAGAGAAAAACTCAATCCTCAATTCATCGGCCCATTTTTAATCCTCGATCGAGTAGGAACTGTGGCCTATAGACTCGCTTTACCGCCAAGTATGTCTCGTGTTCATAACATTTTTCATATATCCATGTTATGTAAATATGTGAAAGACCCGAACCACATTATTGAGTTAGAACCGGACAAAATAGCAGAAGATTTTACGTATGAAGAGGTTCCTGTTCAAATCTTGGATAAGAAAGAACATATTCTACGCTAAAAAGTTATACCTCAAGTCAAGGTTTTGTGGAGAAACCACGATGTTGAGGAAATGACTTGAGAGTTAGAATATGAAATGAAATCAATGTATCCTTACCTCTTCGATATACCTGGTACGTACCCTAATTTTGAGGGCGAAATTTCATAAGAAGGGGAGGTTGTAAGACCCCAACTTTTATAAATAAAGATGAATTTTCTATAAATATTATTTTTGAATATTATGGAATAAATTTGATATAATGTTATAGTTGTGGGTAATATTTAAAAATTTTGCAAAGTAAGCAAGTTGTTATAAAATATTTGTTTGGTCGGGGAATATTCTTTTTGTCGGGGAATATTCGTACGACGGCTCAATTATTGGTGGACCCCACAACGAAAGTATTATCGTAGTTAGAAAATGACAAAATTATCTTTCTATAAAAATAACGGCGAAGGTTTACCATTAAAACTTTTGAACTATCCGGTAGTAAAATTACAGTAATACGTGTGGTTGCATAGTAGCACATGGTATTGATTATTGATGCTTACGTGAGAAGTCACTCAGCTATACTCAATTATTGCTACAGTAATTGCTGCATCATATCTCTTATATTATTGATTCAATTGTTGTCACAGTATCATCTGTATAATATGTTATATTATTAAATCAATAATTGAGTCGAGAAGTTATAAATGATTAATAATTGTTGAAAGATTAAATATGTGTTGATTAAAAATAAAATGATTTGTGGTAATATTTATTCAATCCTTGATGTATATAAAGAGTCTGTTATGAGATGTTTGTGATAAGTCTGGTTATTTTATGGGGGCCCATATGTCATCATCTAAGAGTCTCTTCGTCAATAGTAATTACTTTCGTCAATAGTAATTACCTTCGTCAATAGTAATTACCTTTATCAGTCGTCAAACCACATGCCGTTTCATATTACAAGCGTCGAACCACTTTTTGTTTCACATTATAGGCGTCGAACCAATTATCATTTCACATTACAGGCGTCAAATCACTTTTCTTTTCAAATCACCAGTCGTCAAGCCACTTGCCTTTTCATATGGCAAGTGCTAAGCTAGAAATTTTCTATAAATAGAGGCCTAGTGCTTCATTATTTTTCACAAATTCATTCAAGCTATAGAGAGAGAAAGTATAGAGAGAATAATAGAGAAAGAAGAAGAGTATTCTGTTACTACACTACTGCAGTATTCAATCTCCTACTAAAGTAAGGGGTGTTATTCTTTCTTATTCATGAAGAGAACTGTTGTTATTCTATTGCTTATTATTCTGTTGGAATAACCTATATACGCGGTTTACCCTATACTTGGTGACATTCTTCTATTATTCTATTGGAACATCCTGTCTGTGTGTTTTACACTTGACCTGATTCCGTCTTTCTTATTATTCTATTGGAACATCCTGTCTGCGTGTTTTACACCGGACCTGGTTTCGTCTTTATTATTATTCTGTTAGAACATCATGTCTGTGTGTTTTACGCCGGACCTGGTTCCATTCTTTATTATTCTGTTGGAATATCCTGTCTGTGCATTTTACGCCGGACCTGGTTTTGTTATTTATTATTCTGTTGGAATAACCTACCTATACGGTCTATTGCATACATGGTTATTTCTTTTGTTATTCCATTCTTTTTTATACTCAGTTGGTTAAAACTTTGACTTCTATATTCCATGAAATTAGTGGAATATCCTTGATATTTGCGCTTCATCCAGTATCATTTCATGGAAATATTCTTCTAAGTATTCTTGAATTTTACCCTACAAATCAGTATCATGTTGACAGTTTGGATGTTATTGGTTCCTGGATATATTATTTCTTGAACTTGTTTTATTGAATTCTTATATCATTGTCATCATCCTCATGTTTATATTATGTTGAAAGTCATCTGTGGCCTGTAGTGCATAGATGGACTTGGTATGATTATGACCAGGGATTATTCGGTGTAATCATGACCATAATGTTACAAATGATGTGGTAAAAATCATCATTGGCCCTTAGTGCATTGATGGACAGTTGTTGGCATGATCATGGCCATTAATGAATACACAAATATTCTTGGCCCGTAGTGCATGGATAATTGTGGTCGTGATACTAAAGAATATCCTTGGCCACAGTGCAGGGGTGATTCGATGATGTGGAATATTTATTAAGTTGAGTCTCAGCTATAACAGTAATGAAAAACCTTTTAAATCATAAAAGATAGTAGATTTTATTTTCTACTTGACTCTTTTAATGGATTACTGGTTCCACTGCAGTTAAACTTGAGGTTTATTATATTTTATCAGTTTAACACTGTTGAAGGCTAATGATAATTTATTCTGCATTATCTTAGTCATAATATTTATTACTGGGCTAGTTGAGCTCACCCTTTCTTTCAATGTTCTCTTCAGGAAATGAGAATATAGCTGGGACGAGTCGGGGAACGGAGTAATGGTCCAGAGGATAGCATTAGTAGTACTCACTATTCTGTGAAATAGTGTGATAATAATTGTAATGAGGATTCCTTTTGAGTTTGTATAATCTCTAGTAGACAATAATTGTATTCAAACTCACAGTTTATGTTTTGTCGTATTGTACACGACAGTTGTATTAGTAAGTTATATTTGAATTCTGTACCATGTATCTGGCGACCCAAGATGGTTGATGTATACCTAATTTTGGGGCGTCATATATAACAAACCTTGGATTGTTGTGGACAGTTTGGGCGGATGTGTCCCTCTTTTCCGCATGTGTAACAAACTACCGGTGCTCATTCTCTTCCGTAGAAATAGTTGATGTTTGTGCTAACGTCTTCACATTATCATTGTTGTACTTTCACATTATCACGGCCACGATTACCACCAGAGTGGTTCCTGCTTTTGTCCGAATGTTTTCCTCCTTACTGGTTTTCATTGCTCCGATGACCGTTGCTGTGAGACCCCGGATTTTATGAATAAAGATTTAATTTTCTCGAAATAATTTTTTTTATATTATGGTGTTGATTTGATGTAATTTTATAGTTGTGGGTAATAATTACAAATTTTGCAAAGTAAGCAAGTGGTTGTATAATATTCGATTGGACGGGAAATATTCTTTTTATCGGGAAATATCCATACGACGGTACAATCATTGGTGGACCCCACAACAGAATTATTGTCGGATAGAGAAAACGACAAAAATACTTTATGAAAATAACGGCAGAAGTTTTACCATTAATTGTTGAAATACCCGGTGTTAAAAGTACAGTAATACGCGTGGTTGCACAATAACACACGGTATTGATTATTGATGCTTACATGAGAAGTCACTCAGTTATACTCAATTATTGCTACAGTAATTACTGCATCATATCTCTCATATTATTGATTCAGTTATTGTTACAGTATCATCTGCATAATATGATATATTGTTCAATTGGGTATTCGGGACACTTTTCGTGTCAGATTACTATTCATGAGTTACTATTCATAAGTTACTATTCATGAGTTACTATTCATGAGTT
This sequence comes from Panax japonicus, assembly GCA_020205505.1. Classification (NCBI taxonomy): domain Eukaryota; kingdom Viridiplantae; phylum Streptophyta; class Magnoliopsida; order Apiales; family Araliaceae; genus Panax; species Panax japonicus. Next base: position 46,791,507 of record CM035101.1, on the reverse strand, counting down.
ACTATTCATGAATTACTATTCATAAGTTACTATTTATGAGTTACTATTCACCCGGTTACTATTCACTCTAGTATTGTGCATTCGGGTATTTGAGTACAATATTATTCCATGAGGAGATGTGCTAATTTTTCAGATCATTGGTTGAAGATATAATAGTAAGTCAATATGGACCGCTGGTGGAGTTATAATAGTAAATCAATATGGATCGTTGGTTTAAAGTTTTAATAGTAAATCAGTATGGACCGTTGTTTTAAATTTTAATAGTAAACCAATATGGACTGTCCGTTTAATAGTAAATCAATCTGGACCGTTCATGAATTAGTTACTATTCATTCCATTTTCCTATAAATAGAAGCTCATTCCTTCATTATTTCTTACGAATTCACTGAAACTCTAGAAAGAGAATTATAAGAGAACCTATAGAAAAGTATTTTGCTACTTCCCTACTCTTATATTCAGTTTCTTTTACGGTAAGGGGTATTATTTCTTTTGTATTCATGAAGAGAACTTCTGTTATTCCATTATTTATTATTCTATTTGAATAACCTGTATACGCGGGCTACCCTATACATTGTGACATTCTTTTAATATTCCGTTCTTTATTATTCTGTTAGAATATCCTTTCTGTGCGTTTACGCCGGACCTGGTTCCATTATTTATTATTCTGTCAGAATATTCTGTCTATACGTTTACGCCGGACCTGGTTCCATTATTTATTATTCTGTGGGAATGTCCTGTCTGTGCGATTACGCCGGACCTGGTTCCATCCTTTATTATTCTGTTGGAATAACCTGCATGTGCGGTCTATCGCATGCATTGTGATTTCTTTTATTATTCCATTCTTTATTATACTCAATTGATTAAAACTTTTACTTCTATACTCATGAAATTAGTGGAATATCTTTTATATTTGCGCTTCATCCAGTATCTTTTTATGGAAATATTCTTCTGAGCATTCTTGAATTTTACTCTACAAAGAAGTATCATGTTGACAATTTGAACGTTATCAGTTCCTGGATAAATTAATTCTTGAACTTGTTTTATTGAATTCTTATATCATTGTCATCATCCTCATGTTTATATTTTGTTGAAAGTCATCTGTGGCCTGTAGTGCATAGATGGACTTGGTATGATTATGACCCGGGATTATTCGGTGTAATCATGACCGTAATGTTACAAATGATGTGGAAAAAGTCCTCATTGGCACGTAGTGCATTGATGGACAGTTTTTGGTATGATTATGGCTATGGATTCTCTTTGGCCGTAGTGCAAAGATGAATTATTTTATGGCATGATCAGGACCATTGATGAAAACATGATTATCTTAAGTCGTAGTGCATGGATAATTCATGGTTGTGATACTAAAGAATATCCTTGGCCGTAATGCAGGGGTGATTCGATGATGTGGATTATTTATTAAGCTGAGTCCAGCGATAAAAGTGATGAAAAACCTTTTAAATCATAGAAGATAGTAGATTTTATTCCCTACTTGACTTTTCTAATGGATTGCTTGTTTCGCTGCAGTTAAACTTGATAGTTGTTATATTTTATCAGTTTATCACTGTTGAAGGCTAACGATACATTATTCTGCATTATCTTAGTCATAATATTTCTTACTGGGCTAGTTAAGCTCACCCTTTCTTTCACTGTTCTCTTCAGGAAATGAGAACGTAGCTGGGACTAGTCGGGGAACAGAGTGATGGTCCTAGATGGTGCATTAGTAGTCCTCACTATTCTGTGAAGTAGTGTGATAATAATTGTAATGAGGACTCCTTTTGAGTTTGTATAATCTCTAGTAGACAATATTTGTATTCAAACTCATAGTTTATGTTTTATCGTATTGTACACGACAACTGTATTATTAAGTTATATTTAAATTCTGTAACATGTATCTGACGACTCAAGTTGGGTGATGTATACCTAATTTTGGGGGCGTCACAGTTGGTATCAAAGCTTAGGGATATGATCCCTGGCTAGGATGTGAGAATAGAACTAGGAGGGGAGAGACGGGGAATTCCTTCGCTAGTATGACCTACCTAAGTTTATTTGGTATTTAATTGGTCGGTCAAAATATAGGGATAATATGTTACATGTCAATTAACTTTTTGTTTTGTGGCAGTATCTGAAAATGACATCTGAGAATGTTGAGAATAGCAATGGAGCACAGGCTACCATTGATTCACCACATATCAATAATCAGGATAATGTGCATCAGGAAGGCGACAATCCTCATGCAAATAACAACACTGATCAATTAACGAATGACGGTACGTTTAGGAGCTTTTTAGAATTCATGCAACATCAAGCTAAAGCGGCTCCTGTTCATAATGCAGGAGGAAACAATGGCAACCCACGGTTGGTCACCGCTAAGCAATTCAAGGAGCTGGGACCACCGGAGTTTTTGGGAAAGCCAGAACCACTTAAGGCGGAGACGTGGTTAAAGCAGATCACCAAGATATTTGATGTCTTGGGATGCTTCGAGGAGCAAAAGGTTCCCTTTTCTACCTTTATGTTGCGTGAAGAGGCAGATCACTGGTGGAAATCTGTAAAATGTACCCAACCTGACGCACTCAAGAAGTCTTGGGAGAAGTTCCAAGAGATGTTCAATGATAAGTACTTTCCCGAAAGCATTCATCACATGAAGGAGGTGGAATTTATCAAGTTAGAGCAAAACAACATGACCATGTCGCAGTACGAAGCCAAGTTTGCCGAGTTGTCCCGATTTGCGTCCCACTTAGTTGATAATAAAGAAAGAATGACGCGGATGTTTTTAAGAGGTTTAAAGCCGGAGATATGTCAATATCTTATTTCTCATAAACTGTATTTGTATTCAGATGTTGTCAATAGGGCTCAGTTAGTGGAGCGCGATAACGAGTCAACGCAACCAAAAGAGAGCAGCCGGAAAAATGATAATACCGATGATAACAGTCATCAAAGTGGTGACAATAAGCATGGAGGGAATCAACATGCCAGAAATGGTAACCACTTTGGTGGTAATCATGGTCAAAACAATAAGAATATACATTTCAAGAAGAGGAGATTCAACAATGATGGAAAGACATCAGCACCAACACCCGTTGTTAAATAAGGAGAACGACCACCTATCATATACTTCAAATGCGGAGGGGAGGGACACATCAGTCCAAACTGTGCGATGCCGACCAAAGCATGCTATAATTATGGAAGAGAAGGTCACTTAGCCCAATTTTGTCGTTCACCGAAGACAAGTTCAGCTAGGATGGAGGCACCAAAGGATGTCCCAGACAAGCCAAAGCCGGTAGTTTAAGAAAGAGCGTTTTTTTTCGTGATGAGGAACCTGAATAAAATTATCACGGGTATGTTAGTCATAAACTCTTGTGAAGTCTATACCGTGTTAGATACTAGTTCTACTCACTCTTTTATTGCACCTAGTTGTGTTCAATGTTTGAAGTTAACTCCGGAGAAGTTAGACTTTGATATATCTATTTAAACTCAGTTAGAAGAAACCTTCGTTACCTCCACTATTTATAAATCTTGTTCAAATCAACACTTTCACGTTACCTGTCGATCTTATCTCTTTGAAAATACTTGCCTTTGATGTGATTTTTGGAAACGATTGGTTAACTACTCATCATGTTTTTCGTAAGGTTGTTAGCTTTCATACTCCTAACCAACCTGTTATGCGAATTCAAATTAACCAAACCACTAAAGTCAATCATTGTTATATCAAGCCATAAATAAAGAGCCCCGATCCTTTCGTTATCGACTTTTTTGTGTGGAATGCACCGAAGCCAGACTTTCTGTAGGCAACGTCGTGAATGACGATGGCAAGTTGATAGGTATCAATGTGACGTGTTATCCAAGTCTTGGATGAGAGTCACAGTTTTTAATGATATTTCAATTGGTAATAAATTTCCTGACGTATTCTTGAAGACTTCTTAGCCTACCCCTAGAGCGTGAAATCGAATTTTGTATTAACCCTAGTACAAAAGTCATTTCTAAAACCCTCAAATATTTTCTTCACCTAAAACGAACGTGTAATGTGCCAAAGATGTTGGCTCGAGCTGTTAAAGATTACGATCATACCATTCAATATTATCGTGGGAAAAATGAACGTGGTAGCTGACGCGTTGAGTAGAAGATCATATGCGTTTACGAGTGTGATGTTGTTAACATATAAACTCTTTTCGTAAAACTTACAAATGATGGAGATAGAGTTAAAGACTCTAAGGACCCACGTGAAGATAAAGAATATACGATTAGAATAGACTTGAATCGATAAAGTTAAAGCTGCTCAAGCTACATACTTAGAGCTGATGAATGTGAAGAAAATGGTTCAAGAGGGCGTTATTTTAGAAGCAAGAATTGATGAAGAGAGGAAATTTCAACCCTTGATTTTATTGGCCCATTTGAAATTCTTGATAGAATAGGAATTGTGGCTTATAGACTCGTTTTACTGCCAAGTATGTCGCGTGTTCATAACGTTTTTAACGTATCGATGTTACGTAAATATGTGGACGATCCGAACCACATTATTAATTTAGAACCGGATGAGATAGCAGAAGATTTAACGTATGAGGAGATACGTGTTAAAATCTTGGATAAGAAGGATCTTATTCAACACTCAAAGGTTATACCTCAAGAATTAGAATCTAAAATGAAGTCAAGGTATCCTCACCTCTTCGGCATACCAGGTACGTACGTAAATTTCGAGGGCGAAATTTCATAAGGAGAGGAGATAGTGAGACCCCAGATTTTATGAATAAAGATTTAATTTTCTCGAAATAATTTTTTTTTATTATGGTGTTGATTTGTAATGTTATAGTTGTGGGTAATATTTACAAATTTTACAAAGTAAGCAAGTGGTTGTATAATATTCGATTGGTCGGGAAATATTCTTTTTGTCGTAGAATATCCGTACGATGGTACAATCATTGGTGGACCCCACAACAAAATTATTGTCGGATAGAGAAAACGACAAAAATACTTTATGAAAATAACGGCGGAAGTTTTACCGTTAACTGTTGAAACACCCGGTGTTAAAAGTATAGTAATACGCGTGGTTTCACAATAACACACGGTATTGATTATTGATGCCTACGTGAGAAGTCACTCAGTTATACTAAATTATTGCTTACAGTAAATGTTGCATCATATCTCTCATATTATTGATTCAATTATTGTTATAATATCATCTGCATAATATGATATATTGTTCAATCGGGTATTCGGGACACTTTTCGTGTCAAAGTACTATTCATGAGTTACTATTCACAAGTTACGATTCATGAGTTACTATTCACCCGGTTACTATTCACTCTAGTATTGTGCATTCGGGTATTTGAGTACAATATTATTTCATGAGGAGATGTGCTAATTTTTCAGATCATTGGTTGAAGATATAATAGTAAGTCAATATGGACCGCTGGTGGAGTTATAATAGTAAATCAATATGGATCGATGGTTTAAAGTTTTAATAGTAAATCAGTATGGACCGTTATTTTAAGTTTTAATAGTAAAACAATATGGACCGTGCGTTTAATAGTAAATCAATCTGGACCGTTCATGAATTAGTTACTATTCATTCCATTTTCCTATAAATAGAAGTTCATTCCTTCATTATTTCTTACGAATTCACTGAAACTATAGAGACAGAATTATAAAAGAACCTATAGAAAATTATTTTGTTACTTCCCTACTCTTATATTCAGTTTCTTTTACGGTAAGGGGTATTATTTCTTTTGTATTCATGAAGAGAACTTCTGTTATTCCATTATTTATTATTCTGTTAGAATAACCTGTATACACGGGCTACCCTATACATGGTGACATTCTTCTAATATTCCGTTCTTTATTATTCTGTCGGAATATCTTGTCTGTGCGTTTACGCCGGACCTGGTTCCATTATTTATTATTCTGTCAGAATATCATGTCTGTGCATTTACGCCGATTATTTATTATTCTGTCGGAATGTCCTGTCTGTGCGTTTACGCCGGACCTGGTTTCATTCTTTATTATTCTGTTGGAATAACATGCCTGTGCGGTCTATCGCATGCATAGTGATTTCTTTTGTTATTCAATTCTTTATTATACTCAATTGATTAAAACTTTGACTTCTATACTCAAGAAATTAGTGGAATATCTTTGATATTTGCGCTTCATCCAGTATCTTTTTATGGAAATATTCTTCTGAGCATTCTTAAATTTTACTCTACAAAGCAGTATCATGTTGACAATTTGAACGTTATCAGTTCCTAGATAAATTAATTCTTGAACTTGTTTTATTGAATTCTTATATCATTGTCATCATCCTCATGTTTATATTTTGTTGAAAGTCATCTGTGGCATGTAGTGCATAGATGGACTTGGTATGATTATGATCAGGGATTATTCGGTGTAATCATGACCGTAATATTATAAATGATGTGGAAAAAGTCCTCATTGGCCCGTAGTGCATTGATGGACAGTTTTTGGTATGATTATGGCTATGGATTCTCTTTGGCCGTAGTGCAAAGATGAATTATTTTATGGCATGATCAAGACCGTTAATGAAAACATGATTATCTTTAGCTGTAGTGCATGGATAATTTGTGGTCGTGATACTAAAGAATATCCTTGGCCGTAGTGCAGGGGTGATTCGATGATATGGATTATTTATTAAGCTAAGTCACAGCGATAAAAGTGATGAAAAACCTTTTAAATCATAGAAGATAATAGATTTTATTCTCTACTTGACTCTTTTAATGGATTTCTTGTTCCGCTGCAGTTAAACTTGATAGTATTTATATTTTATCAGTTTAACACTGTTGAAGGCTAACGATAAATTATTCTGCATTATCTTAGTCATAATATTTGTTACTGGGCTAGTTGAGCTCACCCTTTCTTTCACTGTTTTCTTCAGGAAATGAGAACGTAGTTGGGACTAGTCGGGGAACAGAGTGATGGTCCTAGATGGTGCATTAGTAGTCCTCACTATTCTGTGAAATAGTGTGATAATAATTGTAATGAGGACTCCTTTTGAGTTTGTATAATCTCTAGTAGACAATATTTGTATTCAAACTCACAGTTTATGTTTTGTCGTATTGTAAACGACAGTTGTATTATTAAGTTATATTTAAATTCTGTACCATGTATCTGGCGACTCAAGTTGGGTGATGTATACCTAATTTTAGGGGCGTCACAGTTGCCACCGGTATGATGGTTGTGTTCCCTTGGTTGAACATACTCATTATCTCACTCTAATAATTGAGCCATATTTACAACATCTGAATATAAAAAAATTTATGAGAGATAACATATTACCGAATCTTGGGTTTTAGACCTCTTAGAAACATCCTTGTCATTCGTTTCTCATTCTCTACCAAATGAGGTGCAAACCTGGATAACTCAGCGAACTTCGCCTCGTACTGGGACACTGTCATATTATTTTGTTCCAGTCTGATAAACTCTACCTCCTTTATATGACGAATACTTTCAGGAAAGTACTTGTCATTGAATAGTTTTTGAAACATTTCCCAAGACATATTAAGTGGGGCAGGCTGGGTACGCTTCACAGACTCCCACCAGTAGTTTGCCTCACTACGGAACATAAAAGTGGTGAATGGAACCTTTTGTTCCTCCGTGCATCCCAAGGCATTGAATATCTTGGTAATTTGTTTGACCCACATTTCTGCCTTGATCGGATCCGGCTTTCCAATAAATTCTGGTGGTCCCAACTCCTTGAACTGTTTGGTTGTGATAAGTAGCGCATTGCTATCATTTCCACCCGTATTTTGTGCACGAGTCTCCCTCATCTGATTTTGCATGAACTGCAAAAAGCTTCTAAACATCCCATCATTCATCATTTGTTCGGTAGTGTTGTTTACTGGAGGAATATTGTCTTCCTGTTGCACGTTCCCCTGGGTGGTGATTAAAGGTATCTCCACTATCTTATTCACTCCATTGTTAATATTTACCGCTGCCATTCTTAAATACTGCCATAAAACAAGGGTTAATTAATAAATTAATATATCACATACTAACCATATGCTCTTACTAACCAACCAAATAACAAATAAACTTAGTCAAGTCATACTAGCGAAGGAATTCCCCGTCTCTCCCCTCCTAATTCTTGTCTCACATCTCAGCCGGGGATCATATCCCTAAGCTCTGATACCAACTTTGATGCCCCCAAAATAGGTATACATCACCCATTCTGAGTCGCCAAATACATGGTACATAAATAAATACAACTTCAGTAATATAATTATCGTGCAAAATACTACAACGCATATACTGTGAGTTTGAATACAAATATTATCTAATAGACAGTATATAAACTCAAAAGGAGTCCTCATTATAATTATTGATACACTATTTTATAAAATATTGAGGACTACTAAAATAACTATCTTGAATCATCACTCCATACCCCGGCTAGTTCCTGCTAAATTCTCTCCTCTTGAGAAGAACAATGGAACAAAAAGGAAAAGGGTGAGCTCAACTAGCCCAGTAAAGAATATTATGACTAAGATAATATACAACAAATTATCATTAGTCTTCAACAGGGAAACATTTGATAAAATATAATAGACAACAAGTTTTAGATCAAAAACTGCAGCGGAAACATCAATCCATTATAAGAGTAAAGTAGAGAATGAATTCTACTATCTTCTAAGATTTAAAAGTCCATCATCAATATTTTATCCCTGTAACATCAATCAATATACATCTTGAATCAAATATTCATCTTTGTACTATAGGCCAAAGATATTCATTTGTATAACTAGTTGGTCATGTTCATCTCAACACCTGTTCATCTTTGCACTACGGGCCAAAGATATTCATCAGTTAATCATTCATCTTTGCACTACAAGCCAAAGATATTCAGTAATATCATCATTTAGGACTGAGGATGGTGAAAAATATCTTAAAGAAAATGAATCCAATGAGATAAAAGAACAAATATTAGGGATTCGTATTACAGTTTATCCAAATTCAATAATACTCCATAATAACCAATTGTGAAGCAGAATTCAAAAATAAAGATCAAAACATGGATACAATCAAAGATAGTAACCATAATAGACATCTTGGACAAAAAGGAAAATTTTTATTTTTCGGTAAATAGTGTCATATTCGTGAATAGTGCCGTATACGTGAATAGTAACTCCGACACAAAAAGTTCCAAATTTGATAAAAAGTTGAAACTAATATTTTGTCATAATGATATTAAAAGAAATAATATCATTTACGAAGAAAATAACATCCCTTACCTCAAAATAACAGTACTTCTGATCAGAATATCGGTATGAGGCTGAAGGAAACTTGCACTGATAAATATCAACTCACTAAGTATCTAAATACTCACAAAATACGCTCGATAATATAGAGAGAGAAACTTGTTTCTGGTGTGATTTTCAATTCTAACTAAGCATCATATTTATAGAAAAATACTTAGAACGCCATAGCAGACTAACCTGCTACCTGATGGCTTTACCCACCACTATTCAAGCCTACCACTTTTGAAAATAAATTCCAGCACATTTCATTACTCACCAACCAAAAGTGGGGCCCACCATATTTTTAATAAAAACATTTATTTCCAAAACTTCAATAATTCATAATAAATAGCCCTTTTATCAAAAAAATTTGAATCTCATGTCTATTCCATAGAAAATTAAATTCTCTACAACTTTGTAAGTTTAAGTTTTTCCAAATTCCAAACGAAAAAAGACCAAAATCCACATACGGGCGATTTTCAAAACTTCCATTCCGACAAAATACTGATAAAACACATTAGCATTAATTCCTTTATTTATAACCACAATAAAAATATCCATCATTTATATCTACATAAAATAAATATTTCCTTATCATATAAATTAATAATTAATTATTCACAAATAATATTACAGAATCACAATTATGACAACCAGGTCGTTCCCAAGAAAGAGAGGGCTTTCCGATAAGGATTTCTCCTTATTGGCGCGCAATTAGGTGACCAAACCCCTTTCCTAGACAGAACTTCCTTAGACATTGCCAATAATGTTATCTAATAATATTATTCAAATAATATGAATTATTAATTTGATAATGGAAAATACTGTGCAGTGACAATAATTGAAACGACAATAATATAAAATATCAACGTAGCATTTATTGAACCAATAAAATAAAATATTGAATAGTAATTACTGTAACAATTATTGAGTAGTGCCTTCTTACGTAAGAATCAATAATTCAAAAATACTGTGCAATATCGTGTGCTATTGTACAACCACGCGTATTACTGTATTTTAACCACCAGGTATTCCAACGGTGTTAACGGTAACAACTACGCCGTTATTTATAAAAACTCAAACTTGTCGTTTTTTTCATCCGACCATTTTCCGTTATGGGGCCCACAAATGGCTGCGCCGTCGTACGAATATTCCCCGACAGCAAGAATATTCCACGACCAAACGAATATTCCCCGACAACAATGAATATTTTATAACAACTTGCTTATTTTGTAAAATTTGCACATTTCACCCATAATCAAAACATTATATCAATTTAACACCTTATTATTCACAATAATAAATAGAGGAAATTCGATTTTATTTATAATAAGTTGGGGTCTTACAGTCATGATTATACCGAATAATCCCTGGTCATAAGCATACCAACAATTGTCCATCAATGAACTACAGGCCAATGAGGACTTTCACCACATCATTCGTCACATTACAATCATGATTATACCGAATAATCCCTGGTCATAATCATACCAAGTCCATCTATGCACGTAAGCCAAAGATGACTTTCATCACAATATAAGCTTGAGGATGATGACAATGACATAATAATTCAATAAAATAAGTTCAAGATAAATTTTAAAGATTTATAATTTAATTTATCCAGAAATCAATAACATCCAAATTGTCAACATGATACTGCTTTGTGGAGTAAAATTCAAAAATGCTCAGAAGAATATTTCCATGAAAAGATACTAGATGAAGCGTAAATATCCAGGATATTCTACTAATTTTATGGAGTATAGAAGCCAAAACTTTAACCAACTGAGTATAATAGAATATATGAAACTGCAAATGGATTTTTGTCCGCCATGCAGTAATCCAAGTAAACAGATCATTTCCATAATTTAATAAGGAATGAATACGAAGGATCATTCACCATGCATGCGGTAGTCCACATAGACAGGTTATTTCAACAGAATAATAAAGAATGGAATAACAGAAGAATTCACCATGCATGCGGTAGCCCGTGTAGATAGGTTATTCCAACAGAATAATAAAGAATGGAATAACAAAAGAATTCACCAGGCATGCGATAGACCGCACAGACAGATTATTCCAACAGAATAATAAAGAATATAATAACAGAAGAATTCACCAGACATGCAATAGACCACACAGACATATTATTCCAACAAAATAATAAAGAATAGAATAACAGAAGAATTCACCAGGCATGCGATAAACCGCACAGACAGGTTATTCCAACAAAATAATAAAGAATGGAATAACAGAAAAATTCACCAGACATGTGATAGACCGCATAGACAGGTTATTCCAACAGAATAATAAAGAATGGAATAACAGAAGAATTCACCAGGCATGTAATAGACCGGAATAATAAAGAATAAAATAACAGAAGAATTCACCAGGCATGCGATAGAACACATAGATAGGTTATTCCAACAGAATAATAAAGAATGGAATAACAACCCTTATGAGTATTGAAAGAAAATAACTCTCTTCATGAATACGAAATAAAATAATACCCCTTACCTTAGAAGAAACTGGATACTGGAATGGTGAGGTAGCAGACTTCTTTTCTTCTTTCTCTCTATAATTTCTCTCTATAATTATTGCTCTTGTGAGACTTAGTGAATTGGTGAGAATGAAAAAAGAATGAGCTTCTATTTATAGGAAAATAGAGTTTCGATAATTGCACGTTTTGGGACTCGAAATATTATAATATATAACCTTCCTCTTTTTCTTCATTTTTAATTTAGTCTTGTAAGTATTATCAAACTTGCACCACCTCCCTAAATAGTAAATAATGTGAATTAATAGTTCATTCATGTGACTTAATAGTATAATCACGTGAAAAAACTAATTACAGTATAGTACCTTCATCTATACCTCCAATTTTAATTTAGTCATGCAAGTATTATCAATCTTGCACCAACTCCCCTAATAGTAAATCATGTGAATCAATAGTACACTCATCTAAACACATAGTTATAAGCATGTGAATTAATAGTAATTAATTGCTTATTTATCTGGTGAATTACCCGATTGGTCAATATAACCTCCAGACATTAATTATTATCGAAATAAATGTCGATTTCTACTAACACTAATAATTCTCACACAATGGAACTATCAAGTTCGTCTTTAATCAACACGAACTTATTCATCATTAATATTATAACTCACAATATTTAACAACCAGGTCGTTCCCAGGAAAGAGGGGGCTTTTCGATAAGGATTTCTCCTTATTGGAGCGCAATTAGGTGACCAAATCTCTCCTTGACATAACTTCTAAACATTGTCAATATTGTAAATAATAATATGAATAACTTTGTCGTCTCAATTATTGATTTAATAATATAACATATTATGCAGATGATACTGTGACCGTAATTGAATCAATAATATGAGGGATATGATGCAGCAATTACTGTAGCAATAATTGAGTATAACCAAGTGACTTCTCACGTAAGCATCAATAATCAATACCGTGTTTTACTATGCAACCACGCGTATTACTGTACTTTTACTACCAGGTAGTTCAACAATTTTAACGGTAACACTTTCGCCGTTGTTTTTATAAAAAGATAATTATGTCATTTTCTAACTACGACAATACTTCCGTTGTGGGGTCCACCAATGATTGTGTCGTCGTACGAATATTTTCGGTTAAAACGAATATTCTTCAACCAATCGAATATTATATAATCACTTGCTTACTTTGCAAAATTTGTAAATATTACCCACAACTATTATATCAAATCCACACCATAATATTTAAAAAAATATTTCGAGAAAATTATTCTTTATTCATAAAAGTTGGGGTCTTACAGGTTTGGTCACCTAATTGGGCGCCAATAGGGAGAAATCCTTATCGGAAAGCCCCCTCTTTCCTGGAAATGATTTGGTTGTTAAATATTGTGAGTTATAATATTAATGATAAATAAGTTCGTGTTGATTAAAGATGAAATTGATATTTCCATTATGTTGGGATTATTAGTGTTAGTGGAAATCGACATCTATTTCGATAATAATGGATGTCTGGAGGTTATATTGACCAATCAGAAAATTAATCGGATAAACGAGTAATTAATTGCTATAAATTCACATGCTTATAACTATTTATTCCCATGTGTATACTATTGATTCACATGCATGTACTATTAGGGGAGGTGGTGCAAGATTGATAATACTTGCATGACTAAATTAAAAATGGAGGTAAAGATGAAGGTATTATACTGTAATTATTTTTTTCACCTGATTGTATTATTGATTCACATGATTGTACTATTGATTCACAAGATGTACTATTAGGGGAGGTGGTGCAAGTTTGATAATACTTGTATGACTAAATTAAAAATGAAGGAAAAGATGAAGGTATTATACTGTAATATTTCGAGCCCCAAAACGTGAAATTATCGAAATTATATTTTCCTACAAATAGAAGCTCATTCTTCTTTCATTCTCACCAATCACTAAGACTCACAAGATCAATTATAGAGAGAGAAGCTATAGAGAGAAAGAAGAAGAGAAGTCTGCTACTTCACTATTCCAGTATCCAGTCTTCTTCTGAGGTAAGGGATATTATTTTGTTCAGTATTCATAGGAATAATATTTTATTCCATACTCTATAGTATGTGAGTAATATTATTTCGTCTCGTATTCCTAATTATACCCTCATTTTGTTAAAGTATTACTTCTATACTCCGTGAAATTAGTAGAATATCCTTAAAATTTGTACTTCATCTAGTATCGTTTCACAAAGATATTTTTAACACATTCTTGTTAAATTTTAAGATTTTCATGCCAGAGTACTGTCCATGAGTAGTATTCATTTTTACGGTACTATTCACAAAGTACTATTCACGGGGTACTATTCATAGGATACTATTCACAAAGTACTATTCACGGGTACTATTCATAGAGTACTATTCATGAATACTATTCACAAAGTACTATTCACGGGATACTATTCACGGGGTACTATTCACTCGGGCACTATTCACCCGATGAATTATTCATGACAAAAATTAATTTCTTTGTTGTCCAAATCATTTTTGATACAATATTATTCTTGAATT